>WUAM01010367.1:1052870-1430731 GCA_024336885.1 Actenoides hombroni | reverse complement strand
GGGGGCCTGCCCGGGGGGGGGAAGGCGGGCGGCGGTGGCGGCGGGGGTCGGGGAGGCGGGAGGGGTGGGGGGGGGAGACAAGGAAAGCCCGGCCGCCGGGGCCGCGCCCGTTCTCTCCGGGAGGGCGGAGAGGCCCGGGAGCGGCAGCCTGGCAGGGGCCGAGTATCCCCCGCGGTGGGGAGGGGATAGCGGAACGGACCCGGAGGACATGGAGGGCGAAGGGGCCCCTTCGTGGCGCGGTCCCGGCGGGGTGATCCGCGAACTCTGCCGCTCTTTCGGCCACTACAACCGGCACCTGGCGCGCCTACAGCACAACCTACGCGAGACCAAGAAGTTCTTCCGCGACGTTAAGTACTCCCAGGGCCACCCCTTCGCCTCGGCGGCGGTTGGCGAGGGCCTCCCCGCCGAGCCCAGAGACGGAGACCCCCGGGACAGCCCCGCGCCCGGCGGTAGGAGAGGGACCGGGCCTGCGGCGGGCGGGGGGAGGCCGTGGTTTGGCTGTGGGGATACACGGGGGGGTCCTGGCGGTGAGGGACCTGTGGCGTGAGCTGTGGGCAGCGCGGGAGGGGAGCGTGTGAGGGGTGGGGTGCAGGTGGGAGGCGAGGGGCGAGCTGGGGGGGTGGGAGCTAGGGGGAGGCAGGCGCAGCCCCTAATTAGGTTTAAGTATAGCTATAGTTGTAGCTACCTCTAGTTACACATAAATTAGTGGGAAGTAATTCTGCTTTTAAAAGACAAGAGAGCTCATTTTTACTGAGTTTATTTAATGAAAATCAGAAGCAGGACTTTATTATGTAGTAATTTGGAGAAGAGGTTAGGGAAAGTTTTCTTCAAATGACAAGGGTAATTTGTATGAGCGACAGCAACAGTTACCATAGCTTTCAAGTGGCTAGTGATGGTGTGATGAGGATGCCTGGAGTTGCACGGTGATACTCAGATGTGGTTTATGCTGATTGTGCTAGGTTTGGCTAGGATAGAATTAATTTTCACAAGCAGCTGCTGGCCCTAGTAGCTGGGAGGGGCCACAGCTGGGATAAATAACAGAAACAACCAATGGGATATTCAATACCATACTGATGTCATGGCCCCTATATAAGGGGATGTGCCTGTTTTCAACTTTTTTTCTGCTTCATCATGAGGCTGGGACAGGAAAAGCGGTATCTCGGGTACCGGTAGAGCCTTGCGGTTTCTATCACTCGCTTTGTATGTTATTTCATTAGTATTATCATTATTACCATTGTTTCTTCTGTCTTTGTGTTGTTCTATTAAACGGTCCTTATCTCAACCCATGGGGTCTCACCTTTTTCTTCCTCCCAGTTCTCCTTCCTGTCCCACCGAGGGTGGGGGAGGGGAAGTAGTGGGCGAGTGGCTCTGTGGTGTTCAGCTTCTGGCAGAGGTTAAACCAAGACACTGATGAAGTAAATCTTTGCAAAGCATTGTTACCCTTTCTGGGTCTGTTGTTTAAGATGCACTTTCCTGCTCCTGTTATGACTTCATGTTCTTTTAAAGCATATTTTTTCTGAATTTGATTTTTTTGTCTTGCAAGTTAACAAATTTTATATGTTCTCCAACATAGAAGGGTGGTAAGACCCAGGAGCAGCTACCCGCATAGCCTGGGGGATGGAAGGATTTTGGGGATTTGGAGCTGCTACTGTGTGAACATGACTGTGGATGAGTAAATTAGCCTATCAAGTGGAGAAATTAGCTAATGCTACTGACATCAGTCTACAGTTACTTAACAGTCAACTACAAGCTACGACAAGAATGGCTCTTCAGAACCGCGTTGTAGGGATTGATAAGAGTAGGACAGAAATAGTTGTTAGCTAGAAGTAGTTATGCTAAGGCCTAGGTTGGCCGGGGCTCTGAGCACCCTGCTCTAGGTGCAGATGGCCCTGCTCCCTGCAGGGGACTGGGACCAGATGACTTTTCAAGGTCCCTTCCACCCAAACCAGTCTGTTTCTCTGCTCCCCGAGAGGAGCGGGCTGGGAGCCAGAGTTATCCTCTCCCCCCTCCAGGAGTTGCCTGCAGCGGCACCGACCCCACCTGGAAATGCATCTGCACCCTCTCCGGCTACCACACGAGGACCATCTACGACGTGTCCTGGTGAGCGAAGGCGGTGGAGCCACCCGGCTCCATTCCTCTCCCCGGGCTTGGCAGCGGGGGTGACACGGCCGCCCGGCCCTTCCCCCTTCCCCGCCTTTCCCCAGGTGCCACCTGAGCGGGGCTCTGGCCACGGCTTGCGGCGACGATGCCATCAGGGTTTTCGAGGAGAGCGAATCCTCCGACCCCCGGCAGCCGACCTTCGGCCTCGCCGCCCACGTCCCCCGGGCCCACTCCCAGGACGTCAACTGCGTGGCCTGGAACCCGAAGGAGCCGGGGCTGCTGGCCTCCTGCAGCGACGACGGTGACATCGCCTTCTGGAAGTACCAGCGCCCCGAGATGTGCTGAGGGGGCTCCCCCCTCTCGTGCCCTCCCCCGCCACCCACCGCTGGGACCCTTCCGTGACACAGTGGGGAGAGGGGGACCGAGCTCTGCCCCGCGGGTGGGACTTTGGGGGGGCTCAGAAGCACGGGGGGTGAGCCGGCCGAGCCTTTCGCCGGGATCCGATGCAGGATTTGGTCCCTGCTTCCCAATAAATCCCAACTCTCCCAGCCAAAGACTCCGGCTCTGCCTTTCGGTGCTGTCACCGGCACGCTGGGGACATGGGGGGTGAGGGAAGCGGGGTGGGGTGCCCCTCCCGGGGGGTGGCACAGAACAGGAGGAGGTTTTACCTGAGAGGAAGGATTTCGATCTGCTGGTGCAGTGCTCCTGGAATTGAGTACTAAGCTAATTCTGACTTAATGAGTTCTGCTAATGAACCTCAGGAGACCCAGAGCGAAGGTGCAGAGCTACCCAGGGGGTTGGGGGACAGCCTCGGGGTTGCACCCCTTTCCTCCTCCACCCCAGACAAAGCAGCACAAGACAAGGCTCAAGACTTGGGGTGTTCAGCCTGGAGAGGAGAAGGCTCCAGGGAGACCTTCTTGGGGCCTTTCAGCACTTCAAGGGGTCTGGTAGCCTGCTGCCCACGCTGCTCTGGATGCAGCCCAGGATGCCATTGGCTTCTGGGCTGTGAGCACATGTTGCTGGCTCATGTCCAGCTTTTCACCCTCCAGCACCCCCAACTCCTTCTCCACAGGGATGCTCTCCAACCCTTCATCCCCCAGCCTGGTTTGATACCAGGGGCTGCCCTGGCCCAGGTGCAGGACCTCACTCTAGGCCTTGATGAACCACAGAAGGTTAACATGGGCCCACTTTTCCAGATTGTCCAGGTCCCTCTGGATGGATCCTGTCCCTCCAGCTGGAGAGCAGGTCATCAGGAGAGAAAGGCATGTGTGGAGACATCACCATCCCCTGTCCCTGGCCATCCTGGGTAGCAGGATGGGGCAGCTCATGGTACCCTTCCCCCTGCTCTGAAGCGCAGCAGGAGGAAGGTGATGAGGAGTGTGATGAGGAGGGCACTGGGGACAAGGGGGCAGGGAAACAGTGGGTTCCTCATTCCCCCAGTGTCCCATCTGTGTTTCTCTTCTCCCCCTGGAAGTGAAACGTGGGAAGGTGAAGCGTGCCCTGGGCTGCAGCTGAGCTCCTGCAGCATCACCACCTGCCTTCCAAAGCTAGCCAGGAAAGGGGCAAATCCAGAAAAAAAAAAGGTAAATCCCTCTGGCAACTGCTGTCCCTGCCCTGCTGAGCCCCACCCAGGATGCTCTCAGCTCCTGACACACTTTCTGGAAGCTGCCTGTAAAATAGGTCAGGAAACTGTACCCCCGACACAGCCCTGCCAGAACAGCCCTGAAACACCATCTGCGGGATGCTGAGGATGATGCCTCTGTGGGACACTGGTCCTGGGGGGCACAGCATCGTCTTCCTCCAAGGGAATCACCCATTGCACACAGCACGCACTGAAACCAGGTCAGCCCCAGTTTCGTCTTCCCATTAGTGGGAAGTGAAAGTCACTTTGTAAAGGGCTTGATCACTCCAGCTGCAGGTGGAGGGGCCCTTTGCCTTCCTCCTCTTAGAATCACAGAATCATTCCAGTTGGAAGAGACCTTTAAGGTCATCAAGTCCAACCGTTAACCCTGCACTGCCAGGTCACCACTAAATCATGTCCCTCAGCACCACAGCTCCACGGCTTTGAAACCCCTCCAGGAATGGGGACTCCACCACTGCCCTGGGCAGCCTGGGACAGGCCTTGGCAATCCTTGTGGGGAAAAAATTGTTTCTCATGCAGGAATCACATTTTCATTCCCCCTACTCACGTTTTGACCTGAGGCCCATGTAGTTGGACCAGAGGACTGCTCATAGTGGACTGGAGCAGCCTCCCTTCTGAAAGAATTCTCTCTTCTCTTTGTTTTACCTTGTAAGTAGAGTACCCATGCCTGTAGAGCAGAGGTAGGTTTTCCATCCCATCTGCCCATTTTGTCTCCAAAGGCACGGAGAAGAGACCACAGGATACACAGTGACATGTACTGCACCTGTTTAGCTGGTCTCAAAGAAGAGTGTCTTCTAATGGCTTCAACACGGGTCCACTCAAGGGAAGAACAGGTTCTGTTCTCCCTCCTCTCTATTTTTTCAATTAGTTTTTCAACTGATCTCTTGTCTCCTTAGCCATCCTCTCCACAACTGATTCACAGACCTGTAGAGGACATGGGACACTGTCTTCATACTGTCATGCTCTCCTGGCTACTTCAGTCACAGCTGGTGCCTCGCCATCTGTTACCCAGATATCATTGTTGATAATGTGTGGGAATACTCTGATGGGGCACTCTGCACAAACTTCCACAACATGGGTTGCTGGCATGGGATTGCATCAGGGTTTGCTACTCATCTGTCACCATAGATCACCTGTCACACAACTAATTCCCTTAGGTACTTAACACCTTTTTCTGTGGCAGTCCATTTGCTTGGGTGGCATTCGATGTCCTCCTTAAAGGGGTACCTGGATTTTACAGCTGATAAAAGAGTCATCTCCAGAAACTGATAGTGTTGCTCTTTCTTGCAAGCTCTTGGTCAATGCGTCCATCTCTGGCCAGGAATCCCAACTGCCTGGCTTCTCTGCCATCCAATTCAATGGACATGGCCCCATTATCCCAGCATTAGAGTAGCCAAGTGGTCAGTGGCTCACCTTCATGACGGCTATAGTCCTTTCTCAGATTTCTCATCTCCTTCATAAATAAAGGTTTGGTGGTAACCTCTGCATCTGATGACTTTACATCTGATGGGTTTTCTTGAGAAGGACCTGCTCCATTATCATCTGACCCCACTGGCCAATCTGGTTTTGTTAGGTGTTTCTTTCCAGTTGCAGTGGCATCAGGCTTTGCATCTGGTTCTGACTCATACTCTGATTCACCTTGAGAAGGACCCTCTCCCTGCTCTGTCACTGGACTTGGCTGTTTTGTTTCTTTTCTTTTCCTCACAGGAGCAGCTTGTACAGGATTAATAAAGTTGCTTCTTTTGCCTTCTCTTGCTGAATTTGTGTGTTGCTGCATCTCTCCGCTCCCAGTATAAACAGCGACATTTGGTGATCCCGCGACGTGTACTACGCACTATGAACCAAGCCGAGCGGCTCTCAGGACGTACGCAAAAGACCCCGCCCCGAGGTTCACGGCCGGGACCAGTCCAGGCGCCGGAAAAACCCTGCCAAGATGGGAAACTGTGACTCGAAAGAAAGCGTGGTGCTGTCAGCCTGGAAGGATTTCCTGGCCGTCAAAAAGGTTGCTGTTTCAGAGGACGCCCTCCACGCTGTTTTGCAATGGGCAGCTGACCACCACTTTCTCGCGAACTCTGACACCACCTTCGATTTAGAGCTGTGGCAGCAGCTAGGCGCCAGGCTCTGGCATGAGCTCCCCTACGGGGACGACACACTGCTAGACTTGGTTCGCACTTGGAAAGTTTTATTTGATATGCTACGAAAGTCAAAAGCTGGCGACGGGGGAGGAGTGCCGGCTTCAGAGGGGGATGCTACTGAACTAACTGTAACAGCTGGCAGCAGCCGTACCGAGGAGCCGTCTCCGGCCCCGCCAGATCCGCTGCCGGTCGTACAGCCTGTTCAGGGGCAATACGCCTTGCCCCGTGATGATATTCCCCCTAAATACGCTACGCCTACAGAGCAGCTCGTGGAAATGCTTAAACAGCAAGATGCCTTGGAGCGCCCCCTGCTCCTTAGCCCAGCGGCTCTGACCTTCTCTGCGCCGCTACCTTCGGCTAACATAACAGTGCTGGTCATTCCCACAGCCCCTCCGGTTGTCCGACCCAGTTTGAAAGTTACCTGAAGCTCCATGGTGACACCTAGCTTTTCTGCGCATGCTCCCGCTGCGCTCACGGCGCCCTCGAGTTTTTCACAAGCGCCCGCGGCGCCCGGCAGTTCCGCGCATGCGCCTGTATCTGGGTGTTTTCATGCGCGAGCGCAGCCGATGATGGATGTTTTAACGCGACAGCTGGCGGTCTTGTAACAAATGCTCAGTTGTTGTCTGTTGTGACCAAGAAGGCCAATGGCATCCTGGCCTATAGCAGAAGCAGGGAGGTGATCATTCCTCTGTACTCAGCTTTGGTGAGGCCGCACCTTGAATACTGTGTCCAGTTTTGGGCCCCTCTCTACAAGAAGGACACTGAGGTGCTGGAGAGGGTACAGAGGTGGGCTACAAAAGCTGAAACCTACTATTTAGGACCAGAATATTAACAGCTTTTATTGAAAACAAAAGAGCTGAAACCTAATATTCCAATCAAATGAATATAAAACCTAAGACTACAGAAAATAAGCTAAAAATTTTTATTAAAGTAAGAACCTAACACCTAAAGCATATGAGCAAAGTGAACATTAAAACCATAAAAAGATAAATCCTATGTTGAAAAACAAAAAAACCCAAACCTTAAACCAAAAGAAGCTAAAACATAATATTAAAGCCAGAGGAAAGTTAAGGCCAACATTAAAGACAAAAAAGGATAAAACCTAATATGAAAAAAAATCTCAACCCTAACACTAAAATAACAAAAAAATAAAACCTAATATTAAAACCCATACAATGAAACCTAACATTAAAAACAAAGGAAAAAGTTAAAAGCTAAGACAAAAAAAAAGGCTAAAACAAAATATTAAGAAGAAAACAATCTAACAGGTAAGAGAAAAACAAAAGTGGTAAAACCTAAGATTAAAACTAAAAGCTAAACCAAAAACCTTAAAGACAAATACTGAAACCAAGACCCCTAAAATAACAACACAAACTCTTGGTACCTAAGATTAAAAACCCAAAAGCAAAAGTCAAAATGCTGAAACTGCATATTAACACCAACATGGACAAATTCTTAAGCAAACACAATAAAAAGATAATATATAAAAACTCTTACTAAAAACAAAAGAAGATAAACACAAACATGAAAATCTAAAAGAACCACAATACTATATTGTAATACAGCCGCAAAACAAACCTAACAGTAGATAAAAAATCCTAAAACATAAGATTACAAACAAAAGAAGCTTGTACCTCACATGAAAAGGGAAAGAAGCTTAATATTAAAAACCACTGATTTAGAACCTAATAATAACATTAAAAAAACCTAATAGCTATAAAAAAAAAAGGTTGAAGCCTAACAGTAAATGAACAAAAAAAAGCTCAATCTTATTATTGAATCCAAAACCCCCCAAAAAACTTAATAGCAAAAGCAAAAAAGCTAAAACCTACTATGAAACTCAAAAGAAGCTAAAACATAATATGAAAAGCAAAACATAACACATAATTAAAAAAAAAGTTAAAGCCTAACATTAAAAACTAAAAAAACTAAAACCTAACAGTAACAAGCACAACACTAAAACCTCTTACTAAAAACCAAAAAAATCTAAATCCTACTATATGGACACCAACATGGCGCACAGGAAGCCCCGTGCCCCGGGACTACAGCTCCCGGCATGCCGAGGGACACCAACATGGCACACAGGAAGCCCCGTGCCCCGGGACTACAGCTCCCGGCATGCCGAGGGACACCAACATGGTGCACAGGAAGCTCGGTGCTCCGGGACTACAGTTCCCAGCATGCCGAGGGACCAAACATGGTGCCCAGGAAGTCTCGTGCCCCGGGATTACAGCTCCCGGCATGCCGAGGGACACCAACCTGGAGCCCAGGAAGCCCAGTGCCCCGGGACTACAGGTACCGGCTTGACGAGGGATACCAACATGGCGCCCAGGAAGCCCCGTACCCCGCGACTACAGCTCCTAACATGCCGAGGGACATCAACATGGCGCCCAGGAAGCCCTGTGCCCCGGAACTACTGCGCCCGGCATGCCAAGGGCGACCAGCATGGTGCAAAGTAAGCCACGTGCCCCGTGACTACAGCTCCCGACATGCCGAGGGCCACCAACATGGCGCCCAGGAAGCCCTATGCCCCGGTATTACATCTCCCGGAATGAGTTGGGCACAAACATGGCTCACAGGAAGCCCCGTGCCCCACGACTACAGCTCCCAGCATGCCGAGGGCCACCAACATGGCGCCCAGGAAGCCCCGTGCCCTGGGACTACAGCTCACGGAATGTGTAGGGGCACCAACATGGCGCCCAGGAAGCCCCGTACCCCGGGACTACAGCTCCCGGCATGCCGAGGTACACCAACATGGCGCACAGGAAGCTCCGTGACCCGGGACTACAGTACCCAGCATGCCGAGGGCCCAAACATGGCGCCGAGGAAGTCTCGTGCCGCGGTACTAGAGCTTCCGGCATGCCGAGTGACACCAACATGGCTCACAGGAAGCTCCGTGCCCCACGACTACAGCTCCCGGCATGCCTAGGGCCACCAACATGGCTCACAGGAAGCCCTGTGCCCCGGGACTACAGCTCCCAGCATGCCGAGGGACACCAACATGGCGTACAGGAAGCCCCGTGCCCCGGGACTACATCTCCCGGCATTCCGTGGCCACAAACATGGCTCACAGGAAGCCCCGTGCCCTGCGACTACATCTCCCGGCATGCCGAGAGACACCAACATGGCGCACATGAAGCCCCATGCCCCTCGACTACAGCTGCCGGCATGCCGAGGGACACCAACATGGAGCACATGAAGCCCCATGCAGGGGAGGGGGAAGGGATGTGTGTGTGTGGTTTGTGCAGGCGACTCAGCCTTGATTTGCCTGTCTATGGCCATATCTATGCAGAGATGACACATGGGGAGCTGTGTAGATGGCTCAGCCTTGAGTTGTCCATAAGCCTCAGGCCAAACAGGGCAATGCTGCACTACACACAGAGCCCAAATGAGAGCTGAGCCTTGAAATTCCTCAACAAATGGTATGTCCTGAATCTCAGTTCAAACCACTATCAGTCTTCCTGAGAAAGTAAGATAAGGAGAGCCTGGAGGGCTTCATTGGTGGTTTCAACTGACAACTTTTGTGTCTTCAGATGGCATAATCCAATCGGGCATAGTTTTGCCACAACCACCTGGAGAATTTCAGCCACAGCCTTGTGTATTCAAACTGTATAATCAATCACTAACCCAGGGGATGAAAATGCTAAGGTTTCGTTTAGATTTGAGGAGTCACCACTCCAACGCTCACCTGTATGGAGACCCTTCCCCCTTGGTCAGGACATTGGCCAAGGTGACTTTTCTACGATTGAGTACCCTTACCTGAAGAGATAAGCAAGTATTTAGCATGCTGTAAGTTTGCAAACGTGGGTGGTTAACTAACACATGTATAATATTTAGCATGCTTTCTAATATGTTATAGTGTATTCTTGCTTTTAAGTTGTAATAGTGCATTCTTCCACTGTATCCATACAAACCTGCATTAGTGGAGTATTAGACTTCAAATAGGTGGTTTGCTTGGGCCTTACAGTTAAACCTGTGAGTTCATATAAATCATTTGCTTAAACCTCACAATCCAGTCTCTTTTTGCCATAAACAGCCAGGCAGTGGCTACCTTTGGTTTTTTTTAACCAATAGTGTCTGGATCACTAAGTGCTTGGTTAGCAACGTGCAGGAGGATGCAAAACGCTTCCAGGTAGGCTTTTAGTTTGCTATTCTTTCATGGTTACAATATGGAATATCACACTCCATTAGTAGGGTATATCTACCCAGCAATTTGGATGTTAAATTTTGTTGTCTTACATTCGTTTTTTCAAAGTAAATATAAAAAAAGAGAGAAATTTCAAAGGCAAAACCAAGATGAAAGACAAAACACTGCTTGTGGATGCTGAAAAGCTGCTAACAGAGGGATTTTCTCAGGTTCTCACAATATTTGGTGAGAATCCTGCCTTTCTTACCAGTGTTATGAAAAACAGTAGGGGAGGGGACGTGGGGGGGGAGGGGACACGGGGCCACACGCCAGGGACAAAGGGACAGGGAGCCAACGCTGCAGCAGAGACATCGTGATGTCACTGGTCCCCAAGGGAGGGACCGGTCCTCAAGGAAGCCACTGGTCACCAGTGAGGGGACTGGTCCCCAAGGAAGCCACTGGTCCCCAACAAAGGGACTGGTCCCTGAGGAAGCCACTGGTCCCCACAGAAGCCACCCGTCAGCAAGGAAGCCACGGGTCCCCAGGGAAGCCACCGTCCCCTTAGCGCCGTCCCCGCGCCAGCAGCCCTGGGATGGCATCGGTGGCTTCCCGGCATCGTTGGGCCACAGCGGCGGCATCGGTGGCATTGGTGGCACCAGAGGTGGCCAACATCTTGTTGGTCACATCCAGCGTGTCCCTGAGGTGTTTGGTGGCCAGCTGGTCACTGGTGTCCCACAGGGTCTCGCCCTTCGCCACCATCACCTTCAGCTCCTCAGGGACATCGGGGCCACCGCCACCTCCCTCGGTCACCTCGAGAGCTTCCGGGCCACCGCATTTTGCGGCCAAAGAAGCCACGATGGCCTCGATGTTCTGGACGTAGCATTGAAAGTAACAATAGAAGTAGGTGGCCTGGTGACAAGCGGTCACCAAGTGGCCCAGGAGCTCGTGGGCGTCCATCGCCCACTGCACCCGCGCCTGGGCCTTGGCTGCCGCCACCACTGCCACCATCGTCTCGGCGGTGGCCTCGATGGCCTCCTGGAACTCTTCGCTGGCCTTGGCCACCCGCTCCTCGTAGTTGGCCAACACCTCGGCCACTTCAGTCACCTCCTTGGTCACCACCCACTCCCGGGTGACCTCCACCAGCGTCCGACGCGCCCCCTTCTCCCGGGCCACCGCCTTGGCCAGGTCACCTTGGGTGACACCGGTGGTGGCCCCACTGGTGGCCACCGTCCCGCAGATGTCCCTCAGGCGCTCGGCTTCCTCCATGACGGTGGCCCACTTGTCCACCATGGAAGACACCGCCTCAAGCCACTCTCGGGCGGTGGTGGCCGCGTCGGCCCAGGAGACGCTTTTGGTGGCCTCGGCGGGGGCCAGGTGACGCCAGAGGCGGGTGGCCACCTTGTAAGGGTACTGCATGGCACTATAGATGATGTCCTGCAGGGACAGCAGCTCGGCCCTCAGCGAGGTGGCCTTCGGGGACATCTGGATGGGGACGTCCTTGTAGAGAGGGGCCCAAAACTGGACACAGTATTTGAGGTGCAGCCTCACCAAAGCTGAGTACAGTACCTCCCTGCTCCTGCTGACTACACTATTCCTGATACAGGCCAGGATGCCATTGGCCTTCGTGTCCACCTGGGCACACTGCTGGCTCATGTTCAGGTGGCTGTCAATCAACACCCCCAGGTCCTTCTCTTCTTGGCAGCTCTCCAGCCACTCCTCCCCCAGACTGTAGCGCTGCTGGGAGTTGTTGTGGCCCAAGTGCAGGACCCGGCATTTGGCCTTATTGAAACTCATGAAATTGGCCTTGGCCCAGTAATCCAGCCTATCTAGATCCCTTTTTTAGAGCTTCCCTACCCTCAAGCAGATCGACACTTCCACCTAGCTTGGTGTCATCTGAAAATTTACCAAGGGTGCACACTATGTTGGTGTAGCTGCTGGCTTTGCTGCTCGAGTTGGAACAGCTTCAGTGCTTGTTGTGGGAGTTGGAGCAGCAGCAGCACTTCTTTTGAGAACTGGAGCAGAAGCAGGGCTCGTGGGGGGAGAGGATGGAGTATCAGAAGCTGCAGTGATTGTTTTTGAAGCAGCAACAGCAGCAGGGCTCGTTGGACAGGCCTGCAGAGACTGAAGAGTCATGGCACATTTCCTGCTTACAGACAGTATCATGAAACCTCGCAGGGAAGCGGCACGCACTCTACATTTTTGGGGGGCTGCCCAACCTGTATAACTGCACTGATGACTAATCTGATGCCGCACAGTGAAGACATTAGAAAATAATAAAAATAATATGATCTTTTGGTAATAACCATGTCCACAATCCTCACGATTTAATGGAGTTCTAAAATCCGGTGGACTCAGATTAGCATAGTGGGGAGCAGTATAACTTCCCGAGATAAAATATACTCCTAGTAATGAAATCCACTATGTAATGCCTGTAGTACAGATATGTATTTGTTGCCAAATTCAGTGCAACATAAATCTGAGCTAAACACTGCAGGAAAGCAGTTGCTTTCACCCAGCGCCCAAAACTGAGAGCTTTCAGATAAACAGTGAGAACAAGCAAACAGTAACATAATGCATACGGCACGTAAGGGAAGATTATAGCATTTAACTCCGAAAGAAATGCTAAAATGACACGAACGGACACTGCTCTCAGAAACGACATCATTTAGGCAGTCTGTTTTAGTTTCCAATTCTTAAAGACACTCATAGATGGGAAGTACCGAATAACATCTTATCTATCATAACTCACGACTCCTGGTGTCTTATTCTCTCCCTGTGTGCCGTGCTGACAGGGGTTGGGGGAGTAATAGAAGGGCTTGGTGGGCACCTGGTGCCGTGCCAGGGTCAACCCACCACAAGCATGTTTCCCTGCACAATGTCCAAACAACTAAAGCCAGGTATACAGACTTTGAAAGACAACAAAATTTACAAACCCCTTTTAACGTACAAAAACCTCTATACTATTTCCCCATCCTCAAAAGTCAACCCTGCGCAGGGCTCCTATGGACAGAAATGCATGCAGTTCTGATGATTGTTCCCACCGCAAAGCAATTTGTTTCCTATTGCCTCTCTCATGGAGCAGTACCACTGCAGGGCTCAAAGTGGAATAATGCATTATGCTGATCTTCCACGCTTGGGCAAGTTTCTTCTGTCTGGGCATGAAAAAGAAATAGGGTAAGACATTTCTTTACAGCACAGAAATCATTTGGAGACTGAGCATAGGCACAAAGATTTTGCTTGTAGTGAAATGAACAAACGATTGTAAATTTTCAGTCTGTATATAGCCCTGCCATCTGAGTAACTCACAACCCCCACTGAGGCAGAGCTAAAGCAAGTGGTGTTTGTTGTACAGCTGGTGACCTGAGACACAACAAGACTAAGTAACTTGCCCTGAGGTCACCCAGGGATCCATAGCAGGGAGAGAGACAAATCCAAGGATTTTTCAGTTTCTCCCTAGTACCTAAACACTATATCATACTTTACACTGTCACCACAGTGATACCATTCAAGCTTCTTCCATCAGCATTCTCATCTTCTTCCTTCAAAGGAACTCTAGAACAGCAACTAAAAATTACACGTAGATTGCAGAGTTTTGTTCTAGAAAAGAAATGTTTGATCACATACACAAGTGCATGGAATACTGTGTGCAGAAATGCAATCTCATTAAAAAAAACCCCAAACCAACCAAACAAAAAAAAATCAAGCAGAGAAATCAAGTTCACTTACCAATTTCAAAAGCACTGTTTCGTAAAACTGTTGTCACAATACATCCACAGCAGATGATTAGATGTAATACTCATCTCAATAAACTGTTCTAACATTTGAACCACAGATATATTTAGTGTATATTTATTTAAAATAGGAAAGCAAAAGCAGCGCTGGGCGGCCGGGGAGTCGCAGCTCCACCAACGGCTCAGCATCCTTTTTGAAGCTTGTGCTCCAACAGCTGTTTTAGAGTGTATAACTTATATAATGAAACAGTGGGACCAAAGTCACCAGTTAGAGGTTTAGGCTAATTCTGTTTATGGTTCTGACTTCAAAAATCATTTTTAGTTCACAAGAATGTTGGGGGTTTTTTGTCTTAAAATGGGCAATACTGCACTCACTGTTATGTGAAGTAATAGTTTAGGTAGTTTTGTTTGTTTGTTTGTTTTTAAAAGTGCTTACACATGGTTCTGCTGCATAATTGCTGCTAAAGAAGCATAAATAACCACAAAATAATTTAGGATGGAAAAGACCTTTAAGATCATTTTAGTCCAACTGTAAACCTAACTCTGTCAAGTCTACCACTAAACCATGTCCCTAAGTGCCACATCTACATGTCTTTTGAATACCTCCAGGGATGGTGACTCCACCACTTCCCTGAGCAGCCTGTTCCAGTGCTTGACAACCCTTTTGGTGAAGAAATTTTTCCTAATATCCAATCTAAACCACCCCTGGTGCAACTTGAGGCTGTTTCCTTTCATCCTATCTCTTGTTACTTGGGAAAAGATACCAATCCCCACCTCTGTACAACCTCCTTTCAGGTAGTTGTAGAGAGCAATAAAGTCTCCCCCAAGCCTTCTTTTCTCCAGACTAAACAACCCCAGTTTCCTCAGCCACTTCTCATAAGACTTGTTCTCTAGACCCTTCACCAGCTTTGTTGCCCTTCTTTGGACATGCTCCAGTGCCTCAATGTCTTTCTTGTAGTGAGGGACACCAAACTGAACACACTATTTGAGGTGCAGCCTCATTAGTGCTGAGTACAGGGGCACGATCACTTCCCTACTCCTGCTGGCCCACTATTTCTGATAGAAGCCAGGATGCTGTTGGCCTTCTTGGCCACCTGGGCACACTGCTGGCTCATATTCAGTTGGTTGTCAACCAACACCCCCAGGTCCTTTTCTACTAGGCAGCTTTTCAGCCACTCTTCCCCAAGACTGTAGCATTGCACGAGGTTGTTGTGACCCAAGTGCAGAACCTGGCACTTGACCTTGTTGAACTTCATACCACTGGCCTCGGCCCATCAATCCAGCCTTTCAAGATCCCTCTGTAGAGCCTCAAGCAGATCAACACTCTTGCCCAACTTGATGTTGTCTGCAAACTTACTGACGGTGCACGTGATCCCCTCATCCATATCATGAAAGATGGGGACAGACTTTTGAGCAGGGCCTGTTGGGACAGGACAAGGGGTGATGGTTTGAAACTAAAAGAGGGAGAGAAAAAAAAAAAAAAAGTGGAAAATGCATTGATTTATTTCTCTACCTTTGCCCGTGAAATACTTTTTCTTCCATCCTAAAGACCTAGGATTTTTAGCAAAATCTTTTTGTGGTCATATATTCTGCATGTGCAGCATATTATTCACACCACCCATTCCAGACTACTTTAACACGTTACTGGTACCATGGTTCACCTATTTCCACCCATACACTTCATCCAGCTTTTATACTGTGACCTCGGTAAAAAAAGAACCAAATTATAAAATATATCAGAAGTATATAAAATGACCAAAAATAATATTTTCAGACACAACACGATTCCATTTTTCAACTCTCATGTTTCCTGATCTGCCACACTTAGAAAACACAGAATATAAACATAAAGGTTATATTAACAAAGAACATACAGAATTTTAAAATATTTCTATATTGCATTTCTATTTCCTATTTTATTTCCTATTTTGGTTCATCAGGGATCTGGTATAAGAGGCCCTTTCCATTTGCTGGTGTTTATACCTATCCATACAAAGTGTCTTTCGTTTGTTGAATTCTGGGGGGTCTAATATCTGCTTTTTATTGAAGAAAATGTAAATAAATTATGCTTTATTAATTTTATGGAAATAAATATGTTAATTTATATGTAAAGAAGCTGCTGGTTTATGAACCTGAGGCCCAAATAATAGTACAAATCTTTCACACATTAAGACCTAAATACAAAACTGATAGCAGTGATAGGTGTTGGGTGGCTGTAGCAACAGGACTTTGTATGTCTTTGAGAGTGAAAGAATGAGAAGAGTGGAGAAGCTGAGTGATTTCCTCTCCATATTTAGTAAAAAAAACCCAAATTTGTCACAAAATTCCCAACCACCTCTTTGGAGAAGGCCCTGGGAAAACCTTATTGCAGACTTCCAGTACTTATAGGGAGCCTAGAAGAAAGATGGGGAGGGACTTTTTACAAGGGCTTGTAGTGACAGAACAAGGGGTAATGGCTTCAAACTGGAAGAGAGGAGATTTAGATTAGAAATTAGGAAGTTCTCCACTCTGAGTGTGGTGAGACAGGGGCACAGGTTGCCCAGGGAAACTCTGGATGCCTCATTACTGGATGTGTTCAAGGCCAGGTTGGATGGGGCTTTGCTTGCCATGTCCCCTTCCTCTGCAGGGCCTCCAGCCCTGCCCATGGGCCAGCCAGGCAGGGACAGAGCAGCCCAAGGGGTCACTCCCCGAGGGACGCTGCCCCGGCCCCACAGAGCTGCTCACCCCCGCTGCCATCTGCTCTCTCCCCTCCAGTCTGCATGTGCTGCCGCCGGGCAAAGGTCACCTGGGGCATCTGTGGCTCCAAGATCCAGCTGCCGGGGCTCTGTGCCCCCAGGTATTGTCTGGTGAGTTCTGGGGGGATCCCTCCTGCCTTCTGATAGGCACCCCCCACCCAGCTTTCCCCACCAGCTCCTTCTCTCTCCTGTAGCATTTTGCCACCGGGCTCTCCCAGCTTCCCCCCCGGAGAGCTGGCTGGGTGAGATATCTGCGGGAGGATCTCAGACGTGTCCTCGAGGGAGCAGCGCGGAAGGTGAGGACCTGACCAGAACAGGGAGATCTGTGCCAGGAGAGGTTTGCGGGACCTTAGCCCGGACCCCACAGAAGAAATCCCAGCCCTTCCAACCAGCTCTGGGGCCAAAGCCTCGCTCCCTGCAGCTCCACAGAGCCTCGTCCAGCAGGCAAATCTGCAGAGGAGTGACCCAAGGCGTGGGGCTGGCTGCGGAGGCCCTGGGGCTGGTGCTGATGGGGCTGCTGTGACCTTTGCAGGACTGCTGCGTGTGCGACGAGAGCGGGGCTGCCATCACCTGCCGGGAGATGGGCTGCCAGCGCAGCTTCCATCTCCCCTGTGCCGCCAAGGGCGAGTGCGTCACGCAGTACCATCCTCCGTACAGGTGCCTCCTCTGCCCTCCTCGCCAGCACCGCCAGGGAAGGGCCCAGCACCTCTCCCCTCACCCATCCCTTCCCTCTCCCCCCAGAGCCTTCTGCCCCGAGCACAGCCCCGTGCAGGTGGTGGAGGTGGCCCCAGAGAAGGGCACCAGCTGCCTCGTCTGCCTGGAGGAGCTGGAGGCCAGCACGTCCTTCTGCAGCCTGGTGTGCCCGGCCTGCAGACACGCCTGGTTCCACAGGAGCTGCATCCAGGTGGGAGCCCTTCCTGCCCTGGCCCCAGCCCGGGGCACGGCAGCTGCTCAGCAGCACCGGGGCCTCCCTCGTGCTCCTGCTGTTTCTCCCACAGGGACAGGCTCTGCGTGACGGCTTCTCCCGCTTCCAGTGCCCCATGTGTCGAGACAAGGACACGTTCCAGGGGGATGAAGACGCTTTAGTGACATGCTCTTCCCTTGGTGCAAAATACCAATAAATACAATTTTGATCAGGTGTTACTTTACACTGACACTTAGTAAATTACAGAAACACACTTTCAGGAAAGTCATCTTTATATATTACAGTAACATCACAAAAGAAAAAAACCAGTAAAATGTGTCTAATTGGATGTTCAAAGTGCTTGTGTAATAAAATTCTAGTTAACTAAGAAGCAAGACAACAGCTATCCTATACTACTTTAGAATCAGTATCAATATTCCTTTTTCATTTGTCCTACTGAAAAGATACATATTGATGCCCTACAGATTTATGACTACAAAAAGCAAGCACATTCCAGAACAGGCCAGGCATTACAAAGCACTTGCAATTTTCTTCTACCGTGTGCCATCAACCCCCACTGAACTGTGACAGAAACATCACAGAAAGAAAAAAAATTACTTTTTGAGATACACAACTAACACTTTTGTGTTGGTTCCTATAACTTCACATGTAACCAAAGGGGTGTCAAAATATAACAGCTCAATATATATGTGGCATACATGTTTTACCTTGGCTTAAATTCTGTTATTTTCTTTAATGCAGTATCACTACCAGTCTTCAATTAATATCAGTTCACAGTATAATCAAAGATACATAGACTTTCATTCTTTATTAGAGCTGGATCAAGCTGTTAAGTAACACCACATTATCTTAAACTACATAAAACAGGAAATTAATAGCCTGCTATCCTGAATTCAGAACACAGCTCTCAAAAATTAACAGATAAAAATAACCTTTTCTGCAAAGAAAAAAATCAACAAATAGAACCCAACACCCAATGTACAAACTGATGATGGAAAAGTAAAGAAGAGAAACAAAACCAATACCTTCTGCATCAGGTGCAAAGACCCTAGCTCCACAGTCATCAAATGTAGGTGTGGTTTTCTTCTGGAAATAGGAAGTTTCCTTTACCTGGAATATTCAAATGAAAGTTAAACTTAGCACAGGTGATAATTGGCCAGGAAGACCAGTGGTATCCTGGGGTGCAAAAAGAAGAGTGTGGCCAAAAGGAGGTTCTCCTCCCCCTCTACTCTGCACTAGTGAGACCACATTTGGAGTATTGTGTTCAGTTCTGGTCTCTCCAGTTCAAGAGGGACAGGGAACTACTAGAGAGAGTCCAACGGAGAGCTACAAAGATGATGAAGGGACTGGAACATCTTTTAACAAGAATTTCAGAACTATGAGTGATTTCGAGGAGCTCTTTTCTCAACACTGGAAATATATTTTCATTTACCCTATATTTTTCAACTCAAGCAAGTGAAGGAAAATAAGAAAGGAAATGAAGATGAGGAGAATTACCTGTTGTTTACATTATTTTTGTTCAAAACTTACACAATTGCTTTTGGATTATAAAATTAATCTATTTCAGTGTAACTACAGTGTTTTTTCTCCTGCATAATATGAATGAGATCATACTTTCCAGGTGATTATCTTGCATGATAGGTGGGCTGGAAATAACTGTTTACTTCCAACTGCTTTTTTTTTTTGATCACTAGATTGATAGCTTCCATTTCAGTCTGCATTGGTACTTTTAGCAGTTGCATCAGCTAATAATCGGAAAAACATGTCATCTGTAACTCAGTGTTGGTCAACCAACGTAAACAAAGGAAATCTCTTGGTAACAGGGTGCCTAGTCTTTTTAGAGTCATTAGAACGTACTAACAATGCTGTCTCTTGAAGGAAGAGCTGAAATATTTCCAGACCAAACTACTCAGATTTTATCAGTCTCATAACATCGTGATCTTGAAAAATGATACGCCAATGCTTAAAATGTAACAAGTGATGCTATGACTGCTCTATGACTGTTTTATATACTTCATGCTTGAATGAAAAATGACTAAGAGCGTATGAACATTGACAACAGAATCAATGTTTTAATGAAAATAGTCTGAATTACATACAAGACAAAATAACAAAAAGGGAAAAAAAACCCAAAACCTTTTAACCACTTCTGTTTCATAAAGAAAGGTAGACAAAAGAGAGGAAAAAAAGAAAATTTTCAAAACCAAATATGTAAAAATATGAAACTGAGTAGGAACGTTGTGAGCCAAATCTCAAAAGCACTTATTTAACTGGAATCTGAAATCAAAGGGTAAACAGTAAGTCTGCAGTTCTAAATTTAAAGCCCTTGGAAATATATAATAAATAAAATGTACTGGCACTCATGAATACTATATAGAGAAACATGGAGCACCAGAACAGAGATGGTACAGCCACGCAAGGGAAAAAAAAAATCTATTATTAAACTAATATGAAAAAGGTGATACAGTAAAACGTATTCTTTTTTTACACTCACTCACTTGTGACCAATCTCATGTGCAATGGTAAAAGCTGAACCTAGGCCAATGTCTTCATTAATGCTGCAGCCTCAGCCTTTCCTCAGCAGGGAGATGTTCCACTCCCTTCCCCATCTCTGGGGCTCTGAGCTGGACTCTTTCCAGCAGCTCCCTGTCCTTCTTCAACTGAGGGTCCCAGAACTGGACACAATATTCCAGATGTGGCCTCACCAGGGCAGAGTAGAGGAGGAGGAGAACCTCTCTCCACCTGCTAATGACACCCCTTCTGATCCACCCCAGGGTGCCATTGGCCTTCCTGGCCACGAGGGCCCATTGCTGGAATCATCAGGGAAGAGGAGCTGTGGTGTCACCCTCGCCTTCGCTCACCAGCTCCTCCAAACGAGCTTCTCGAGGGGATGGTTTTGGGTGCAGGTGCCCATGGCTGGGTCGAGCTGCTTTGAGGACACAGAACAGCCTGGAGAAGCCATGAGAAGAGAGGGAGGAGGTGACGAAGGAGCCCCACGGAGCTGTGCTTCTCAGACCTCTGGAACATTTTAAAAGTCATTAAATTTTGAAGCGAGAACGTCAGAATGGCACAGCAGCTCCAGCCGGCTTAAAATAGGGTGACAAATGACTCCTGGAGACAGAGGGTTTAATTCCAAGAGGCAGCAGGCCAGGATCCTCAAATGTCACCATTCCTCCAGCTTTGGGAAGCCATCGGCTTGGGGTCGGCTCGACCAAATTTCAGCAGCCGCCGGTTCACCCCCACCCCTGGTTCCTCAGCATCCTGGTGCCCCCAGGATGCCAAGTCAGTGGTGGGACTCTCTGGTTTCATCTCCAAACCAAGGGACTATTTGTAGCCCAGGGAAGCCTCTCAGATGGGTGACTGGGATTTTGGAAGATGCTTTAGTGTGCAATGAGGCTGTGGGAGCCCTGGGAGGTGCACGGAGAGTTTGGCAGGGGAAAAGGGGCAAAACTGGGGTCAGCACAGCCCCTCCTGCACCTGAGGCACTTTGAATGAGAAACATGGAGTCGTTCTGGTTGGAAGAGACCTGCAAGATCATCGAGTCCAACCATCAACCCAGCAGTGCCAGGGCACCACTGACCCATGGCCCTCAGCACCACAGCTTCACGGGGGGCTTGCAAACCCCTCCAGGGATCATGGGGACTCCACCACTGCCCTGGGCAGCCTGGCACAGCCCTGGACAACCCTGCAGGGGCTGGAAGAAATTGTTCCTCAGCTCCAACCTAAACCTCCCCTGGGGCAACTCCAGGCCGGTTCCTCTTGTGCTGTCCCTTGGAATGAAAGGAAGCAGGGAAGAAGTCCCAGACCCTAAAAATGGCCATCAAGACAAAAGCTGCTGCCACAGCCAGGAATGACACTGCAGAAGAGAACTGATGGACAATTTACGAGATGCAAGATGAGACTTATCTGTGCTGCATGCACCAGGGGGTGGGATTAGGGGCGTGTAATATAATGATTTTATGAATAGTATAATGATTTCTTGGAATTGTTACGCATCTGTAATTTTTTGCTTTATAAAATGGACCCTATTTCACTTTTTGGTGTGCAAGCTAGGTGGAGTGTGCATGGCGCTGAATAAACATACCTGCTTTATAACCGTTATCTGGTTGTAAAATTTGTTTCTGTAAGCCAATTTGGCGACCCAGCCAGGAGACCTCTGCTGATCCGCGAGGCCGATCGGACTCGGGACCCTTTAGGCGCCCCAAGAATTCATAAAGGCTCCCCCATCTGAGACTGCCACTGAGGAGCAGAGAAAGAGCCTTGGCTATGGACCAGGTATGTTGGGAACAGGGGAACGTAAGCCATGAGATGTCCCACGAGGGCAGTAGGAGCTAGGGTACTCCCCCTGAGGAAACGGGGCCCAAGGGAAAGGTTGGGTGAGACCCCTCTCAGGAGAGAGGAACTCAAGGAGTGAGATTTCACAAGGTCGGCTTTGTGAGTGTTGGTGTCACAAGTGCCACATCCAATCTTTCCTTAAACACCACGAGGGATGGCGACTCCACCACCGCCCTGGGCATTCCATTCCAGTGTTTAATGACCCCTTCTGTAAGAAAGTGCTTTCTAATATCTAACCTAAACTTTCCCTGGCACAGCTTCAGGCCATGTCCTCTCGTCCTGTGACTGGTTGCCTGGGAGAAGAGTCCAGCCCCCACCTGCCTACAACTACGTGAAAGAGTGACGAGGTCTCCCCTGAGTCTTTTCTTCAGGCTGAACAACCCCAGCTCCCTCAGCCTCTCATCATAAGACTTTCCCTCCACTCCCTTCACCAGTCTCGTCGCTCTCCTCTGGACCAGCTCCAGCACCTCAATATCTTTCTTGAAGTGCGGGGCCCAGAACTGTGCACAGTACAGGAGGTGAGGCCCCACCAGTGCTGAGTACAGGAGGAGAATCACATCCCTAGTCCTGCTGACCACACTATTCCTGATACAAGCCAAGATCCTGTTGGCCTTCCGGGCCACCTGAGCACGCTGCTGACTCATGTTCCCCCGGGTGCCCCATTGTCCCTTTGTCCCCCATTGTTCCCCTGTCCCCCACAGTCCCCCTGTCCTTCACACAAAAAAGGCAACACTAAAACTGCTTTTCACTCCAGCCTCTTCATGAGAATTTTGGTTTTAGGCTGCAAAAACTCACTATTACACCCCAAGTCCTCATCTTTAGCCCCCAAATCTCATTTTTATGCATAAAATCTTGCCTTCAGGCTGCAAATCCTCACTTTTACTCCACATATCCTCATTTTCAGACTACAAATCTCAATTTTATGCCGCAAAAATCTGAGTTTTAGGCTGCAAAAACTCACTTTTCCTCCCCAAATCCTCAATTTTAGGCCTCAAATCTCATTTTTATGCCATAAAATCTTGCCTTTAGGCTGCAAATCCTCACTTTTACTCCCCAAATCCTCATTTTCAGGCCACAAATATAAATTTTATGCCTCAAAATCTCTGTTTTAGACTGCAAAAACTCACTTTTCCTCCTCAAATCCTCATTTTTAGGTCCCAAATCTCATTTTTATGCCACAAAATCTTGCCTTTAGGCCATATAGCCTCATTTTTATGCCCCAAATCTTATTTTTAGGCCCAAAATTCATGGGTTTAGGCTCCAAAAACTCACTTTTCCTCACCAAATCCTCATTTTTAGGCCCCTAATCTCATTTTTAGGCCCCAAAATCATAATTTTAGGCTGCAAATCCTCACTTTTACTCCCCAAATATGCATTTTTAGGCACAAAAATCTCTGTTTTAGGCTTCAAATTCTCACTTTTACTCCCCAAGTCCTCATTTTTATTCCCCAAATCTCATTTTTATGCCCCAAAATTATGGTTTTAGACTGCAAAGCCTCACTATTACTTCCCAAATCTCATTTTTAGGCCCCAAAATCATGGTTTTACGCTGCAAATCCTTCCTTTTGCTTGCCAAATCCTCATTTTTAGGCCCCAAATCTCATTTTTAATGCCAAAAAATCTCAGTTTTAGCCTGCAAATCCTCACTTTCACTCCCCAAATCCACAATTTTAAGCCCCAAATCTCATTTTTATGCCCAAAAATCTCTGGTTTAGGCTGCAAATCCTCACTATTACTCATCAAATCCTCATTTTTAGGCCCCAAATCTCATTTTTATGCAAAAAAATCTCGCTTGTAGGCTGAAATGCTCACTATTACTCCCCAAATCTCATTTTTAGGCCCAAAAGCTCATCTTTGGCTGACAGGCCACGGGTGGGCACTCCACAGGCTTAATAAGAGTCTATGTGCTCAGTGCAGTTGTGCCAGAAACTTGCATGTGCTGTAGCTCTGGGTTACTCATAAGGATTTTTCTGGTGCTTGCTTTGTAGGTGAAATAAGACATTTGCATTTGGTGGTGGTGTTAATGACCCAGTTCAGGCTTCCTATAACTCTCAAACAAAATTCTGACACATTGGCCCAGAGTTCCAGTTAATTCTTATAAAGTGTGGTTTTCCAAGTGGGGTCTCCAGAGCAGCACTAACACTTGTACAGACTCAGATGTGTACATGTGTCAGGGCTCACTTGGCTCTGCCTCCTTTATGCCAGATATACAGATTTTAACATAGGAAAAGAGGAACGTAACAAAATCTGTTATGCTGCTGTAGTTGCAGAAATCCCCCTCCTTTACAGAGGAGCTCAGTTTCGCAAAAAGTTAGTTGGAAGAAGAGCAGTGGGGAAAAGCCTCAACCTCAGCAAAAGTTCCCCTTTATAATGAGTGTGGCATTTCTGATCTGGGATACACCTGTGAATCAGCTCAGGTCAGCTGCCCTGCCTTTTGCCCTTCCCACCTTCACCTCCTGGCTGAGTGAAGTGATTCATTGGCTTGCATTTTGATTTTTGAAACATCCTGAAACTGGGACTGAACTAGAAAGCTTGAGAGGAATTGGACAGGATAAGGAGGTAGTGTAATGTAATGGGACTGAACAAAGGACCCAAAGGCAAGGGCAGGTAAAGGTGCTCAGGGAATGAAGCAAATAACTTGTATCTGCTAGAGTGCATGTTCTAGCATGTTCCATTGATACGGAACCTGTGATTCCCAACTGTGACTATTTTGTCTGCCATTAAACACCAATTTCCTCTTTTGGTGACAACTTGCTATTGTTACCAGTTACTTGAATTTCCCAAGTGGCCAAAATTTACAGGAGTCTAGAGACATTCAGAATTACTGTAAGATGACTAGTCTGTCTAGGAATCACCAGAAGTAAGTTTGACTACAGAGAAAATTTAAGGCAGGAGACTTATACCTCTTCAGGGAAACCGGCAAAGTGGAAGAGCAGATGAATGGTTAACTTTGTGCAGGTGGATGAAACATCAGCTGAAAGCACACTTTTCTTGGGCCTTTAACCCCTTTCCAACCACAGCTGAGTCCACTTCTACAAAGGCTTTGCAAAACGTCCTTCAAGGAAAAAGCGATCCAGGAGACTCTTGGTGTGCATCAAGGATAATTTCTTAATCCAGGTGATAGATGGCCTGACGAGAGGAGAAGGGTTACTGGACCTCTTGCTCACCAATACAGATGAACTGGAGAGGTTAAGACTGGTGGCAGCCTGGGTGCAGTGATCATGCCCTGGTGGGATTCACAGTCTTGAGATCTATGAACCAGGTAAAGAATAGAGTCAGGACCCTGAATTTTAAGAGAGCAAACTTTCAGTTGTTTAAGGAACTAGTGGATGTAACCTCATGGGAAACTGCCTTCAGGGACAAAGGAGCTGAACAGAGCTGTTGGCTATTTAATGACATTTTTCTTAGAGTGCAAGAACTATGGATTCACACACATGTAAGAAATCAGGCAAGGAAGGCAGGAGACCAGCATAGCTGAGTAAGGACCTCCTGGTCAAACTGAAGTGTAAGAAGGAACTGCACAGGCAGTGGAAGCAGGGACATGTATCCTGGGAAGAATATAAGGGACACGACACAGATGCATAGGAATGGAACAAAGACAGACAAGACAAAGGTGGAGCTGAATTTGGCAAGGGATGCTAAGAATAATAAATAGGGTTACTATAGGTATGTTGGCAAGAGAAGGAATTTAAAGAAAATGTCAACAGTTCTCCTGTCTTATTTATCAGGCAGGGGGTACAAGTGATGTCTACTCTTATAGAACAGAATAATGCAGAATAGAACTATTTCAGTTGGAAGGGACCTACAATGATCATCTAGTCCAACTGCCTGACCAATTCAGGGCTGACAGAAAGTTAAAGCATGTTAATAAGGGCATTGTCCAAGTGCCTCTTAAACACTGACAGGCTTGGGGCATCGACCACCTCTCTAGGAAGCCTGTTCCAAGTGTTTGACCAACCTTTCGGTAAAGGAGTGCTTCCTAATGTCCAGTCTAAACCTCCCCTGGCACAGCTTTGAACCATTCCCATGTGTCTTGTCACTGGATACCAGGGAGAAGAGCTCAGCACCTCCCTCTCCACTTCCTCTCCTCAGGAAGCTGTAGAGAGTGATGCAGTGAAAAACTCACTAGCCGAAGTTATATACAAGCTTGGGTACACAGTTTATATGCAGGCTAAACATACAGATTCATTCTATTTCTCTAGAAAGGGCAGTCTTATACTAATGAGTTCCTGGAATTCATTTACATAGTCCGAGCATGCGTAATAAAATTAGGGTTCTGGAGACTTTCCAACCCCCCCTGGCTCTGTTCCTGTGTGGGCTGCCCTGGGTGACCCTGCTCTGGCAGGGGGGTTGAACTCCATGATCTCCAGAGCTCCCTTCCAACCCCTACCACTCTATGATTCTATCATTTCAGTTCTTGAGAGGCAATATTTAATGATTTACTTTCTTCCCCATTGCAGTTTTCACTCTGAAAGCTGCTGTAGCACTGAACAGCAGAGGACCTCTTCCCCAGTTCTGTAGCAGTGGGTGTCCTGTGTGTACAGTTATTTTTATTTGTCCCCGTTGAACGGGGAGCTGTTCCTGGATTGTAAAATGGCCTCTGTCCTTTGAGCACTTCCAGTGTTAAATGTTGACTGAAATGCTGCTTTTATGTTCTGCTACATTTAAAACTCTTATTTTATTTTATAAAAATACAGAAACAGATTTTACCTGTGGTAAAATGCTCTTCAATATTCCATTTATCCCTTGGAATTATAGTGGATATAGAACTTATTTACAGAGTCCAGTCATTTCCCTAAAGGTTTCCTCCTTTTTCCTATAGTAAGTTGTTGTTTTTTTTTCCTTTTGAGTAGAGGCACATTTAGGAAGAGCAAAAAAACCCCAACCAACCAAAAATGCAACGAAAAGCAAGCAGCAAACTGTGAGTAAAGTTGTAGTTTACCGCAGAGCCAGGAGGGGGAGCTCGGAGCCTCCTCCGCCCTGCCTTGTGCCCCTTACTGGAGGGTTTAGAGTTTTAGAACGACAGATTTATCAAGAACTGCCGTCTTTTCCTGCATAAATTGTATCTGATCAGAGCATCTTTTCGGTTTGTGTTGGGTTGGGAGGATTCTCCAAAGGAAGAAGCCGTGTTTGAAGCTGAGGTGTCTGCGTCCCCAGCGCTGTGCGGTGGAAATTACCAGCTGGTGCCTGCGATCCACGCACGCCGCTCATCCACTCTCTCCTCTTTTCAACTGGAAACAGTTGTTTTGTCCTTTTTTTATCTGAAAGCAATGCAGATGCAAACAGAGTGAGAGGAGAGTGAGAAATCTCCCCTCGTCCCCATTTGGCCAGGACCTGGTGCTGGTTCCCGGTCCCGGCTGCGCTTTGTGCTTCGCAGCCCCCGCGACGTCGCCCGGTTCCAAGACAAGAGCAGGGTGGCTTTTGGCAGCAGCAGGAGCAGCAGTGCTTTTCTGTACTTCTGAATGGTATTTCCCACTGCTCCTCCTTTTTTTTCTTTTTCTTTCTTCTTTTTTTTTCTTTTTCTTCTTTTTTTTCTTTTTCTTCTTTTCTTCTTTGTCTTCCTTTTCCTTTTCTTTTTCTTCCTCTTCTTCTTTTCTTTTTCTTTTTCTTCCTCTTCTTCTTTTCCTTTTCTTTTCTTCCTCTTCTTCTTTTCCTTTTCTTTTCTTCCACTTCTTCTTTTCCTTTTCTTTTCTTCTTCCTCTTCTTTTCCTTTTCTTTTCTTCTTCCTCTTCTTTTCCTTTTCTTTTCTTCTTCCTCTTCTTTTCCTTTTCTTCTTCTTCCTTCTTTCCTCCTCCTTCCTCCTCCTTCTTCCTCCTTCTTCCTCCTTCTTCCTCCCTGCAAGACTTCAAAGCAGTTCTGCTCCTACTACCTAAAGCAGATCCCATCTTTGCCACTGTAGCAGAAAGCTAAAGTTCTTGCAGCTCATCTTGAAATGTCTCTCGGAAAATTCTACTGACACCACGTTCATCCATCTTCTGACTTGTTGGGTTGGGAAACTTCATTTTTGAGGGATCTCAGTTTGTTTTTCACAAGCATCTGCTGTAGGACCAAACTGCAGCTGTCTCAAGGGTAGCAGTTGGGGAAAAAACTTGTTTTTTCTCTTTCTTTTTTCCATAAAGACTCAACTTCACTGAGGTCTTAAAGGAATGTTTGGTCTGAGATCTTCAGGGCTGAGAAGGCAAAGGAAGGTGGTTGCTTCCTGCAGGGAAGGAAGGAGACAGGAGCGTGTTGAGTGTGGGAGGTGCTGTTCCCACCAGGCCCTGGCCTAAGTGCCACGTGGGCTTAGCTGGGGATGAACGTGGCTTTAAGGAAGCAGACAGGCTTGGTGTCTTCTGTGGCCTTCGTGGGGTGGCTTTCCTCCTTCTCCTCCCCCAGTCACCCTGTTTTCTCATTGCATATGGTTGTTGCTTTCCCAAGTTTCCCGAGGTTGAGATTTCTTCACATGGAGACCCTTCATCAAGACAACCCAAATAAGACAACCTGGCTGGGAACAGAACGTGCTGCTTGACTAGAAATTATTGTGATTTGGGGTTGAATTAGTTGGTGGGTTTGTATGATAATGGCACAGGCTCCTGCATGTTCATTTCACAGTCCCTCAATCCCAGAATCCCAGCGTGGTAGGGGTTGGAAGGAACCTCTGGAGCTGCTCTGGTGTCCCCCCCCTGCTCCATCCAGCAGGGTCACCCAGAGCAGGGGGTCCGCACCCCCAGGTCCCTTTCTGCCAGGCAGCTTGCCAGCCAGCCCCCCCCAAGCCGGTAGCATTGCCGGTGGTTGTTGTGGCCCAAGTGCAGGACTTGGCACTTGGTCTTGTTGAAGCTCATACAACTGATCTTGGCCCATCAATCCAGTCTGTCTAAGTCCTTCTGCAGAACACCCCTACCCTCAAGCAGATCAACACTCCCACCCAACTTGGAGTTATCTGCAAATTTACTCAGGGTGTATTCTATGTCCTCATCGGATCATTGATGAAGATGTCAAACAGAAGTGGTCCCAGTACTGAGCCCTGAGGAACACCACATGTGACCGACCACCAGCTGGATTTAACTCCATTCACCACCACGCTTTGTGCCCGTCTGCCCAGCCAGTGCTTCACCAAGCAGAGCATGTGCCCATCCAAGCCATGAGCAGCCAGTGTTTTCCTGAGAGTGCTGTGGGGAACAGTGTCTAAGGCTTCATGGAAGTGCAGGTAGGCAACAGCCACAGGTTTTCCCTCATCCACTAGGCAGGTCATATTGTCCTAGAAGGAGATCAGGTTCATCAAGCAGGACCTGCCTTTTATAAACCCATGGGCTGACTGGGCTTGATGGCTTGGTTGTGCTGTGTATGGTTCATAATGGCACTCAGCATGATCTGCTCCATGGATCTACCATGGCTCTGAGGTCAGGCTGACAGGTCTGTGGTTCCCTGGATCCTCCTTTCAGCATTTCTTGTAGATGAGTGTCACATTTTCTACCCTCCAGTACACTTTGACCTCTCCAGTTAGCCAGGACTGCTGGAAAATGATAGAGAGAGGTTTGGTGAGCACTTGTGCAAGCTCCCTTAGTACTCTTGGGTGTAACCCATCCAGACCCATAGACTTGTGTATGGTTAAATGGTACAGCTGGTCACTGACTATTTCCTCTTGAATTGTGAAGGTCTCATTCTGTCTCCCCTCCCTGTCGTCCAGCTCAGGGGGCTGGGTGTCTATAGAACAACTACTTCTACTGCTAAAGACTGAGGCAAAGAAGGCATTAAGCGCCTCAGCCTTTTCCCCATCCCTTGTCACTGTGTTTCCCCTTGCATCCAGTAAAGGGTGGAGGTTCTCCCTAGTCCTCCTTTTGTTGTTAATATATTTATAGAAGCATTTTTTTTTTTTTTGTCTTGAAAAGCAGCAGCCAGGTTGAGTTCCAGTTGGGCTTTGGCTCTCCTGCTTTAGGTCACTAAAAGAACACGGTGATGAAGAAGAGAAGATGAAGTAAATGTCCACCAGAGGTCATGGAAGACCATCGAGGGGAAAAAAGACCCTAACCCTGATTTCATTACTCATGCTTGGACTATGTAAATGAATTCCAGGAACCCATTAGCATAAGCCTGCCCTTTCTAAGAAATACAATGAATCTGCCAGTTTCGCCTGCATATAAACTGTGTACCCAGCTTACATCGGGACGCACATTTGGAGGAGCGATCCCCTGTGCGTCCGGCACCACAAAGTAAAGAATGCCTGCTGAATAACTTCAGTTATTGGATTTGTCCTGCTGTTGTGTCCTGTGCCTCACCAGGGCTGTAGTTCCCCCCCACCAGGGACTGGCTATACAGTGCCAGGGAAGCCAGTGGTTGGAAAAGCTCTTCTTAAACTCCCTGCTCCGGTTTGGTCTCTGAGGGAATCCCGCAGGGCGGTACTGGAGCAGTGCTGCTTGCAGGCAGTAGCTGTGGACTCGGGGGGTGGCGGCTGCCGAGCTCCGCGGCCGGGTGGGGAGACGGGGATGCTCTGAGTCCGGTAGCCGGGCAGCGCGATGGGCCGGCGGGGCCGGGTTTCCCAGCCCGGTGTGATTCCAGCAACGCGCAGCTCCGGCCGGCCATGCTGGCTGCCGGGGCATGCCGGGAGCTGTAGTTTTCCGGCACTTGGCTACGGAGCAGCCGTGCTGGCCTCGGGCCCGTGCGGCGAGGCGTAGCGTGCTCCACGCTGCCGGGCCGCCGGGAACGGCGATGCGGGACCGCGGTTGCGGGCCGCATCGGTACCTCCCGCTTAGGGAACAAGCACCTCCCGCTTAGGGAACGACCAAGCACCTCCCGCTTAGGGACCAAACGCCGCCCGCCGTGCGCGGTGTCGGGCGCGCTGAGCGGCAGCGCCGGGACCGCCCCCGGCCGAGCACCGCCCGCCGCCCGCTGCCGCCGCCCGGTGCGGGAAGAGCGGCACTGCAGCTGCCCGCGCCCTCCGCTGGCCCCTGCGCCGCCCCGGCCGTTGTTCCACACAGCCGTTAGGATGGGAAAGGAGCTTTCAGGTCATAAGAGTCCGCCTGTTAACCCAGCACTGCCAGGGCACCGTGTCCTCGAGTGCCACATCTGCACGTCTTTTAAGTACCTCCAGAGATGGTGACTCCACCACTGCCCTTGGCAGCCTGGTCCGGGGCTTGATAACCGAGAAAGAAAGCGTCCCCGTGGCCAGACCGCAGAAAAGGGAGGGGGGGGAAGCCTCGGGGGAGGCTCTCAGTGGGACGACGAAGAAGGTGGTGAGAGGGTGTTGGAGCAGCAAGCAAAGCAGGAGCAGGGCAGCGTGCACAAAAGGGACCGCGAAGGACTTTAAGGGACCGCTCCCCGGTACCGTGGGCCTCCGGAAGAGCGGGGAGCGGGCAGCTACACGACAGCCAGTACCTGCGTTTCCAGTGCCCAGCGGCGCCGTCTTTGGAGGCCGCAACGGTTCTTGTTGTGGGAAGAGACCGCCCTTTCGCTGCTGCTGCTGCTGCTGCTGCTCGGCCGAGCCTGAACTGTGGGAATCGCTTCCCTCGAGGTAGGCCCCGCCGCCACTCTCTGACGCACCCGCGCCGCTGTGAAGAGCAACGTCTTCTCGACCCCAGCCAGCACCTGGAGCTCGGTCGAAACTATCCGACATGCTCGGGCTGGGGTGGTTCAGGCACTCATGGGAGGGAGACAGCAACTCAGTCCCGCTTCGCCGCGTCCCAAGCCCTTCACTTTCAGTTTCACCCCCATACACACCGCCACGATGGTCGCGACCCAGAACAGCTCACAGCACCCCCCTCGCGGCCTCATACTGCTCATCGCCATAGCAACCCCGGCGCTGTCGGGGCCTAGCACCGCCTGCCGCCGGGAGGAGGAGGAGCGCGGCCCGCCAGGCCGCTGTTTACTGTTGGAAGATGATGATACCGTGTTTGGGGGGGAATGCCTCGGGGGAAGCGATTCCCACAGTTCAGGCTCGGCCAAGCAGCAGCAGCAGAGCAGTCCAAAGACGGCGCCGCTGGGCACTGGAAACGCAGGTACTGGCTGTCGTGTAGCTGCCCGTTCCCTGCTCTTCCGGCGGCCCACGGTACCGAAAGTGTTGGGGAGCGGTCCCTTAAAGTCCTTCACGCTCCCTTTTGTGTATGGATGCTGAAAAGCTGCTAGCAGAGGGATTTTCTCAGGTTCTCACAATATTCGGTGAGAGTCCTGCCTTTCTTACGCAAGTTATGAAAAACAGTAGGATGGTTTTTGTAAGCTGGACCAGCACCTGGTGTTTTGCTAAGTTCTGTTTATGGTACATTGGAGAAGTATTTTGAAATGGGTGTTGTAGGACTTTAGCCAATCACCCTAGGAGATGGGTGATCGCTGACCAATCGCCTTATGGGGCTAGGGTATACATCAATCTGCAAAAGTCTTATCTAAACAATTTCAAATACCATTGACAGATGCGAAAGGAATCATTCAAGTCTGTCCGGATTGTCAGCAAGTAGGCCCTGCTACGGTTAGCGCAGTAAATCTGAGGGGAATCCATGCCTTGCATTTGTGGCAAATGGACGTTACACAAGTATCGGAATTTGGTAAACTGAAATATGTTCATGTATCTGTTGACTGTTTTTCCCATGCTGTTCGGGCAACTGCACAAACAGAAGAAACAAGTAGACATGTTAAGAAACGCCTCCAATCGGCATTTATGGCCCTAGGAGTACCGAAAGAAATCAAGATGGATAATGGTCCCGGGTATATCAGTAAGGCTACAGCAGATTTTTTCCAACAGTGTGGTATCCAGCACATTACAGGCATTTCACATTCACCTACAGGTCAAGCCATAGTTGAACGCATGAACCAGACATTAAAAGACAACTGTTAAAACAAAGAGGGGGAGAGGTAGGATTAACTCCACATGAGAGATTGCAAAAAGCAGTATATGTTTTAGATTTTTTTTTTTTTTGAGGTTACCCAGAGATGAGGAGGTACCTCCAATAGTGAAACATTTACAGGGGCTCCAATCAGACATTGGAACATGGGGACAGGATGCAGAAGTGGGAGTGCAAGTAAAAGATCCACAGTCAGGAAACTGGGAAGGGCCTGTACAGTTACTGACCTGGGGAAGGGGTTATGCTTGTGTCGTTACAGATAAAGGGACGTGCTAGGTACCAGCAAAATGGGTGAAGCCATGGATAGCATCGGCATCAAAGTCTTGATCTACAGTATTATTGACAGGAATATCCCGGTAACAACCAGTATAACCAATATATTGCCAAGACAAAACGTTTGGGTGACACTTGCCAACCAAACAGGACAAGAGTCGCTTTGTCTGTTTATCGCCACACCTGGGGACCCATTTAGAATGTGTTTAATAGGGGTGCCAACCTATGATCCAACAGTCTTTAAGGGATATGTTAGCAATGACACATTCATTAACATGAATAAAACCCAGTTAAATGAATGGTATAATAAAACGTATCCTAATAGGAATATTGGGAAGTGGCCGGAGAACTTGACACAGCAGCATAGGGCATATCAGATGGTGGCTGTCCTGGTTTGAGTGAGAACAGAACTAATTCTGTTCAGTAATTTTACTTTTCAGCTCAGTTCTTCTAATTAACTGTGTGTCCTTTTGAGATGGTAATCATCTGTTTTAGGGGTCTCCAATACCAAGTTTCTCGATTCATATCTGCTGTCCATCCATTAACCCAAGTAGTCCACAAAACAATACTCCAAGAGGGGCAAGAAGGACCCTCCCTATGAAGTGTCCAACCCTGTACTGGTTCAGGACATAGGTACTTTTCTGCATTGCTCAGTGCCCTTTGGCTCTAGATCCCCACAATCCAAAATCTGGCAAACATCAAAAATGATGCTCTGGAGCCCAGGCCTCTCTGAGATGCTGAATTGTAGTGGTTTTCAGGCATGATCCGGCACTCCTGCTTTCATGATAGTGAAGTATAAACAACATATTAACATTATTTTGAATGTTTCCATCCTTTTACAACCCCAAATACAACAGATAAATACTAGTGCAATAAAAACTGCAAACAAAATCTCTACTACTAAAGCAGGATTTCAGACAGGTTTAAAGTATTGCTTCTTCAGTTTGATGAGCAAAGGATTCTCCGTGGGCTGTATGTACCAACATCTGTCTTCAGAGGAAGGTTCCACTGGTCCTTTGAGACAGGTGTAATGAGACCAGCCTTTCTCAGCAGTCCTCACTGCAGTTTCAGTCGTCAGTAGAACCTGGAAAGGACCTTCCCACTCAGGCTGTAGCTTGAATTCCTTCCATGACTTAATGAGAACCCATTCCCCAAGTTGAATGGTATGGACTGCAAATTCCAATGGTGGAGTTTGTGCAAGGAGTCCTTTATTTCTGAGGAAGGATAAAGAAGAGGACAGCCCGAGTATATAGTTCTTAAGAAAAGTATCTTTGGTTTCAAACCTTGGGGTTTTTCCTACTCCACCCATATAAGGTAGGCCAAACAACATTTCATAGGGCGATACACCTAAGTCTTTCCTAGGTGCAGTTCAAATTCTCAGTAAGGCAATGGGCAAGCATTTAATCCAGGGTAATTTAGTTTCTAAAATTAACTTTGATAATTGTTTCTTTAGGGTCTGATTCATTCGTTCAACCCTACCAGAGGAGGGTGGATGCCAGGGAGTATGGAAGTCCCAAGATATCCCTAATCCTTCCCTAGTCCCTTGAAGCACCTTGGATGTAAATTGAATTCCTTGATCTGAATCTATATTTTAAATTATTCCATACCTGGGAATAATTTGTTCTAGAAGGATTTTAATTTCTCCTGCAGCTGTGGCTGTAGCCATTGGATGTTCACTAGCCCTCCAGTTTCAGACCACTGCAAGGTCATTACTCAAAGCCACAAGGCACTGACCATTCTTAGCTTATCAAAAAGCAGTTAAATCCCTACAACACACTTCTGGCATTAAAGGCAACAGAATTAAGTGCTATCAAATACTGGCCATCATAACACAATACGTTAAATAGAGATTCTTATTCTTCTCTCACTAACTTCAAAAAGATACTGAGGAAATACAGGTTTTTAAAACTATCAAGACCTTCTTAATACAACAAAATGGGCATGCTACAAAGTGAGAGAGTACTCTCCACACTTTCAGGCTCATTATTTGTAGTAAACAGCAGATGTAGATATTTTCTAGATATAACAGCCATGCTTGAATAATTACAAAAGCAATCAATTTTGTTACCTGCTGCAGAACCACGGCCTGCTTCATAGCACACAACTGCAAGACAGACTACGACACTTCCCAGCCACTCTGTGCTACCTGGCAGCTCTTTCCAGAGGACAATGTGCAGAAGAGTAGCATAACTTCAGCTTTTTCCTACATCAGTAAGTTCTTCAGATCATAGGTATATCTGGCCTTAGCCCACACTAACACAAAGAACTAAGAAGAATCCAAATCAAGGGAGCAGCAGAACAATCAAACTGTCTCATTTTAGTGACAACAAATTGCTATGTCAGCAGAACTTCCCATTCACCACTTCAGGTGAAGCCAAGTATTAGCCATCAGTTCAATTTTAGCTGACATCAGAAAGCTTAAACTCCTTCTTCCAGCTCCTCCTCCTCCTGCATCAACACTCAGCATGTACCTACAAGGTCCCAACCTGCAATAACTCAACTTGTTTCATTCCCAATTTAGCATTCTGAATTTGCTCATTCCCCACTCAGTCCATTACAAGTGACAATGCAAGAGGTAGCAAGGGCACAGCTGGGCATTCTAGTGGCATTTTCATTTGTTTACCCGGAGAAGCAACTCACAGACACTGGAAAAAAAAACCAAAACCAAGCCTGAAATCTCAACTTGAGGCTTCATGAAAATACATGTTTAAATTACTGGGAAGAAGCCTGTGTCTGCCCTTTGAGTAACAGAGCAAGATCAAATGACTGTGTCCAAAAAATAACCAAACCAAGGAACGAGCTCTAACATGAGCTCACCATTAGTATTGTTAAGCAAGTACTAAGGAAAAATTTGCAGTTAAAGATAGTGTTATGAACTGGCATACTCGCATTTTCAGCATGTGAAGCAGGCACTGGACTAGCCATACTAGTAGCATCCACATGAACCCACGGATCTGATCACATACATAACCTAAACCTCCTACAATGCTAAAAATTATTATCCCAACACTCATGCTCCTCCCCCTAACCCTACTATCTCCACCTAAACTTATATGATCTAACACTACTGCCTACAGCCTCATAATCGCCACACTCAGCCTCCAATGACTTACACCAACCTACCTCCCCTATAAAAACCTAACCCAATGAATAGGAATCGACCAACTCTCATCCCCTCTCCTCACTTTATCTTGCTGACTTCTACCACTTATAATTATAGCAAGCCAAAATCATCTTCAACAAGAACCCCTCTCACGAAAACGACTCTTCATCACTACCCTAATTATTGCTCAACCCTTCATCATCCTAGCCTTTTCAACCACAGAACTCATACTATTCTACATCTCATTTGAAGCAACCCTAATCCCCACCTTAATCCTCATCACCCGCTGAGGAAACCAACCAGAACGACTAAGCGCCGGCATCTACCTTCTATTCTATACACTAATCAGCTCCCTCCCCCTATTAGTTACCATCCTTTTCCTCCATTCACAAATTGGCACCCTTCACCTCCCAATATTAAAACTCAACCACCCCACCTCTACCTCCTCATGATCTAATTTACTATCTAGCCTGGCCCTCCTAATGGCCTTTATGGTCAAAGCCCCACTGTATGGCCTCCACCTATGACTTCCAAAAGCCCACGTAGAAGCCCCAATCGCCGGATCAATACTACTTGCAGCCTTACTTCTTAAACTAGGCGGGTACGGCATCATACGCATTACCCTCCTAATAAACCCCCCAGCCCAGTTCCTACTGTATCCACTCATTACCCTCGCTCTATGAGGAGCTCTAATAACCAGCTCCATCTGTCTTCGCCAAACAGACCTAAAATCCCTCATCGCTTACTCCTCCGTAAGCCACATGGGCCTCGTAATTGCCGCAAGCATCATCCAAACTCACTGGTCCTTTTCAGGCGCAATCATCCTGATAATCTCCCACGGCCTAACTTCTTCCATACTATTCTGCCTAGCCAATACAAACTATGAACGAACCCATAGCCGAGTACTCTTACTAGCACGAGGCCTTCAACCCATCCTCCCATTAATAGCAACCTGATGACTATTAGCAAGCCTTACGAACATAGCACTCCCCCTTAATAATCTTAGTGGCCCTGCACTGGACTCTCTCCAGTAGCTCCCAGTCTTTCTTGAACTGGGGTGCCCAGAACTGGACACAGTATTCCAAGTGTGGCCTCACCAGTGCAGAGTAGAGGGGGAGGAGAACCTCCCTCGACCTGCTGACCACGCTCTTCTTAATGCATCCCAGGATGCCACTGGCCTTCTTGGCTGTGAGGACTCATTGCTGGCTCATGGTCATCCTCTTGTCCACCAGGACCCCTAGGTCTTTATCCCCAGAGGTGCTTTCCCACAGATCAGCCCCCAACCTGTACTGATACATGGGGTTGTTCTTCTCCAGATGCAGCACTTTACACTTGCTCTTGTTAAATTGCATAAAATTTCTCCCCGCCCAGCTCTCCAGCCTGTCCAGGTCACACTGGATGGCAGCACAGCCTTCTGGAGTGTCAGCTGCTCCTCCCAGCTTTGTACCATCAGCAAACTTGCTGAGGGTACACTCTATCCCTTCGTCCAGGTCATTGATGGATATATTGAACAGCACTGGACCCAGGACCGACCCCTGGGGAACACCACTACCAACAGGCCTCTGACTAGACTCTGCTCCACTGACCACAACTCTCTGGGCTCTATCCTTCAACCAGTTTCCAATCCGCTTCACTGCACAGTCACCCAATCTGCACTTTTTAAGCTTGTCTGCAAGGTTATCATGGGAGACACTATCGAAAGCCTTGCTGAAGTCAAGAAATATCACATCCACTGCCCTCCTCTCATCTATCCATCTAGTTGTGCCATGATAAAAGGCTATCAGATTAGTCAAGCATGATTTCCTCTTACAGAATCCCTGTTGACTACTCGTGATAAGCCTCCTTTCCTCCACATGCTTTGAGATGGTGTCAAGAACAAGCTGTTCCATCACCTTACCACGGATGGAGGTGAGGCTGACCAGCCTATAGTTACCCGGGTCCTCCTTTTTGCCCTTTTTGAAGATTGAGATGACATTGGCCTTCCTACAGTTCTCAGGCACCTCTCCTATTCTCCAGGACCTCTCAAAAGACTACAGAGAGTGGCCTAGCAATGACCTCTGCCATCTCCCTCATCACTTGCGGGTGTATCCCATCGGGGCCCATGGACTTGTGGATGTTCAGTTTGTACAACTGATCTCTAACCCAAGCCTCTTCGACAGAGGTAGAAACTTCCTCCCTCCAGATTTCCTCTGTGGTCTTGAAGGTTCAAGGACACATGCAAAGACTACATTCTCACAGATCATGATCCCAAGGCCTCATTAATCATGAGGCCCCCTTTCAGTACCTTCAAATAATGTAACAGAAAGTTTCCAGAACCCCAAACCAGATGGACATATACACTGATTGGGTTGTGGGTAAGAGGAAGTCTGTTTGCCTGAAACAGAGTCAAGTTCAGAATGACTGCCTTGAAATTCATGTTAAAACAGTCCTCAGTGAGTAAGAAAAACCTGGAAAGATTTGGTTTCACTCAAGTCAGCATTAAATCAGGGGAAATAAGTGAGGAAAAGATGCTTCCCAGAAATAAAGCAAGTGGGAAAAAATAGCTGTGCACACCAAAAAAAAATCTCAAGCTTCATAACTGGCTTTCTCCTTGATATTTCATTCAGTAGTACTTCCGGTGATTCTTATGTTCTTTAATTCAACATATTCCAGAGTTTATTTGCTCTGATGAGTGACTACACATTTCATAGGGTGCATTATGTCTTTTATAAAAGAGATAAATAAAAATCTTCTTCTAATTCAAAGTATTCCATTTCAATAGTTTATCAGACATGTTCACTTCCAAATTTTCATTACACTTCCCTAATATGAAATCATGCCTTTTCCCTTCCCTCTCCTAGCTATCTAGTTACCACACCTCTGTCATCATCATGGAGACCTTAACAAAAATGACCTAGAGAAGCTTAATAGAATTTTCCTCCTTGTAAAATAATCTTCCCATTTGTACAGACAGCTGTGGTACTCTGTCAGATGCACAAACCAATTCTAATAGCCAACTGACAGCTCAAGATTTTCGCTTTTACCACCACATTTTGACAAGCTAAAACCAGTTAAGCTTTTAGTATAAAGACTATAAATCTATCTGTGGTGTTTTGACCTTGGCTGGATGCCAGGTGCTCACTGAGCTGCTCTATTACTTACCCCCCCTCAGCTGGACCAGGGGGAAGAAAATAAGATTAAAATCGTGGGCTAAGACAAAAGCAGTTTAATGAAGAAGCAAAGCAATAACGCATGCAGAAGCAAAAGAAAGAAAAGATTTATTCTCTACTTCCCATCAGCAGGCGATGTCTGGCCCTTTTCGGGAAGCAGGGCTCCAAAAGCGCAGCGGTCGCTCCGGAGGACAAGCCAAAGCACCCCTCCCCCCCTCCTTTTCCTAGCTTTTATAGTTCAGCTGACATCATATGGTATGGAATATCGCTTTTTACGAGCCGGGGGATTAGCTCTAATCGGCGCTACAGAGCGACGCGGTATTTCCACAGCCCACGCCTGGCACGGGCCGGCCCCCCCGCCCCCCCAGAGGCAAGGAAATGAAAAAAGCATTTTCAAATGAAAAACAAAAAAAGGATTCCAGGTGTTGGGGGGAGTGCGACCCCCCCGGGGCAGGGCACGGGGCGGGGGGGGACACTCACGGCCAGGGGCTGGGGGGTGGCGATGCGCTCGGAGCCGCTCCCCAGCAGGAAGCACTTGGTCTCCTTGTAGGGCACGTCCCGGTTCACCTTCTCCAGCAGCTGCTCCAGGATCTGTGCGGTGAGGGTGGGCTCGGCGGCCAGGGACCTCCACATGGCACACGTGTGGCTGGAGAGGAGGGAGGGCACAGTTGCTTTGGGACTGGCCACCGGCACCATCAACTCCCTCCCTTGTTTGAGAGTGACAAGCATCAGCACCCACCCCCCCATGCCAAGGAACAGCAGGGTCACATCACCCACCTCACCCAAACATGGGTGAGGAGCACGCGTTGGTGGCAAACCCCTGTGTGAGACCCATCCTGGGTGGCTCACAGGAGCCTCCTGCCAGGGAAGGCTGGATGGCAACTGCTGGTGACAGCGGAGGCTGTGCCATGCGCTCCTCACCCAATGGCTGCTCAGGGACCACCCCCACAGCCACCCTGCAAGCCCACAACCCCCTGGCTGACCCGATGCCAACACCCAGAGAGCTCCAGCCTCGCTCTGGGTAGTTTGCAGGCCTGGGTGTAGTGGTGGGAACAGCACAGCAGTGATGGTGCAAGGAGCAGGAGAACATTGAATCACAGAATCACCAGATTGTTTGGGTTGGAAGAGACCTTGGAGCTCCTGGAGCTCAAGCGTTGCCCCAGCACTGCCAGGGCACCACTGACCCCTGGCGCTCAGCACCACAGCTCCACGGGGGGCTTGGAAACCCCTCCAGGGATCATGGGGACTCCCCCCTGCCCTGGGCAGCCTGGCACAGCCCTGGACAGCCCTGCAGGGGGTGGAAGAAATTGTTCCTCAGCTCCAACCTAAACCTGCCCTGGGGCAACTTGAGGCTGGTTCCTCTTGTGCTGTCCCTTGTTCCTTGGGAGCAGAGCCTGAACCTCCCTGGCTCCAGCCTCCTGTCAGGAGCTGTCAGAGCCAGAAGGTCTCCCCTCAGCCTCCTTCTCTCCAGGCTGAACAACATCAGGGGGGGATTGCGGGAAAAAAGCCTTGGGTCTGTGCAAGTCCCGCCCCGCAGTAGCCACAACATGGGTGTGTTATCGGCACCTTTCTAGCTCTCAATGCAAAGCACAGCACTATGAGGGCTGCTATGGACAGTAAATGACTGCTCCTTTGGAGGCAAACCACAGTTACGCTGGGTTAAGTTTTGTGTGATGCCGCACCCTCAGCATGCTGCATTTCAATATGACTTTGTACAATCTGCTACAGAAAAAAGCAGCTACACTTCAGACAGAGCCAGGCAGAGCACTGGCATTTACTGCTCTCACATCAGTAACTACTGAAATCTTCATGCTGACATTTTGCTTTAGGCAATTTCCCTTTTCCTTTACAGTGTTTGACATGTTTTTCTTCCTTGGTCTAGAGGAAGCTCAGACCACTTGGGCAATTGCTAGTACTCAGGTTTTCTTATTGATATACTGATGTTCTGTACCTTTGTTTAGTGAGATCTAACTTGGCATTGCTCATTAGGTACACCCAGTAGATATATTCTTATCTGGTGAGACTATTGCTGTGGTAATTCTCTGCTGCTGGGTCTTGTATTCTATTTCTCTTTCATTTCCTCTTCTATTCATATTCTTGCAGTAGGGGTATGTGCTATGAAGCAGAAGACTGAATACAAGAATCCAGGGGAAGAGACCCTTTGACTGCCATTCTACTGCCAAAAATGCAGAATTTAGCTGTGGTCTGTAGCAGAACAGGGATCTGATAGAAATACCAACCTTAACTTGGTGTGGCAGGAGCTCTGCTGCTGGCAGTCCCAGCAAAAGGGAGAGCCAGTGGAACAAGCCAGTGTGCGCAAGCTGTTTTGGGGGCCTAAAGGAGGTTGTTGCAATGCTAGGTTGAAGCACAGTGATAAGAGGTAGTGGGAATAGCACTTGTTGTGATGGTGCCTATGTCACACCTCTCCTGGGGGAAGGGAGGGAGAGGTCTTGTGCCTTTGTGGTTCTTCACTCAGCACACTGCAGCTTACTCAATGCTCTGGGAGAGTTGTGATTTAGACACAACCTCTGGTGTGTTGCGAGCTTCCCTGTGTTTGTGTCTGTCGATAGCGTGTATCCCCCTGCCAGGGGCTGGCAAATGAGCCAGGCAATGTCGATGAGTCAGCTTTGGTCTGCAGCAGATGGCAGAGTTGTGTCTTACTGCTGGGGTAGGTGTGGAGCCATCTGTGCAACAGCCCTGGACCACCCTCCAGGGGCTGCAAGAACTTGTTCCTCAACTCCAACCTAAACCTGCCCTGGGGCAACTTGAGGCCGGTTCCTCTTGTGCTGGGGCTTGTTCCTTGGGACCAGAGCCCAGTGTATCCTGTGTACCTTTGGAGACAGAGTAAGCCACCCAAAACCAGAAGGATTATTCTCTGCTGGAACAAGCACCCCCTCTGTAGGTGATGTGTTGCCACCCTGCCTGGCAGCAGCTTCCCCCAAGGGGACACTGCAGACAGTGGTCGTGATGGTCGGAGAGCTGGCCAAATCCAAAGTATCTGCTCCAGCCCATCAGCTCAGTGCCACTGAGAGCTGCTCTGGCAGGCTGGGGGTGACGATAGCAGCAGGAGAGCTCTTGTTTGGAGGCTGCAGAGCAGGAGATGTGCGCGGCCCTGCCGAGGGAAAGCCAGACCAGGTGCTCTGCTGCTGTCCAGGATCGAGTGTCCTCTGCCAAAACCAGCGCTCTGTTGCTGTGAGGTGCTGAACGTCCTCTGCCAGGAAGGGTGCAGTCAGGCACTGCTGTTTCGGGCTGGAAACCTTGCACTTGGATCCCTGAGGTCGTCATCTTCTCAAAAACCTGTCCCCAGGGCGCTTCCCGGCAGGTTTCTGAGCAAAATTATGGGGAAGGGGGAAAACGGGACTGTCTGGAACACTCAGAGGCGTCTGCTCCCACTTTGCTTTCTCCAGGAGAAAATCCTCCCCTTCTCTTCCCTCCCAGCCTGTCCTGTGTTCACAGAGCAACCCCAACAACCCTCCCTCCCACGTTGTCACCGCCTTGCCCGAGCGCGGTGCCCGGTGCTGGATGCCTGGCCAGTCAGGGGGGCAGTGGTGGTGGAGGTGGGGGCTCCCGTGGCACCAAGAGCCTGGTGGGATGGGGAGGCCACGCTCGCAGCCTGGCAGCTGGGCCAAGGGAGGCTTCGTGGTGAGGCCTCTTGGGCACAGGCGGCTTCTCGCTGTCCTTTTGTATTCCAGGCACGTGCCCTCAGACTCCTGCAGACTTTCCTTGCCTGCTGCTGTCTGAGCTGCTTGTGAAAGCTGCCTGCTGGAAAAGGACCCGGGGGGCATTGGTTGACACCCAGCTGAAGATGAGGCAACGTGTACCCAGGTGACCAAGAAGCCCCCAGCATCCTGGCTGGGTCAGCACTGGGGTGGCCAGCAGGAGCAGGGCAGGGACCGTCCCCCTCCGGCCGCCCAGCGCTGTTTTTGCTTTCCTATTTTAAATAAATATACACTAAAATCCCTTTGGATTCAGTTTGGTTTTAATTTGACTATAACAGGGGCTCAGAAACTCTGACCTTTGAATCAGCTTGCCCCTCCTTTTCCTCCATTCCCTCAGTTCCATCAGGACTATTTTCATCAGGGTCTCCCCAACTGTTTTCATCTGAATCCTTGGGGTCTGTACCCACGATGAACTTGTGGATTTGGAGAGTCCTGGAGGAATTTTTTGTCTACACCAGCATCATCTCAATCAACAAACCTGTCTGCTCCTTTTCTCTTTTCAATTCTTTTTCCAAGTCCTGTGCTATAGATTCTAACATCCCAGAGCGCTCCTGCGCCTGAACCAAACAAGCACCCAGGATGGGCCCCTTGATCTGCACCACTCCAAAACCTTACAGGGACTTGTCCCATCTTCACCATGACCTCTATAGAGTCAGACCACTTCTCCCTTTCTCATTTTACATCTGAGGGAGAAGGCACACAGTTGTGCCTCTGTAGCAGTTCCTCTATCGACATCCTGCAGACTACATACCAAGCAGGGAAATTGACCGAAATGGTGTCTACAAATATCAATAGATATTGGTATGCCTCTTTTCAGGGCAGCTCAGTAAAACCTACTTGCCAGTAGTCTCCTGGTGAATTTCCCTGCTTGGTTTGTCCTAATGGAGGACTCTTAAGGTTTAGGGGGTTGTTCTTTAGGTATACCTCACACTTCCCCACCACAGACTTTATGATCCTTATCATTCCAACACTCACTACCTGTTTCTGTAATTCAATTAGCATTGATTCTATTCCTCAGTGTGTTTCCTGATGTTTTTGCCTTGCTAACTCAATCATAAGGGAAGGAGGAACTATTACCTTTCATCTTCCAGCCACCCACCACTCACCTGCCTTTGTGGCCTTTAATGCCTCTGCTAAGCGATTATCAGTGTCGCTATACTGGGGTTTACTTTCCCTGGGGCTCCAAGGGACCTTTACTGGCACTAATGCTAAAGACCCTTGTTCTGCAACCTGTTTAGCCATGATGTCTGCCAATTGGTTGCCGATGTTCACCAGAGTGTTACCCTTCTGGTGCGTCTTGCACTGCATGATAGCCACTTCCTTGGGATTCTTCACAGCTTATAGTAGAATCATAGAACAGTTTCAGCTGGAAGAGACCTTCAAGATCATCATGTCCGTCGTCAGCAGCCCAATTTATTCCCACACAGTCTTGCAGAAAACAGGCATGCCTGTTTTCCTTCAGGAATAATCCTACAATCATCCACAAGTCCTTCGCTGTTTGCAAACAACAGATCCAATGGGGCCCCTTCACTAGTTGTCTCACCAGCTGTGTCAGGAAGTTATCTTCCACACCCTCCTGGAACCTCCTATACTGTTTCCTCTCTGCTGTATTGTGTTTTCAGCAGACATCTGGTAAATTGAAGTCTTCCACGAGAACAAGGGCTAGTGATCATGAGACTTCTCCCAGCTGCTTATAGAATATTTCATCTGTCTATTCATCCTAGTAGGGTGGTCTATAACAGACTCCCACCATGATATTTGCCTTGTTGGTCTTCCCTCTGATTCTTACACATAAACACTCAACCCTATCATCACCATCATTAAGCTCTAGACAATGAAAACACTCCCTAACATACAGGAATATCCCACCACCTCTCCTTCCTTTCCAAACCCTTGTGAAGATTTTATAGCTATCCATTGCAGCACTCCAGTTGTGTGAGTCATCCCACCATGTTTTTGTGATGGCAATTGTCAGTTTTCCAGCTGCACAATGGCTTCAAACTCCTGTTTGTTGCCCATGCTGCATGCATTGTTGTAGATGCAGTTCAGTTGGGCTATTGATCCTGCCATCTTTTTTCAGAGAGAAGCCCTAATTCCTATGTGACTGTTCTCAGGCACTTCCATGGTTTCTAACACATCAATAACTCCTGCGTCTTTGCTGCTGTGTTGGTCTTTATCACCTACCTCTTTGGCAAACCAAAGGACCTTTCTAGCAATAGAAAATGAGTGGTTTAGTTTTTTCTCAATATTTTGCTTGCATTTGTGTCATAACAGCCTAGCTTGCCGTGAGACAGAAATACAACTAATTAGTGTGCTTTGTGAGAAAGGTTGAGAAGTTTACAACCATAAGATTATCGTGTTGTCTCTGGAGCTGGAGATCTGCTAAGCTGGCAGCCAAACAGCTGAAGGGGGAGTCTTGTGAAGATAAGATGGCCCTGTTTCGGCTAACCCAACAGGCACAAACATATCTTGAAGGCCAGAGTGTCCAAGTGAAGACCTTTGCCTAATTAATGGCAAAATTAATATTAAAGTTTATGCCCCTGAGTATGATAATGAGCCTAAAGGAGTACATGGTAAACATAAGTGACTATGTTACTCAACTTTCCACCTTCACATTTTAAAAATTTATATGATCATATTAGAGACTTCTTCTTTCTCTGTGTCTCAAAGCACTTTTATGAAACCAAGTACTTAGCTAAGAATTCTAAATGATTTTAAACATAATTCTCTTCAACTACTATTTAATTACCTGCAAGAACTGAAAAAATTCACTAGTTTGAAGTTCCCAGATGCTTATTAGCTTTAAAAATCCAGGATGGTGCTAGAGATGCATAAATGAAAACTTTGAAACCTGATTTTGAGCTCTTATATTTTAAGTTTCATCCATGCATTTTAATTCATGTGGATATTCTTTGCTAAAGCAACAGTACAGACTTGCTGCCTTTTCAAGGGGAAGAGAGGAAGTTGCAACCTGTATAACCTGGAATGATTTTGCTCACATATTAAAGTAATGACTAGTATTCAGGAAAGGTTATGATCCTACACCATCAGAGCCTCCAGTGGCTTAGCTGAAAGAATTAGAAGTAGAAAGTGGAAAAATATTTGGGGCTGAGAGGATTGTAGGCCAAGTAGTAAAGTTAAAATGCTTCTGTTGGTTTCTGACCTTTTTGATAGAATACCAGTAAATGCAGATTCATTAAAACTTGCCAGTTTTCACAGGAAATTTGGAGGTTGTTTTGTTGCATTGTGCTCCTGAGGTATCTTATCTGTCACACTGCTTCTGAACTATAGAGCATAACTTGAGATAACTGTAATAAATAATAATGAATAGCAATGTCTTTCATGAGGCATTGTAATAAAATTTTAATTTATCAATGATATAAAATTCAGTCTAATGTAAGAACAACTTTTTTTTTAGTTATTTGCCAATACCATGCTTTTCGTTGTTTTTTTTTTAGAACATTCCTGTTGTAGATGATGAAGGATACAGCGTTAAACCAGAAGGATCACAGGATATCCTTTTTGATATTATTGTGCCAAGTTATTTCCTGTTATTATAATTATTTGGGGAGGGGAAGTATTCATTAAAGTGTTAAGTCAAGGAAGATGAATAACATTCATGCTTATGTTGCAACCATGTAGTCTTATGTTCATAGCTTGTGTAAAATGTACAAAATCTTGTCTAGCTTAGATTTTGTGTGTAAATGTTAAAGGTTAGATCAGGCATCTTAGGAACTTTAAGGGGATATTTTTTTCTGACAGTTAAAAAAAAAAGGTTGAACAAAAGCTTTAAGATAACCATTTGGATCTTCATGAAAAAAGGGGTGGTTTTTTTCAGACTTTGTTGAAAAATCAACATTTCCCCTGGAGGAAATTGTTTTGATGGGAAGCTTTCAGTCAGACCTCCTCTGAGGATGAAATTCCTCTTAAGATATCTGATGTTATATTCTAACTAAAAAATATAAAGCCCCATCTGAAGAAAACAGTTTGCACCACTCAAAGCACTGTGTAGCCTTAGCAGGTTCAGAGACACCTTCCCACCGAGGAAAAGCAGAGCTGCAGAAGTCAGCGAGCCATGGGCACACAGAGTAATCCTGACCCTGTCTTGGTGGGTATGGTGGAAGGGAATACCGAGGAAATTCATGTCTCCCAGGCAGGAGTAGTGTTGTTGAAGGAACGCATGTCCCAGGCACGAGAAAGTGGTGGTTTTCAAGAATTTCAGTCTTTGTGGTTCTGATTTGTCTCCTCTAGCATGTGTTGAAGCTGCTTGAGGGTCCTTCCCCTTCTTTGTAAGTAGAAAATTCATTTGAAAAGAGATTTTGTAAAAAAAAAAAAATTATAAAAATTATTTAAATTCAGGGTTTTCCAGCATTTCACTTGTATAAGTCAGGACCAGGTTGGTCCACAGAAAGTCCACAAGGCACCAGATTCTCATCCTTCCATCAACTTCACTCCCAGAAGGGGATGGACAGGTCAAGGCATCAGCTTCAAGGATTTTGCCAGCGTTACAGTTCACACTTCCACAACTGAGGCTCTAAAATTGCACAGAGAGATGCAAACGAATTAATTTCCTAATTGTCTCTCAAGTCAGCTGAGCCTGGCATTAAAACACTAGCAAATAAAGGAGAGGGGCAGGGGAGAGCAGGAAATTTTTCAGAGAGCTGAATAAAACAGCGGATCATCGTGTCTGACAGATCACTGCATTCATTAGACTATAAAATTATGCAACTTATCACAGAGCAATTAATTAATGAGTGTATTCAAGCTTGATTTAACACTGCACAGCTGTACTAGGTGTCCTTCTTTGAGGAAACCAGCCTCAGATGAGTGCTTAACAAAGTATTGCACTAAAATACATCCAGCTTTGTTATATTAAGAACCAACCAATGTTGTAAAAAAACAATAAAATATGCAATATTGCAAAAGGCTCTGTTGCCATTCGGTGTGATCTGGACAGGCTGGAGAGGAAACTCATGATGTTCAACAAGGGCAAGTGTTGGGTGCTGCCCTGGGGAGGAACAACCCCCTGCACCAGTGAGCTGAAAAGTAAAATTACTGAACAGAATTAGTTCTGTTTTCACTCAAACCAGGACAACTGGGAACAATTGTAGCTTTTGTGAGGCAGATTTCTGGGATGACCCATTATCTCCAGGGAACTTTAGGTTAGACAGTATGTTCCCCTACTGCAAGGGATAATAAATATTATCATGCTCACTTCTAGTATCATGTAATCCCATGGGAGTAAGTCATGGTCTTGCGCATGTTCACATAAGGTAACAGGGAGAAAAATCTTCGGTAAAGGCTAGAGGGTGAGCATCTTTCTGTAGCTTCAAGGCACAGTACCTGCATGAGTTCTGTAGAAGGCTTTGGCTTCTCTTGGCTGTTGTAGAAGACTATGGTGCATCCTGGCACTGAATCCCTTTGACTAAGTCCCTCTAAGAGAGGGACTTCTGTAGTACTCAGGGGGACCCTGTCTAGAGCAAGAAACTAGCAAGCCCTCCAGCCACCTCCTTCTAGCCTCAAGGCATTGATAAGAAATAAAAAGAGCAACAATGTCTCCTGTGTAATGAAATGTACTGTTTACCAAAAGAGAGTAAAAAAAAAAAAAGATATACAATTTGTAAAAAGTACATAATTAAAGAATACATACCTTTCAAACTGTGTAGTATTCTGCTTCGTAAGGCCTTTTAGTTGTTTTATGCTTTCATGTATAGATTCTGAATGATCACTGAGATTCATGCAACACATGCCTTCAAAATCTTCACATCCCTGTGCTAACAGCAAAAAAAAATCTATGGCAGCTCTATTTTGCAAAGTAGCATGTCCAACTGAATCAACATCCACTAATAATGAGGTTAAAGCAGCACTAGTAGCATTAGCTTCTTTCTTTAGCCAGCAGCCTAATTTGTTAAGAGATGCTAACGCATGGACTGTACCAATAGATGGTACTAAGCTTGCAAAAAATGTGCTGAGCTGTGTTCCAAAAATCGACATGAGAGTCACAGCCTTCCTGAAAGGAATGTGTACTGTGGGTATGCCGAGGATGATAGGCCTGTATTATGCGGGTCCAAGTAGGATGAAACAATGTTAATTGTCCTAGTGTGCAAGGCCCCTCTACTGCATGTCCCAGGATGCCTTTCCATGCCCTATTGCCACATAACAAAAAGAGTCGGGAGTCCAATTGCATCTGTCCCCAGTGTCAGTTGAGAGGGCAAAGTCTCATTACACCATAGTGTGCTGTCCGTATATCCCTTCCCTTCCTTTCCCTTCCCTTCCTTTCCTTTCCTTTCCTTTCCTTTCCTTTCCTCAGTGTGCAGTCTGAGTGTGACAGCAAGTCCCAACAAGTGCCCATTCCGACCGGAAGTCCCTGCGCATGGACACCAGAAGTGTGCACTTTCCATACGGACGGCCACCGGAAGTGCGCATTTTAATTATAGATGGCCGACCGGAAGTCCGCACAGACGAGCACCGGAAGTGGGCATTTTAATTATAGATGGTCGACCGGAAGTCCCGTACGGAAGGGCACCGGAAGTGCGCATTTTTAATTCTAGATGGCCGACTGGAAGTCCGTAGGGACGGACACCGGAAGTGCGCATTTTAATTACAAGGGCGCCGACCGGAAGGGCGTATGGAAGGGCACCGGAAGTGCGTAGTTTAATTATAGGTGGCCGACCGGAAGTCCGTACGGAAGGGAACCGGAAGTGCGCATTTTAATTATAGATGGCCGACCGGAAGTCCCGTACAGATGGGCACCGGAAGTGCGCACTTTTAATTATAGATGGCCGACCGGAAGTCCCGTACGGATGGGCACCGGAAGTGCGCACTTTTAATTACACAGCGCCGACCGGAAGGCCGTATGGAAGGGAATCGGAAGTGCGCATTTTAACTATAGATTGGCGGCCGGAAGTCCGTACGGACGGACACCGGAAGTGCACACTTTGAATTACACAGCGCCGACCGGAAGTCCGTACAGACGGACACCGGATGTGCGAGTTTTAATTACAGATGGCTGACAGGAAGTCCGTACGGAAGGGCACCGGAAGTGCACACTTTGAATTACGCAGCGCAGACCGACAGTCTGTATGGAAGGGCACCGGAAGTGCGAATTTTTAATTATAGATGGTCGACCGGAAGGGCGTACGGAAGGGAACCGGAAGTGCGCATTTTAATTATAGATTGGCTGCCGGAAGTCCCTTAAGGAAGGACACCGGAAGTGCGCATTTTAATTACAAGGGCGCCGACCGGAAGTCCGTACGGACAGGCACCGGAAGTGCGCACTTTGAATTACACAGCGCCGACCGGAAGTCTGTACGGAAGGGCACCGGAAGTGCGCTTTTTTAAGATGTCCGACCGGAAGTCCGTACGGACGGACACCGGAAGTGCGTACTTTAATTATAGATGGTCGACCGGAAGTCCCGTACGGAGGGGCACCGGAAGTGCGCACTTTTAATTACACAGCGTCATAATATTAAAAACAAAAAAAAAGCTAAAATTGAATATGAGACAACAGAAGCTAAAATGAAATATGTATTAAAAAACCTAAAATCTGAGATTACAAAACAAAGATAACATTAAAAGCAAAAGGATCTACAACCTCATATTAAAAAAGCTAAAATCTAAGACTTGAAACAAAAAAAAAATCCGCAGAATAAAAACATAAATTCTAATATTAAACACAAACAAATAAAGCAATTAAAACCTAATATTAAAACAATAGCAGCTAAAAAACTTAGGATTGAACAGAAAAACAGCTAAAACCAAAGATTAAATACAAAAAAAGGTAAAACCTAAGATTGAAACCAAAAAAAAGCAAAAGACTACTATTAAAAAGAAAAAAGCGAAAACCTCATATGAAATAGGAAAAAATGCTAAAACCTACTATTGAATCCAAAACAGCTGAAAACTATTAAAATTAAAACATAATATTAAAACCAAAGAAATCTATGAAAGAATTGAAGATGTTTCTGAAAAAAAACCCATAAAACCTAATATGAAATATAGAAAAAAGAATCCAAAACCTGATACTAAACTAATAAAGATAAAAAACTAATATTAAAGACAAAACTGATAAAACATAATATTAAGAAGAAAACAGATAAAACATTAAATTAGCAAGCACTAAAATATAAAATCATATTGAACACACGGAAAAGCTATAGCCTCATACTAAAACCAAAAGAACTTGAAACCTAATATGAAAAGCAATAAATCTAATCCCTAAGATTGGTAACCAAAAAAATCTAAAACATAATATGAAAAAGAAAAGAAGCTCAAACCTAATATTAAAGAGAAGGTATCTAAAAACTAATACAAAATACTAAAACCTAATAATAAACACAAGTAAAAAATGATATTAAAACCAAAGGAATATAATACCCAAGATCAAAACCAAATAAAGCTAAAACCTAGTATGAAAACCAAGAAAGTGCTAATATCTACTATTAAAAAACAAAAAAATAATACTAAAACCAAAAAAGCTAGAACATAACATTAAAAACAAAAAAAAACCCTACTATTCAAAGTCAAAAAATCTAAAGCCTAGTATTGAAATCAAAAAGAGATAAAACCTCATATTAAGGACAATAAAACTATAACCGAATATGCAAAACAGAAAAAGCCAAACCCTAATATTAAAACCAAAAGAAGCTAAAGCATAATAACAAAAACAATCTAAGGGCGCCTGGGCGTCGCGGGGCAGGAGCTGGGCGCCCTGCAGCACCTGGCCCAGCACCGCCTGCACCGCCGACGCCGCGTACATGCTGGGGGAGCTGGGCAGGTCTGCGGGGACACGGGGGACGCCCGCTCAGCCCTGCCCGGGGTACCGCCCATGCCCTCGCCCACCACCGTGGCGCCGGGACCCACCGGGGCGCGGGCCGACCCGCCAGTGCTTGCCCAGGGGCATCGTCTGGTCGAAGATCTCGGCCGACATCCGCTTGCAGTCGGTGGAGAACATCTTCAGCACGTCCCCCGAGAAAAGCTGCGGGGCACAGCGGCGGTGGCACCGAGCGGCTCCCACCAGGGCCCCTCCCGACACCCCCCGACAGCTCCCGACAGCCGCGGCCGGGCCGTACCTGGATGCTGGTGGCCACGGAGCGGAGCTGCTGGCAGAGCTGGAGCTCCCGGGGGGATGTGGGGTTGGGGGGCAGCCCCGGGGGGGTGCCCCCGGGCTCCGGGAAGGTCCCGCTCACCAGCAGCACCAGCCTGTCTGTCTCTGTCTTCAGGAGCTGGAGGGAAGAGAGGAGAGCAATCCTGACCCACGGCCAGCTGCCAGCCCTCAGCCCCCCAGCCAGCACCGCATCCAGCCCCCAGTCACCATAGCCAGACCCACAGCCAGCCTCCAGTCTTAGCCCCACAGCCAGCCCCCAGTTACCACAGCCAGCCCCAAAGACCCATGGCCAGCCCAACAGCCACCCCCAGCCCTACAGTCAGCCCCACAACAAGCCCCCAGTCACCACAGCCAGCCCCACAGCCACCTCCCAGCCGCACTGCCAGCTCCCAGTCCTACAGTCAGCCCCACAACAAGCCCCCAGTCACCACAGCCAGCCCCAAAGCCACCTCCCAGCCCCACAGCCACCTCCCAGCCCTACAACCAGCCCCACAACCAGCCCCCCAGCCCAGCCTCATCAGTGCGGGAGCTGCCCGCTGGGACCGTCCCCCCCGTACCTGGAGGTCTCCCTGGGTGACCAGCAGGAACTGGGGCAGCGCCCAGGCCGCCAGGTACCGGCAGGCTCTGCCCACCAGCCACCGGCACCCGGCCTGCGCCGTGGCCACGCACCGGGACAGCACCTGCAGCCGCGGGCACGGCGGCCCGGGAGGGCGACCGGGGGGGTGCCCTGGGGGGGGAGGCGAGGGGGGATCAGCCCGGAGGAGACCCCCAGGACGCCCGCCGCCTGGCACAGCCTCCCACACCCTCACACCAAACAACTTTCTCCTCCTGCTCAGGTGGAACCTCCTGGGTTCCAGTTGGTGCCTGATGCCCCTTGTCCTGTCACTGGCACCACTGAGCAGAGTCTGGCCCCATCCTCTTGCCCCCCAGGGCCCTTTAGCTCTTGCTCAGCATTGATGCTTCACCACCAGCTGCTGTTGGAGGGTAGCAGCTCCTCCGAGGAGAGGAGGGGTGGTGGCAGCCTCGGTCTTTTCCGTGGTCTCGCTCCTGTGCTGTCTGATTGGGAGCCCTTGGGCTGCCAGTGCGAATGCAGCAACCACGGCTGACAAACCAGTTTGAGGTGGCAGATGCCCAGGGCAGCCCAAGGTGTGGCCGTGTCTGGCGGGGGTGAGGGGACAGCTGGGGGGCTGTGTTGGTAACTCCAGCGCCATGGCTGCCAGCACCTCTCATAACACCCTGTCCCAGCACAGGCGCAGCTCCGAGGCCGAGGCCGGGACGGACCGGGGGTGTTTTTAGCATGTTGTTACCCTGCAGGACCGAACATGTTTAACCTCAGTGCGAGCAACACGCTGAACATCTGCTGCCGTGCGGGGCTGCGCTGCCCTGGGACCAGCCCTGGCCACACCTGACCGGTTGCACTGTTCTCATGCCTTGTTCAGAGATGGCTTTTTTCGAAGGAAAACGAAGCCGGTGACCAAGGCTGCCCCGGGGCCGGGTGTGGCCAGACCCGGGCAAACCCTTCCTGCAGCCCCGTCTTGCACCAGCGCGGCACAGCGTGCGCTGCTGCCACTAACTCATACCAGGGCAGGGGCATTGGCAGGAACCCTACCGACATCCTTGGGTTCCCCACCCTGCCCGGCAGTGCCAGGACCACAGGGCTGTGCCACAGGGATGGGCTTTGCCAGCCCAGGGCTCTGTGCAATAGAATCACAGAATTGCTTTGGTTGGGTGAGACCTTTCAGATCATGGAGACCAACGGTTCCCCCAGCACTGCCAGGGCACCACTGACCCCTGGCCCTCAGCATCACAGCTCCACGGCTTTCAAACCCCTCCAGGGGTCACGGGGACTCCACCACTGTCCTGGGCAGCCTGGGACAGCCCTGGACAACACTTTCCATGAAGAAATTGTTCCTCAGCTCCAACCCTCAGCCCCTCCTCACCACCCTTGTGCTCCAGCCCCTTCCCCAGCTCCGTTGCCCTGCTCTGGCCGCGCTCCGATGGGGCTTCCACCACCTCTCTGGGCAACCTGGGCCAGTGTCTCCCCACCCTCCTGGGGAAGAAATTCTTCCTAAACATGGCACAGAAAGATTTAAGACCGAGTGATAAGGATGTGAGTGCAGAAGCTGTTGGCAGAGATAATCAGTTTTAAGAGTCTGGGAACACAAGAGTGCAAAAGCAGCACTCCTCTGTTCTAAACCTCAGGGGTGCAGCTGCACGGGGAGGTCAGCACGATGCAGCCAGGAGTGAACTGTGTGCAACCACCCCGGGGAAGTGCAGCCTCGCGGTGCCTGCCTGGATTCGCTCCACAGCAACGGCCACGCCACCAGCACCCTGGCTTTTCAATCCCAAGCACTCCCTCTGCCATCTTCCCACCACTGCTACTCCTTTGAGGGACAGGGACAGGTATGATGCTGGCTGAGACCCAGTGTCTTGCCTAGCTTCCTTCCTCCTCCTCCTCCTATGTGATTACCAAGATGTACATAGAGTAGGAAGGTGATTGTGCCCCTGTACTCGGGCACTCATGAGACTGCACCTTGAGTACTGTGTCCAGTTTGGGGCACCTCAGTAGAAGAAGGACATTGAAGTTCTGAAGCAGGTCCAGAGAAGGGCAACTGTGTCCAGTTTTGGGCACCACAGGATAAGGACACTGAAGTTCTGAAGCAGGTCCTGAGAAGGGCAACTGTGTCCAGTTTTGGGCACCACAGGATAAGAAGGACATTGAGATGCTGGAGTGGGTCCAGAGAAGAGCAATGAGGCTGTGAAGAGGTCTGGAAAACATGTCTTATGAAGGGCACCTGAGGGACCTGGGGTTGTTTAATCTGGAGGAGACTGAGGGGAGACCTTATTGCTCTCTACAACTACCTAAAAGGAGGTTGTGGTGAGGCTGGTGTTGGTCTCTTCTCCCAGATTACAAGATGAGAGGAAATGGCCTCAGGTTGCATCACGGGAGGTTTAGGTTGGATATGAGGAAGAAATTCGTTACTGAGTGGTTGGGCAATGGAACAGGCTGCCCAGGGAGGTGGTGGAGTCACCATCCCTGGAGGGGTTTAAAAGATGAGCAGATGTAGCACTTGAGGTTGTGGTCTAGTGGGTAGGGAGATGTTGGGATGAAGGTTGGACTTGATGATCCTTGAGGTTCCTTCCAACCATAATAATTCTGTGCTTCTATGTCTGCCCTCAAACACCGTCTCTTACTCCACAAAAGCCACTTAGGACTTTAGCCAATCACCCTAGGAGATGGGTGATCACTGACCAATCGCCCTATGGGGCTAGGGTATATAAAACGGTATCATAAATTAATAAAGTTGCTTCTTTTGCCTTCTCTTGCTGAATTTGTGTGTTGCTGCATCTCTCCACTCCCGGTATAAACAGTGACACTGTTTTTATGAAAATATGCCCTCTTTTCTTTTTCTAAGTAAAGGAAAATATTTTTTTAGCTCTACTGAAGAAACCTTAATTTGGTTAAAAACCTTAATTTGGTAAAAGCAGATTAGACAGCCTACTCTGGGGGGAAGGTACTAGCAAGCTGTCTATAGGCAATGACTCTTTTGAGTAAAAGGTGGAAGAGTTTCAGATGTAATAGACTAGGAGACCCTGCATTAAACTCATCAACAGAAGGAGTGGAAAAGACCAGATGCTATTTTTCTGCAGGGGAAATCAGAGCAACAGAAAGCCTGACGTTGAAGGGGGGGAGAATTCATCATCCATTTCCATGGCTTCAGATCAGGATGGAGACTTTTCCAATACAGCCTCTTCTTTGGGAATATTAATGCTTTGTAATATAAGAGCAGTCTGAGACGGTTTATGCACAGCAGTGTAACAAAAAGAAGGTATGGAAAAGTTTTAGAGAGGGCTGGTTTATTTGTCATCCCCCTAAACCACCATCCTAATACTTCCAGGCATACTTTAGCTTTATTTCCTATTAAATGATCTAAGATGTTTTGGTTTTTTTCTACTGAATATGAAGATCTAGATCAAATGGAGTCTACTCCAGTCCCTCAGACTACAGAGGGTCTCACAGGATCTTGGGTCTCACAGGATCTTTAGTCTCACACTGACAGAGCCTGAGCCAAGAAAATCTGTGCTAACACCAAAATCTGTATATTCAAAGATCTAATGACAACAAAACCAAAAACCAGACCATATATCCAATTTCAGGGCTACTTCATAGAAACATAATATTATCATAAATCTAACAGGGTGTTTGTGGTAAGATAATTGTTTCCCCATTTCTCTGGAGTACCAGTATGTCTCCTAAATAAGAGAGGCTGAACATTTGTGGTGAGTATTTCATTTAAAAACCCCACATTATAAATAGATGAGGCCAAATGCAAGGTCCTCCATCCAGGTCGGAGCAATCCCAAGCACCAATATAGGCTGGGCAGTGACTGGCTTGAGAGCAGCCCTGAAGAAAAGGACTTGGGGCCTGGTCTTAAAAACTTCCAAGGATGGGGCTTCCACCACCTCTCTGGGCAACCTGTTCCAGTGCCTCACCACCCTCGTGGGGAAGAAATTCTCCCTAATGTCCAAACTGAGTCGATCTATCTCTAGTTTTAATCCATTCCCTCTAGTCCTATCACTGCCCAACAGCCTAAAAAGTCCCTCCCCATCTTTTTTGTAGGCCCCCTTCAGATACTGGAAGGCCACAATAAGGTGTCCCTGAAGCCTTCTCTTTTCCAGACTGAACAACCCCAACTCTCTGTCTGTCCTCGTAGGAGAGGTGCTCCAGCCCTCTGATTATCCTCATGGCCCTTCTCTGGACACGTTCCAGCACATCCATATACTTACTGTAACAGGGGCTCCAGAACTGGATGCAGTGCTCCAGGTGAGGTCTCACCTCCCTCTACTTGCTGGCCACACTTCTCTTGATGCAGCCCAGGATACAATTGGCCCTCTGGGCTGCAAGAGCACGCTGACGGCTCATGTTGAGATTCTCATCCACCAGTACTCCCAAGTCCTTTTCTTCAGGGCTACTCTCAAGCCAGTCACTGCCCAGCCTATATTGGTGCTTGGGATTGCTCCGACCCAGACAGAGGACCTTGCATTTGGCCTTGTTGAACTTCGTGAGACTGTCATGGGCCCACCTCTCCAGCCTGTCAAGGTCCCTCTGGATGGCATCTCTTCCCTCCAGAGTTTCAGCCTCCCAACACAGCTTGGTGTCGTCAGCAAACTTGCTGAGGCTGCACTCAATGCCACTGTCCATGTCACTGACGAAGATGTTAAACAAGACTGGTCCCAGTACTGATCCTTGAGAGTCTCCACTTGGATACCAACCCATTGACAACCACTCTTTGAGAGCGGCCATCAAGCCAGTTCTTTATCCACTGAATTGACCATACATCAAATCCATATTTCACCATCTTGGAGACAGAATGTCATGTGGGACAGTGTCAAAGGCTTTGCTCAGGTCCAGGTGAATGACGTTGGTTACTCTTCCCCCGTCTACTGATGTTGTGACCTTCTCATAGAATGTCACCACGTTAGTCAGGTATGATTTGTCCTTGGTGAAGCCATGTTGGTTACAGCCAATCACTTCATCAGTATTCATCTGCCTCAGTAGTGCCTCCAGGAGGATCTGCTCCATGATCTTACCAGGCACAGAAGTGAGACTGACTGGCCTATAGTTCCCAGGTTCATCAGGTGCACCAAGAAGGGTTGGAAGCCTGTGGAGCAAGACCTTGCTCCAACCCTACTGGGTTTTGACCCATTGCCATGGTTGGAGATGGTCGTTGAGGTGCACCAAGAAGGGCTGGAAGCCTGTGGAGCAAGACCTTGCTCCAACCCTACTGGGTTTTAACCCATTTCCATGCTTGGAGCTGGTCATTGAGGTGCACTAGAAGGGTTGGAAGGCTGTGGAGCAAGACCTTGCTCCAACCCTACTGGGTTTTAACCCATTGCCATGCTTGGAGCTGGTCATTGAGGTGCACCAAGAAGGGTTGGAAGCCTGTGGAGCAAGACCTTGCTCCAACCCTGCTGGGTTTTGACCCGTTGCCATGCTTGGAGATGGTCGTTGAGGTGCACCAAGAAGGGTTGGAAGCCTGTGGAGCAAGACCTTGCTCCAACCCTACTGGGTTTTGACCCATTGCCATGCTTGGAGATGGTCATTGAGGTGCACCAGAAGGACTGGAAGCCTGTTTGGTGGATCTGGAGGTGGATGATGTTCCCACCACAGGCCTTACAAGCACTGTGGACCTCTGCTGGTGAGCTGGCACTGCCCCTCGTTGCAGTCGATGGTGCTGGAGGTCCCCGGGGTGCAGTTGGACATGCAGAAGAAACCCGAAGTCGTCAGGTTGGGGAAGTAGAAGTCCCAGTAGATCTCAGGGGCTTGCTGCCGGCAGTAGGCTGGAGAAGAACGAGAAGGTTTGTGGAGGAGGGGACACCAGCCACCCAAAGGGGGTCACGTCCCCCCCCTCCCCTGCTGTGGGGCTGCCCCATCCGCTCACCCTCTCCGTCAAAGCTGATCAAAGTGCTGTTGACCGTCACGTTGGAGGAGTTGAAGCAGAGGTCACCTGCAGAAGGTCACGTTCCCATGGAGGAGGTGTCCTCCCAGGGGTGTCCCCTGTGGTCTCAGGTGGGTGAGAAGGTGTGTGTGTCCACTCCCACCCCACCCCACCCCCAAGGGGTTTGGCCACCCCCCTCCTCCACCAAGGCTCACGGGAGCAGTTCTGCTGCGTCGCTGCCAAGCGGAGCTCCTTCCTCAGGTCCACTGTGAGGTTGCTGAGCTTCTCCTGGCTTTGGGTGGTCACCAGCAAGGAGAAGATGACCACGTGATCCACCTCATCACATCATTCCTAATTCCTACAAAAACCCCCCCAATAACCATACCCATTACCATAAAAACCACAGCCATCACAGCCTTCTGATCTCTAATAAACGAGATTTGCCTGATCGCTCACATTGAGTGCCGCTTTTCTCCTGCCGTCTCCGACACACCAGGGCCAAATTGTGCCTGACAAATTTGGTGGCCTTTTGTGATGGAACTACAGCATAGGTGTATAAGGGAAGAGCAACCGACATCATTTACCTGGACTTGTGCAAAGTGTTCAAAACTGTCCCACATGACATCCTGGTCTCTAAATTGGAGAGACATGGATTTGATGGATGGACCACTTGGTGGATAAAGAATTGGCTGGATGGCCACGCTCAAAGAGTTGCGGTCAACAGCTCAATGTCCAGATGGAGATTGGTCACAAGTGGTGTTCTTCAGGGTTCGGTACTGGAACTGGTGCAGTTTAAGATCTTTTTTGGTGATATGTACAGTGGGATTGAATGCACCCTCAGCAAGACTGAGAACAACACTAAACTGTGTGGGGCAGTCGACACTCTGAATGGAAGGGTTGCCATCCTTGACAGGCTGGAGAGGTGGGCCCGTGCCAACCTCATGAAGTTCAACAAGACCAAGTGCAAGGTTCTGCACTTGAGTCAAGGCAATCCCAAGCACAAATACAGGTTGGGCAATGAGTGGATTTAGAGCAGTCCTGAGGAGAAAGACTTGAAGGTGCTGATTGATGAATAGCTCAATATGAGCCATCAGTGTGTGCTTGCAGCCCAGAAAGCCAACTGTATCCTGGGCTGCATCAAAAGAAGCATAGCCAGTAGATCAAGGGAGATGATTATCCCCCTCTATTACGCTCTTGTGAGACCTCACTTGGAGTACTATGTCCAGCTCTGGAGCCCCCAATACAAGAGTGACATGGACCTGTTGGATAGGGTCCAGAGGAGGGCCACGAGGATGATCAGAGGGCTGGAGCACCTCTCCTATGAAGACAGGATGAGAGAGTTGGGGTTGTTCAGCCTGGAGAAGAGAAGGCTCCAGGGAGACCTTATAGTGGCCTTCCAGTACCTGAAGGGGGCCTACAAGAAAGCTGGGGGGGACTTCATATGAGAGCATGTAGTAATAGGACAATGGGTAATGGCTTCAAACTAGAAGAGGGTAGATTCAGATTAGAAATTAGGAAGACGTTTTTGACTCGGGGTGGTGAGACACTGGAACAGGTTGCCCAGGGAAGTTGTAGATGCCCCAACACTGGATGTGTTCAAGACCAGGTTGGATGGGTCTTTGAGCAACAGGGATGGGGCCTCCACCACCTCCATGGGCAACCCATTCCAGTGTCTCAGCACCCTCAGAGTGAAGAACTTCTTCCTCATGTCCAATCTAAATCTCCCCTGCTCTAGTTTCAAACCATTGCCCCTTGTCCTGTCACCACATGTGCTTGTACCCAGCTCCCCCCCAGCTTTCCTGTAGCCCCTTCAGATACTGGAAGGCCACAATAAGGTCTCCCTGGAGCCTTCTCTTCTCCAGGCTGAGCAACCCCAACTCCCTCAGCCTGTCCTCGTAGGAGAGTTGTCTTTTTATCCCAGATTGGTCGAAAGGATCATTTTAACCTTAGAGAGACCATCCCATTTCATTCAGTAAACTCAACGAGAAAGGCTGCTGGAAGTTTCCACTCAACTAAAGGCTGGGGCTGCAGAGAATTCAGTGGTGAGCTCTTCAAGGCTTCTCATAGCTGCAGGTTGTGTTTATCCCAAGGTCCTTGGATAAGCTCCAGACACATCCAGTAGGTGATGGGGAAGCCGTTACTGGTTCGTATTTAACGAGGGTACCGCTGGGTGCTGCAGACTGGCAGGGTTATCAGAACCTAGCTGGCTTTCTGGTGCCACTTGTTCAGAGCGTGTAGCTGACGGCTGCTTGGATCTTGCTTTTAGTAAGGAGCAGTGCAGGATGTTCCTCTTCCCTGCTCTCTCTCTGTTATATGTTGAAAAATCAGTCTCGGAAAGCTCAGTAGCTTTGCTGTAATGGAGGAGTTCTCAGTGAGCACAGAGTGGGGGGCTTGGGAGGGAGCTCTGGAGAGCACCCAGTCCAACCCCCCTGCCAGAGCAGGGTCACCCAGGGCAGCCCACACAGGAACAGAGCCAGGGGGGGTTGGGAAGGCTCCAGAGAAGGAGACTCCACCACCTCTCTGGGCAGCCTGGGCTGGGCTCTGGCACCCTCACCACGAAGAAGTTTCTCCTCACGTTCCCTTGGCCCTTCCTGTGTTTCAGCTTGCACCCCTTGCCCTGTGTCCTCTCACTGCAGGTCCCTGAGCAGGAGAAACTTCTGAAACCCACATTTCTTGTGACTCAGCGACAATCAGCTGATCTAAACAAAACAGCAGCAGTCCCGTTTCTGTCCCTCTGCAAAAGCTGCCACTGGTTTTGCATAGATGCCTTTTCTTTCTTTCTTTCTTTCTTTCTTTCTTTCTTTCTTTCTTTCTTTCTTTCTTTCTTTCTTTCTTTCTTTCTTCCTATCAAAAAACACTAAACCATGTCCCTAAGCACAACATCCAACTGCCTCTTAAACACTTCCAGGGATGGTGACTCCACCCCTTCCCTGGGCAGGCCATTCCAGTGCCTGACAACCCCTTCTGGAAAGAAATGCTTCCTAATATCCAGCCTGAACCTCCCCTGGTTCAACGTCAGGCCATTTCCTCTTGTTCTGTCCCTTGTCACCAGGAAGAACAGACCAACTCCCACCTCGCTACAACTTCCTGTCAGGTAGCTGTACAGGGCAATAAGGTCTCCCCTTGGACTTCTTTTCTCAAGGCTAAACAGCCCCAGATCCCTCAGCCTTTACTCATAAGACACATGCTCCAAACCCTTTAGTAGCTTTGTAGCCCACCTCTGTATCCTCTCCAGTACCTCAACGTCCTTCTTGTAAGGAAGGGCCCAGAACTGGACACAGTATTGGAGGTGCAGCCTCACCAAAGCTGAGTATAGAGGAACGATCACCTCCCTACTCCACTGTTCCTGATCCAGGCCAGGATGCCATTGGCCTTCTTGGCCACCTAGGCACACTCCTGGCTCATGTTCAGCTGGCTGTCAATCAACACCCCCAGGTCCTTCTCTGCCTGGCAGCTCTCCAGCCACTCCTACCCAGGCCTGTAGAGCTGCTGGGGGTTGTTGTGGCCCAAGTGCAGGACCCGGCATTTGGCTTTATTGAAACTCAAGAAATTGGCCTTGGTGCAATGATCCAGCCTATCTAGATCCCTTTGTAGACCTTCCCTACCCTCAAGCAGATCTCCACTTCCACCCAGCTTGGTGTCATCTGCAAATTTACCCAGGGTGCACTCTCTCCCCTCATCCAAATCATTGATGAAGATGTTAAACAGGAGTGGCCCCAGTACTGAGCCCTGTGGGACACCACTGGTGACCGGCAGCCAACTGGATTTAACTCCATTGCCCACAATGCTTTGGACTTGTCCATCTAATCAGTTTTTCACCCAGGAAAGCGTATGCCCATCCAAGCCAAGAGCAGCCAATTTCTCCAATAGAACGCTGTGGGAAATAGTGTCAAATGCCTTCCTAAAGTCAAGATAGACAACATCCACAGCCTTGCCTTCATCCAACAAGTGTGTCATTCTGTCATAGAAGGAGATTAGGTTTGTTAAACAAGACCTGCCCTTCATAAACCCATGTTGACTGGGCCTGATCACCTGGTTGTCCTTCATGTGCTGCATAACACTAGCAGATCGATTTTTCTAAGCTACATAGAAAAGGGGGGTATAGGCATTTACTGGTATTAACAGATACCTTTTCTGGATGGCCAGAAGCATTCCCATGTTGAACAAATAAAGCTAGAGAAGTTTCAAAGGCCTTGCTACAGGAAATAATACCGAGATTTGGGGTACCTTCTGTAATATCTTTGGATCGGGGAACATATTTTACTGCTAAAATTATACAAAAGATTAGCAAGGCATTAGGAACTGATCAGCAGTTGCATACTCCTAATAGCCCACAAGCGAGGGGACAGGTAGAGAAAATGAATCATCTAATTAAACAGCAAATTGCTAAAATTCGTCAAGAAACCAATATGTACTGGTACCAGGCATTACCTCTGGCCCTGCTAAGAATATGAACCAAGCCACAGACCAAAGAAGGCTTAAGACCTTTTGAAATTTTATAATGCAGATCATACTACATGCCATACCAGGGAGAAGGCTTGAATCAGGTGGGAGAACAATATTTGACACAATACGTAAGTACACATACTAAGTAAACAGACAGAATTAACAAGTGTGCAATTGACACCAGGGCAAGAGGATTAGATTTATCCTTTCCCATTCATCCTTTCAACCCTGGGGACTGGTTATATGTTAAGAATTTTTCAGGAGACCCCCTTCAGGAGAAGTGGAATGGACCTTAGCAGGTGCTGCTGCCCACCCTCACTGCAGTTAAGATGAAGGCGAGACCTGCCTGGATCCACTACTCTGAACTGAAAAGGGCTCAGAATAAGTATAATTATTCAATGTACTCTTTGGTGTTGCAAGAAAAGATTAGATAATTATAAAGACTGGAAACGCAATAGAATTAAATACCAGGTAGAAACTGGAAAAAATTTTAAAAAGACAATCAATAATGGAGTTTTATAATCATAGCAAAAGAATTCACGCTGTACATAGAAAAAGGGGGAATTGAAGGCAGGAGACGGGATGTCTGGTGGAGTTTCACTAATCTTTGAAAAACCAACAATAATAAATGGGTAGTTATATAGTAGGGACATACTGTGAAATTCATAACCTTGTAGATAGTGATTATCTCCAGGATCAGGACAACAGGACATCTTGAGGCGTCTGAGCATGCTGAACAGACAAGAACTGGTTTTGTGGCAAGAATAAGGATTTTAGGCTTTAGGTCACTAAAAGAACACGGTGATGAAGAAGAGAAGATGAAGTAAAATGCTCTACAACTCTTACAGTAAAGAAGTTCTTCCTTATGTTGAGGTGGAACTTCCTGTACTCTAGCTTGAATCCATTGCCCCTCATCCTATCACAATGCACAAGGGATAAGAGGTTGTCCCTGCCTTTTTGACACCCAGTCCTTATATATTTATAGACATTAATTAGATCCCCTCTCAGTCTTCTCTCCAGGCTAAAAAGCCCCAGGCTCTCAGCCTTTCCTCATAAGGCAGGTGTTCCAGTCCCTTAATCATCCTCGTAACCCTCTGTTGGACTCTCTTGAGTCTGTCTCTCTTGAACTAGGGAGCCCAGAACTGGATGCAATACTCCAGGTGAGGTCTCATTAGGGCAGAGTAGAGAGGGAGGAGAACCTCTCTTGATCTGCTGGACACACTCTTCTTAATGCACCCCAGGATACCATTGGCCTTCTTGGTCACAAGGGCACATTGTTGTCCCATGTATAGCTTGTTGTTTATCAGGACTCCAAGGTCCTTTTCCACAGAGCTACTCTCTAGCAGATTGCCTCCTAACCTATGCTGGTGCATTTTATTATTCCTTCCCAGGTGAAGGACTCTGCACTTGCTCTTGTTAAACCTCATTAGGTTCCTCTTTTCCCAGCTGTCCAGTCTGTTCAAATCTTGCTGAATGGCCACACAGCCTTCAGGTGAATCAGACAATCCTCCTAGTTTCATGTCATCAGGAAACTTGCTGAGAAGGCACTCTGTCCCATAATCAAGGTCATTGATAAAGATGTTGAACAGGACTCAATCCAGTACTGATCACCGGGGGACTCTACTAGTTACAGATCTCCAGCTGGACTCTGCACTGTTGATCACCGCTCTTTGGCCTCTATTGTGCAGCCAGTTCTTAATCCATTCCACTGTCCATTCTTCTATCCCTCAATTCCTGAGTTTACTCACAAGGATGTTATGGGAGACTGTGTCAAAAGCCTTGCTAAGGTTATGGTGGACTACATCCACTGTTCTCCCTGCATCTATCCATTTAGTTAGAACATCATAGAAGGCTATCAGATTAGTCAAGCATGATTTCCCCTTGGTAAATCCATGCTGACTACTCCTGATAACACTCTTCTCTTCCAAGTGCTTAGAGATGGCCTCCGAAATGAGCTGCTCCGTTATTTTTCCAGGGATGGAGGTGAGGCTGACTGGTCTGTAATTTCCTGGATCTTCCTTCTTGCCCTTTTTGAAGACTGGCTCTAGTGGGAGGTGTCCCTGCCATTGGCAGGGGGGTTGGAACTGGATGATCTTTAAGGTCCCTTCCAACCCTGACAGTTCTATGATTCTATAAAGTTTTTAAGAATAGGTTAGTGAGAACACTCTGTGAGTGTTAGGGGGAGAAAAATACTTGATGGTAGGTCATGAAAAAAAGGTAAGCAATTATTCAGAAAGACAGACTGAACTTGAAAGCCCAGGTTTAAGAGTGAATTTTCAGCAACAATTCAGCCACTTTTTTTGTCTGTTGCTGAAAGAAAAATTGGAGAAACAATACGAAGATGTGAAGTAAGACTATCTACACAAATACATCTCCAACTTAGCATACACAGAAAGAGGAAACACGTTCTTCGTTGAGATAGGTGACACTAAACACAGCGCGTATTTCTAATACAGCACAAACCTAAAACCAGACAAGTATCAGGAAAGATGTCTCCTTGCAGCCTAGATTCCAGATCTGTAAAGCTTTCCCTGGAGACATGTAACAGCAAGGACAGGATGCTGTGGACTTCACAAAGCCTTGCTGCAGTTCACAACTGTGCAGTAAGGGTGTGTTTGCCAACGTGGACCTGCTTGTTATACTCCAAGACACTTATATTATGACAAGATGATGTGCAAGAGACTAACTGAAGCATAAGTGGACATATGCCTGCCACCCACAGCACGGGTGCAAATGCTGTGAGCAGCTCAGACTGAATAATCCACGCTTAGCAGATGCCCCAAGCTGCCAGAGGGCCAAAGTGCAGATGGCTGAAATCTTGATTATTGTACACATGGGTACCACTTACCAGCTTAGTGTTATAAGTAGATTTTACTTTTGGTAGGCAGATGTTTCCTAGATACTTGCCAGAGTGGGAAAAGCATGGGACAGAATGGTCAAAGGCAAGCAAATCTGGTGTACTCAATCACGTGGAGCTGTGGAGAGGTTTTCTCAGAAAGCTGGTCTTGGGTTTTACTGGGAGGGAGGTAAAGGATATCCTGAGGGAAGGGATCTTAGTGCCCTATGAAATGATGTGGCCTGCAAGTGAGTAAGGGCTGCTTTCCTTGGTGTCCTGGTTTGAGTGAGAACAGAACTAATTCCTTTCAGTGGTTTTACTTTTCAGCTCAGTTCTTCTAACTGACTGCACTGTCTGAAGTTAGCAGCCTGTTCTCACAGGCAGTGTCTGCTTCTAGCAGTGATAACACCCCATGGTTAGAGATGGTGTCTTAAGCTATGGCATAGGTGAGTTTGGATAGGCCACATGTCCATTCTCTTCGAGATACATTGCCACAATTCCCCCTTCTTGTTTGTGGACTATCCAAACCCTTTTTACTGTGTTTTCAATTATATTTGCTAACCCTTTCATTACCCACAGTATAACTAATAGTAAAACAACAACAAAAAATAATATCCGTAGTCCTTGTCTTATACAGTCCAACAGCCAGCCCTTAATTCCCCATCCTTTTAGCCATTCGTCCAGTCCTCCATTCTTTGTTGTTATCTTCTTCATGTTCTCCTGTAATCGTTTGATCTTCTTATGGATAGATACAGAATGGTCAGACAAATTCGTACAATACATCCCCCCAAATTCTTGACACCTGTGTCCATGTGCCAACAACAACAACAAAAATCAATCGTAGCTTTATTTTGCAAATTAGCGTGCCCAGTGCTGTCTACACCTACGAAAAGCTTGGTTAATATTTTTTAAGTAATATCTAACTGCTTCAATACCCAACACCTCAACAGGATAAGCACTGGGTGGTTTGAAAAAGTTGAGGTGTTGGGTATTATGAGTAAACAGAGAGTTCACTCAAGGCTATTTATCTGACTCACATTCTAATCCCTCAGACAAGCCGAGGCTTCCCACAACGATTCCCCCTTTTCGTATTTTTTACCCAAAGGGGCCATGTTCACTCCCTGCTGCAGGGCCCTTTGCAGCAAGGACAGCAGCCATGGAGCAATACAAACGATGGTAACTACCAATGCCAATATGCCTGCTTTCAGCAGGCCCTTCAATCATCCTTTGATCCCCTTTTGAGCCAGACCAGAAAGTCTCACAGAAAGTCTCACATCAGCCATGAGCAGTCTCACCCAGATACCACAGTGCACTCACAATACCCAATACAAAAAATGAAAGTGTCCTCACAACCAATACCAATACAAAGGCACAAACATAGAGGCAATGCCCACAAAATGTTCAGCTCTTGAAGAGATAAGCCCAATTCCCCCTTTTTTTTGTTTTATAATAATGGTCTAACCGCAGCAGCAAAAGTGGGGGCAAAATAATTTGAACATTATTCTTCCCTCCCTTCCTCCCTCCCTTCCTCCCTCCCTCCCTTCCTCCCTCCCTCCCTTCCTCCCTCCCTTCCTTCCTTCCTTCCTTCCTTCCTTCCTTCCTTCCTTCCTTCCTTCCTTCCTTCCTTCCTTCCTTCTGTGCAAGGAATAAGTGTGCAAAAAGTGAGTGTGCAAAAAGTGAGTGTGCAAGAAATAAGTGTGCAAAAAGTGAGTGCGGAAGGAGTGAGTGTGCAAAAAGTGAGAGTGCAAGAAATCAGCGTGCAAACAGTGACTGGAAAAAGTGAGTGTGCAAGGAAAATTGCGCAAAAAGTAAGTATGCAAAAAGCGAGTGTGCAAGGACTAAGTGTGCAAAAAGTGAGTGTGCAAAAAGTGAGCATGCAAGAAAAAAGTGTGCAAAAAGTGAGTGTGCAAGGAGTGAGCGTGCAAAAAGTGAGAGTGCAAGAAATCAGCGTGCAAAAAGTGACTGTGGAAAAAGTTACTGTGCAAGGAAAAAGTGCGCAAAAAGTGAGTGTGCAAGGAATAAGTGTGCAAAAAGTGTGTATGCAAAGAATAAGTGTGTAAGAAGCGAGTGTGCAAGGAGTGATTGTGCAAAAAGTGAGTGTGCAGGGTGTGAGTGTGCAAGGAGTGAGCATGCAAGGAATAAGTTTGCAAAAAGTGAGTGTGCAAGGAGTGAGCGTGCAAAAAGTGAGTATGCAAGAAATAAGTGTGCAAAAAGTAAGTGTGCATGGAGTGAGAGTGCAAGAAATCAGCGTGCAAACAGTGACTGGAAAAAGTGAGTGTGCAGGGAATAAGTGTGCAAAATGTGACTGTGCATAAAGTGAGTGTGCAAGGAAAAAGTGCGCAAAAAGTGAGTGTGCAAGGAATAAATGTGCAAAAAGTGTGTGTGCAAAAAGCGAGTGTGCAAGGACTAAGTGTGCAAAAAGTGAGTGTGCAAAAAGCGAGTGTGCAAGGAGTGAGTGTGCAAAAAGTGAGTGTGCAGGGAGTGAGTGTGCAAAAAGTGAGTGTGCAGGGTGTGAGTGTGCAAGGAGTGAGAGTGCAAGAATTCAGCGTGCAAAAAGTGACTGTGGAAAAACTTAGTGTGCAAGGAAGAAGTGCGCAAAAAGCGAGTGTGCAAGGAATAAGTGTGCAAAAAGTGAGTGTGCAAAAAGTGAGAGTGCAATAAATCAGCGTGCAAAAAGTGACTGTGGAAAAAGTTAGTGTGCAAGGAAAAAGTGCGCAAAAAGTGAGTGTGCAAGAAATCAGCGTGCAAGAAGTGAGTGTGCAAGGAAAAAGCGGAAAAAGCGAGTGTGCAAGGAATAAGTGTGCAAAAAGTGAGTGTGCAAAGAATAAGTGTGCAAGAAGTGAGTGTGCAACTATAAGGCTAATATGATGTATATGGGATCGAATTCCTCGTTGGTCAGTTTGGGGTCACCTGTCCTGTTCGCTCCTCCCTGTGGGTGCAGCCTTTCACTTTTCTGCACCCCTCCCCAATGTGGTACACAAGATCCAGCAGTGGCCTTGGTCTGCATACCAATCCTTGTTAGTAACTCTAACCATGGGGTGTTATCACTGCTAGAAGCAGACACTGCCTGTGAAAACATGCTGCTACCTTCAGAAAGTGCAGTTAATTAGAAAAACTGAGCTGAAAAAATCACTGAACAGAATTAGTTCTGTTCTCACTCAAACCAGGACACTACCGCACAAGATCCTGAACTCCACCATCTCATGGTCGCAGCCAAGGCTGCCCTCAACCTTCACCGCTTCAACCAGACCCTGCTTGTTAGTGTGTATAAGATCCAGCAGTGTCCCTCTCCTAGTTGGCTCACCCACCATTTGCATCAGGAAGCTATCATTGATGCATTGGAGGAACTTACTGGACTGTGAATAGCTGGCTGAGTAGGCCTTCCAGCAAATATCTGGGTAGTTAAAATCCCCCATGAGAATCAGGGTCTGTGATTGCGAGGCTGCTATCAGCTGCCTGTTGAAGGCCTCATCAGCTTACTCATCCTGATCAGGTGGCCTGTCATAGACACCCACAACAGTATCACATATGCTAGCCTGACCCTTAATTTTTACTCACAAACTCTCAACTCGCCCCTCATTCTCTCCTGGACAGAACTCAATACATTCTAGTTGCTCTCTTACGTAAAGAGCAATTCCACCACCTCACCTTGTTTGCCTGTCTTTCCTCACTCACATTCTACCTGCCACCCCCTACTCCACTACAGCTTGGCATCCCCATGATGCCTGAGCCCACCACAGAGGTGCAGTGTGACTTCTTGGCCCCTGCTGCCACCCCCTGCAAGTGATGCTCACTGCCTGCTTCCCCTGAGCTGCCCTGCCAAGGGAGCCTGGCACTGGGTCTCCCTGTCCCACAGGCCAACCCCCAGCCACCTTCCCTCCTCCTTCCCCTGGCTTGGGGCTGAGCCTCCCTCCCCTGCCCCAGGGTGGAGGAGTAGATAGACTGTGGGCCCAACAGCCCCGAGCTGCTGCAGCCCCCCCCCCCCCCCCACCACCTTCATCTCCCCACCATCCCCCGATGTCGGAACCTGGCGGAGAGGGCAGGCGCCCCCCACCAGGCCCCTCTTCCTCCATCTCAGTTCGACCCAATACAAGAAAGAATAAAAAAACCAACCTAATTGAAATTGGATGACCAGGTTTTATATATATATATATCTATAATTTTATTGTAAAATTAAATTATTAAAGTGAAATTAAAGGATAAACTTTAACAATCTGAATAAAAACTGGCTTTCTCAATTATTAGAATAATATCAATTTTTAAATACCGAATTTCTTTTTCTAATGAAATTTGAGCCAACCTGAGATTTTTTGTTTTCATTCTTTTTTATTTTACTATAGTCATATTGTGGTTTAACTCCATCTGGTACCTAAGCACCACACAGTCACTCACACACTCCCCTCACAGTGGGATGGGAGAGAGAATCAGAAAAGTGAGAAAACTCATGAGTTGAGATAAAGACTGTTTAATAAGTAAAGCAAAAGCTGCGCATGCAAGCAAAGCAAAATAAGGAATTCATTCATTACTTCCCATTGGCAGGCAGATGTTCAGCCATCTCCAGGAAAGCAGGGCTCCATCATGCTTAATGTTTACTTGGGAAGACAAAATGCCATCACTCCGAACATCCTTCTTCCCCCAGCTTTATATGCTAAGCATGACATCATATGGTATGGAATATCCCTTTGGTCAGTTGGGGTCAGCTGTCCCTACTGTGTGTCCTCCCAATTTTTTGTGCACTTCCAGCCTACTTGCTGGTGGGGTGCTGTGAGAAACAGAAAAAGCCTTGACCCTGTGTAATCGCTGCTCAGCAATAACAAAAACATCCCTGTGGTATCAATGCTGTTTTCAGCACAAAGCCAAAATATTTCCCCATACTATCTATTATGAAGAAAATTAACTCTATCCCAGCCAAAATCAGAATAAGTCATTACTTCCTTATGTAATACAGAGTATAAAGTTTATTCATGCTTGTAATATGTGTTGGCTGTTGTCCTGCTTCAAGGAACTGAGAGTCTCTCAACAAGTGCTGGATTCCATCTGCCACTTCTATCTAGTAAATGTTATTAAAGGATTTTAGTAATACCAGGAGCTAATTTCCATCCTTCACTCTTTACACTTTCAATTTTCTGACAGATAAATATGGATATACCAATGTTAGGATGAGTCTTGAGGAAAATTCAGGGTAATCCTTGGCCACTGGAATACATACATCAGGCATTTAGATGATGATTATGAATCCTGTATTAAAATACCCTTAGAAAGAAAAACCCTGATGTTAGTTAATTTAGATCAACCAATCCATCCCTTTAAGCCAGGGGACTGGGTGTTTGTTAAAGCTTTTTCAGGTGATCCACTCAATGGAAAGTGGAATGGACCCTTTCAGGTATTGCTGACAACCTTCACCGCTATCAAGATCAAAGAACAAGTTGCATGGATTCATTATTCTCGAGTAAAGAAAACTCCAGACCATCAATGGGCAACACAGTTAACTGGATCTACATCTTTGTAGTTCTCTTGGTGCAAATTGTGGTAATCCAAACAGAATAGGAAAAGAATTCCCATATAGCCCTTATGCAAGGAATGGCTTGGGCGACAAATAAATCTGATTGTTAGATACGTACTCACTTACCGGAACATGGGGATCAGGAGTGGATTCCTGTAGGAATACCAATTCCTTATAAGACCAATTGGAATATGATATAAAGAGGGAGAGCTCCATTCACAGGTATAGAAGGGTATTGGATGGGGAAGAGGGTGAAAATTCCTAAAGTGCCAGAAACTAAATGTATTACCACAAACAAGACCTTACATATGGACAACCAGTCAGTGGGGCATTATTCCTATTGTACGTGGACTATGCAACTAATGAAGCCTTTGAGATTGTCAGGGTACTGAGGAACCCCCTGGCAAGGATAGTATTGGTTATGTGGGAATGCTGCCTGTAGAGCTCTTCCTCCCCAGTGGGAAGGTACTTGTACATTGGGAGTAACAATTCCTAATATAGCTATATTTCAAAACTTGAAGGATCAAAAATCATGGATACAGAACCTAATTTGGCATATAAAAAAGGATAACAATGCTATAGCTGAGAGGCCCACTAAGTTTCATAGTTTTGTTAGGTGGTTCTTTCCTTGGTTAGGAGAAAGTGAGCTGGAAAAGACACTTGTAAATATGTCAGACACCCTTGAGATTATAGACAGCAAAATTACAGATTCATTCCAAGCATTGCAAACAGAAGTGGACTCATTATCCAAGGTAGTTTTACAAAACTGGATGGCACTAGATATAATGTTGGCTTCACAAGGAGGAGTCTGTGTGATAATAACTATTAGTTGTTGTGTATATATAGATCAAAGAATAAGGATGGACATTGATGAGATAAGAAATCAAGTTAAAACGCTTCATCAAATGTCTTTGGATGATACATCTTAGAGCTTTGCTGACTTGTGGAATACCCTTACCTCTTGGCTCCCTAATCTAACCTGGCTTAAGGAACTTTTGCCCAGCCCATGGCTTTGTGGTTCCAGGGAGAGCTGGGGAGGATGGAGAGACACCAGTGCAGGCCAGGGCATACTGGGGTGAGAACAAGGTGGGGAAGCCTGTTGGGTGTCCGCAGCCTGCAGGGAAACAGGCAGAGGCGTGGGACACTGTGGGATGGGCTGTGGGGCAGGTGGCCAAGGGCACTGGGAAGGATGAAGGGCCCTGAGAGGGCCCAGGTCTTTGTCCCTTTGGCCATGGCTGATGTCCCTACCACAGAGGCTTGAGAGGAGACACATCATCCTCATGGCAATGGGGCCTCATTGGCTCCTTGCACCCACAGCAGGGAGGCCGGGAGGTGTCCGACCATTGTCCTTCCCTTGGCAGCGCACTCCCCACATCCCCAGGAAGAGCCCTGAGTGAGGATCAGGAGCTGTCTGGGCAGGGGCTGGGGGTCAGGGCTTGACCTTTGTTCTTCCTCAACCCAACCCAGGGTATTCTCAGTATGACAGCCACCTTCACAGGGCCTGGGCCTGCCTGCAATCATGGCCTCCAGTGATATGCTCTAATGAGCCCCTGATGAGCTTTTGTCAGTAACAACCCTCAGTGGGGCCAATCAAGGGTTCAAGGCACTTTGGGCTTTGCGTCTGGTTTTGATTTCTTGAGAGGATTCTCTAGTCTCCTCTTGGCAGCTGAGGTTCTTGGAATCATCAGACCAGGGCTCATTAAAACATACCAAGCCCTAACAAACTGTTTCTCCTCCTGTCATTGTCTTCAGGACAATCCCCACTGTCAAATGCTGCTCTCATTGCTCCTACCAACTGAAACAGGAGAGAAAATGCCCTGGACAGGAGAAATCCTTTCTGAAACCTCCTCTGAAAGCTTCGTCCATGAAGGACCCAACTGAAACCTCTGCCATGAGTTGCCTGATTCTGGAGCCCTTGACACGGTGAGTCTGTGGGTGCAGGGCAATGCCAATGAACTTCCTGGAGGGGTCTCCTCAAGCTGGCAGAGCCCAGAGACTGTGGGATCTGTGTGTGGTGGGGAGGAGGAGGTGCTGCAGAGGAGGGATTGTCTTCTGCATGGTGAGAGGGCCAGGGCATGTGGGCTGCCTTCTGTCTGGGCTGGCTGCAGAGTGTGAGTCGTGTGTGTGCAGGCAGAGCTGTCCTTGGCAGCAGGGTCCCTGCAGCCCAGGGGCTGTGTGCTGGGGCAGGGACTCTGCCGCCTGCCAGGCTCAGTTATTGTAGTCTGGTGAAGTTCCCACTGATTGGAAAAGGGGAAACATCACCCCTATTTTTAATAAGAGCTGAGGAACTACAGGTCAGTGAGTCTCACCTCTGTGCCTGGCAAGATCATGGAGCAGATCCTCCTGGAAACTATGCTAGGGCACATGGAAAAGGAGGTGATTGGTGACAGCCAGCATGGCTTCACTAGGGGCGAGTAGTGCCTGAACAAATTTGGTGCTATTCTATGATGGAGTTACAGCATTGGTGGATAAAGGAAAAGCAACTGACATAATCTACTTGGACTTGTGCAAAGTGTTCAGCACTGTCCTGCATGACATCCCTGTCTCTAAATTGGAGAGATGTGGATTTGACAGATTGACTGTTTGGTGAATAAGGAAATGACTGGATGGAGTTGAGGTTAATGGCTCAATGTCCAAATAGAGACCAGTGATGAGTGGTGCCCCTCAGGGTATTGGGACTGATGCTATTTAACATCTTTGTTGGTGACATGGACAGTGGGATCAAGTGCACCTTCAGCAAGTTTGCAAGGACACCAAGCTTAGTGACACGATTGACACTGGAGGGAAGGGATGCCATCCAGAGGGACCTTGACAGGTTTGAGAGGTGGGCCCATGCACACCTCATTAAGTTCAAAAATGCCAAATGCAAAGTCCTGCACATGGGTCGGGGCAACCCCTGGGATCAATACAGGCTGGAGGATGAAGGGCTGGAGAGAGCCCTGTGGAGAAGGACTTGAGGGTGCTGGGGGGTGAAAAGCTGGACAGGAGCCAACGATGTGCACTTGCAGCCCAGAAGCCAATCACATCCATAGTAGGGTGGGCAGCAGATGGAGGGGAGGGGATTCTGCCCCCCTACTCTGCTCATTTGAGGCTCCACCTGGAATACTGTGTTCAACTCTGGGGCCCCCAGCATAAGAAAGACATGAACCTGCTCAAGGAGGGCCATGAAGATGATCAAGGGCTGGAACCCCTCTGCTGGGAGGCCAGACTGAGAGAGTTGGGCTTGTTCAGCCTGGAGAAGAAAGGGTCTGGGGAGACCATCTGGTGGCCTTTCAGTACTTCAAGGGGCCTGTCAGAAAGATGGGGACAGAGTTTTGAGCAGGGCCTCTTGGGACCGGACCTGGGGTGATGGTTTTAAACTGAGAGAGGGAGATTTAAACCAGAGAGAAGGACGAAATGTTTTGCACTAAGGGTGGGTGAGAGCCTGGCACTCCTGTCATAGGCAGGGACACCTTCCACTAGAATAGGTTACTCAAAGCCCGAGCAAACCAGGCCTTGAACATTTCCAGGGATTTGGCATCCTCGACCTCTCTAGGCAACCTTTTCCAGTTCTTCAGCACCCTTCACTTCTTCCTTACATCTAGTCTAAATCTACCCTCTTCCAGTTTAAACCCATTAGACATTGTCCTATAACTATATGCCTTTGTAAAAAGTCCCTCCCCATCTTTCCTATAAATCCCTTTAAGTACTAGAAGTCTGCTATAAAGTCTCCCAGGAGCCTTCTCTTCTCCAGGATGAACAACCCCAATTCTCAGTCTGTCTTCATCAGAAAGGTGCTTCAGCCCCCTGATCATCTTCATGGCCCTCTTATGGACTTACTCCAACAGGTTCATGTCCTTATTGTGTTTGGGGCCTCAGAGCTGAACCAAGTAATCCAGGTGGAATCACACAAGAGTGAAGTACAGGGGGAGAATCACCTCCCTAGACATACAGGCCACATTTCATTCGATGCAGCCCAGATCCTGAGCATTTCTGTTTATTTTTCTGAATAGTTTTTCTGATTTCTTTAGTAATGTAGTTTATTATTAATATAATTCACAGGTGGGAGTCTTTCAAAGGCAAAAATCATAGTGTAGGAACATAGCTGTCATTAAAAACTAATAGGAAATAAATAGCAAATGCTATCTGCCTTTGAGATAACACTTTCAGAAACTTTCAGATGTAGACATTTCTTCAGTATTCTGAAGCTAATATATATTTAAAAACTGAAATCTTCAGTCAGTCCTTTGAAAGAAGCCTTATAAGAAGAGCTAGAGAACTTGTTGATATTTCTTTTAAATTGAATAAGACCCCAGTTCATACTACAGACATTGTGAGGCCTGTGATCATTTATTTATGAACACCTGGATGGGGCTCTGAGCAACCTGATCTAGTGGGAGGTGTCCCTGCTATTGGCGGGGGGGGTTGGAACTAGATGATCTTTAAGGTCCCTTCCAACCCTGACAATTCTGTAATTCTATTGTGGTGTTATCTGTCTCCCCCAAATACACTGCTACCAGACGCATCCATTTATCACTTGAGCAGGGTTATGAGAGATAAAGGTCAGCTTGAGGGATGAATCCCACTGGGCCCCTGTGGTGGTTTGACCCTGGCACGGCACCAGGTGCCCACCAAGCCCTTCTATTACTCCCCCCACCCCCGTCAGCTCTCACCAGAGTGGAGCAGAGGGGCAGAATCCCCTCCCTCGCCCTGCTGGCCACGCTGCTCTGGCTGCAGCCCAGGATACAATTGGCTCTCTGGGCTGCGAGAGCAACTGATGGCTCATGGGGAGCTTCTCATCCCCCAGCACTCCCAGGTCCTTTTCCTCAGGGCTGCTCTCCAGTCAGTCCCTGCCCAGTCTGTACTGGTGCTTGGAACTGCTCCGACCCAGAGGGAGGACCTTGCATTTGGCCTTGTTGAGCTTCTTGAGGTTGGCCTGGGCCCAGCTCTCCAGCCTGTTCCAGGTCCCTCTGGATGGATCCCTTCCCTCCAGCCTCCCCACACGGCTTGGTCCAACCATCAACCCTACTCCACGAGTGGGTTCATCAAGCAGCTCCTTCAGCCACAGCACTGAAATGGGTTTTACTGGGAAAAGCTGCGTCTCGTTCGAAGCCGGGGATGATTCCTCGGGGTTGCTCCAGCTTTTCTTTCTCACCTCAAGTGATTCCCTCCAATCTTCTCCTTCTCCTCCACGTTTTCTCCCAGCAGAAAGGGACTTTGCAGAGAAGCAAAGCTGACCCTGCAGACATCACCTTTGGGGAGGGGGGGGCGGTGGGGTGTCAGCTCCCCTGACATCGCCCGCTGAAAATAACACCCCGAAAAAATCCTGCACCTGCCTCAGAGAAACCTCTGCCCGGGTGGATTCACCCCACACATCCTGATCCTCAACCACCAGACACTCAACAAGACACAACGGAAGGGTTTCTGATGTGGGGCAACGGGAAAGGTCCCTCTCAATGCAAAAAAAAAAAAAACCCACCCCAAAAGGAATCACCCCAAAAAAAAAAACCCCACCCCAAAAGGAATCACCCCAATACACGAAGCCGTAGGGCAAGGAAACGGGCCCACCAAAGGGCACTGGGAACACCAGTAGGGGAGGTGGGGTTTAACCAGCCAACTGGTGGGTGTTTGGATGAGATTAATTCCGATTTAAAACACAAAACCACTGGCGGGGGACTTGGGACGGGGTGAAATAAATCCTAAAAGGCTCATCCCCAGCCTGGAACCGGTACAGAAAACCACCAAGATCTCGAGAGTTAGAGAAACCCTTTGGAAAGTTTGGCTTTTTTTTCCATCCCCCCCCCGCCCCCCGCAGAAGGGAAACAAAACTTTCCCTTTCTCCAAAGAGAGAAACCCAGAGGGAGACAAACAAAAGGTCCTCTCATATTTTTTTGTTTTTCGTTTTAATATTATGTTTTAGCTTCTTTTGATTTTCCTACTAGGTTTTAGCTTTTTTGCTTTTCCTATTAGGTTTTAGGGGTTTTGGTTTCAATAATAAGATTTAGCCTTTTTTTGTTGATTTACTGTTAGGCTTCAACCTTTTTTTTTTTTTTTAAATAGCTATTAGCTTTTTTTTTATTGTTTTAATATTAGGTTATAAGTCAGTGGTTTTTAATATTAAGCTTCTTTCCCTTTTCATGTGAGGTACAAACTTCTTTTGTTTGTAATCTTATGTTTTAGGATTTTTTTATCTAATGTTAGGTTTGTTTTGTGCCTGTATTAGAATATAGTATTGTGGTTCGTTTTGGTTTTCATGTTAGTGTTTATCTTCTTTTGTTTTTAATACGAGTTTTTATATTTTATGTATTTATCGTGTTGGCTTAAGAATTTGTCAATGTTGGTTTTAATATCCAGTTTTAGCATTTTGACTTTTCCTTTTGGGTTTTTAATATTAGGTATTAACAGTTTGTATTGTTATTTTAGGGGTTTTGGTTTAAGTATCTGTCTTCAAGGTTTTTGGTTTAGCTTTTATTTTTAACCTTAGGTTTTCCTACTTTTGTTTTTCTATTACCTGTTAGATTGTTTTCTTCTTAATATTTTGTTTCAGCATTTTTTTTTCTCTTAGCTTTTACCTTTTTTTTGTCTGTAATGTTAGGTTTAATTGTATGGGTTTTAACACTAGGTTTTATGTTTTTTATTATTTTAATTTTAGGGTTTAGATTTTTTTTTAATATTAGGTTTTATCCTTTTTTGTCTTTAATCTTGGCCTTTAGTTTCTTCTGGTTTTAATATTATATTTTAGCTTCTTTTGGTTTAAGGTTTGGCTTTTTGGTTTTTCATCATAGGATTTATCTTTTTATGGTTTTAATGTTCACTTTGCTCATATGTTTTAGGTGTTAGGTTCTTTTTTTAATATAAATTTTTAGATTTTTTTTGTAGTCTTAGGTTTTATATTCATTTGTTTTGAATATTAGGTTTCGGCTCTTTTGTTTTCAATAAAAGGTGTTAATATTCTGGTCCTAAATAGTAGGTTTCAGGTTTTTTGTGTTTAATATTTGGATTTATATTTTTTGTTTTTCATATTATAGTTTTTCTCTTTAATATTACATTTTATCTTTTTGGTTTTAGTATTAAGTTTTAGTTTCTTTTTTATTTGTGTGTCAAGTTGCTGAGGTTGGAGCTGAGGAACGATTTCTTGCAGCCCCTGGAGGGTTGTCCAGGGCTGTGCCAGGCTGCCCAGGGCCGTGGTGGAGTCCCCGTGATCCCTGGAGGGGTTTCCAAGCCCCCCGGGGAGCTGTGGTGCTGAGGGACAGGGGTCAGTGGTGCCCTGGCAGTGCTGGGGGAACGGGTGGACTACAGGAGCTGAAAGGTGTCTCCCAACCCAAACGATTCTGTGATTCTATGACCATGAGCTGCTCTGCCCTGGGGTCCATCCACATCCCACTGCAAAGTTGTACACACCATACTGTGTCACAAACTCATTCTAAGGGTGCATCACCCACCTGCCCATTGAACTTCAAACACTTTGGGGGAAAGATCAAGCTACTAGAACACCAACCTTTGTTGTATCGTCCAACAACTACAGCTGCTACATTGTCTGCTGTGAAACTGTGCATTATTCTTGGGTATAATTTGCTGTCTTTGGCCAAAGACTAACTCTTGTTCTCCTGAAGGGAATGAGTGCCCAAAAGACTCTCCTTTAAGTCCACCCAGTTGTTTCTGGGTTGGTTTGGGTTTTTTCCCCTTTTGGAGAGCTATACTTGGTGACATTATTTTATTAAATCTCTAGACTCTAGAAATTGCATCTCCGCCAGGCAGGCAGCACTTGGCCGGGCTGCGGTGTGCAAACACCCATCTCACGCTCATTGCCAGGCCAGATTTTCAGACCTTTGATTGCAGGTTGGCTGAGCTGTGCTGAGCTTATTTTAATCAAAGCAGCAGCAGCCAGCTTTAGGAAAGGCACCCTAGAAAGCATCTGACACAGCAGAAATCCTGAAGTGAGGAAGAAATCCTGAGCTGAGGGAAGTGTTTGGGAAAGGCTGGAACGGAGCGGCCAAGCTGCAGCCAAGCATCAGGTAACTGCTCGTGCTCCCGCGGACCGCACCGCAGCAAAGCGGATCTTCCACCCCGTGAAAAAACACATTTCAACATTTTCAACGAAGGGCTGGAACTCCTCAGCTGTGGGGCCAGGCTGAGGAAGCTTTGAGAGCAAACATAATGAAAAGGGCAGCTCCCGAAAGCCCAGCCAGGTTCTGTTCAGAACTGTAGGCACACAAGCAAGGTCTTGAATTAGCACAATCAAAGTCCAAATCACCAAGGGGCTTCCCCATTCTAGAAGAGGAGGAGGACCACAGAGAACATCAGAGGGCTGGAACACCTTGGGGAGGGAGGGGGGTTAACAGAGAGCGTCTGTTATAGGTCTAAGGGGCTGCCCTGACCCTAAACCGTGACATCCTCCATGCAATTAACACATAAAACAGAGGCATGAAAAACATAGATCAAGGAGATCCAGTTGAACAAACTATCTGAAAAAGTGTTACGGAATACATCTCAGGTTTAACAAACACAATTTATCAAGTTTTAATAAAATTAGTGGTTTCTTGCAGCAAATTTTTTTTTTTTAAAATCTCTTTTTTTTTTTCCCCCTCATGTTTACCAAGAGAAAAAAAAAAACAACAAAAAAACATAGAATGCTTACTCATTCTCATACTATTTATCATAAATTAGGGACTCCTGCCACCACAGCTATGTTATAGAATCATTAAGGTTGGAAATGACCTTAAAGACCATCAAGTCCAACTGTCTACTATACACTATCATGACCACTAAACCATGTTCTGAAGTGCCACATCTAGACGTTCTTTGAACACCTCCAGGGATGGTGACTCCTCCACCTCCCTGTGCAGCCTGTTCCAAAGCCTCACCACTCCCTCAGTAAAAAAAATTTTCCTAATATCCAACTGAAGGCAGGAGATGGGTTGTCTGGTAGAGTTTTACTAATCTTTGAACACGAAAAAACAATAAAAGGGTAGTAATTGGAAGGAATAGATTTAAAAAATTGCCTTTGCTCCCCATTGATCTGTTTCAATTGTAATAACTGTACTTGCAATGATGGATGGAATGATTAATGGATAAATCAGACTATAGTGGAAGTAGGCACATGGAATCTGACAGGATTAAATGTTACGTACATAGATCTTTGTAATCGCACACAATTGCAAAATTATGCAAGCTGAGGTTGGGACATACTGGGGAATCGGTCCCATCAGTGTGGATGGCACAGTGTGGCCAACAGCGGGACTTCTAGGCTACCTGATGGGTATTGGTGGTTGTGTGGAGACGGCATTAGTAGGAAGCAGCTCCCTGCATGATGGAAGGGAATGTGTACAATTGGGCACTTAATCCCCTGGATAAGATCTAAATGGGAAGAGAATCCCTTAGCAAAAAGGGGAATGGGATTCCATAGTTTTGTGAGGTGTTTTTTTTCCTTGGTAACGGGTCAGTGAATTCGAGACAACTATAGTGACTATTTCAGCCACTCTGGATGACGTATTTAACATCACTAAGGATGCCATCCGTGGTCTTCAGACAGAGGTGCTGGCCATTGAAGAAGTGAGAAAGATGCCAGAAAAAAAGAGCCAAGCCAGAGCTTGGCCCTTGTGATCCCTCAGCTTTATACCGAATATAATGTATATGGGATGAAATCCCTCGTTGGTCAGTTTAGGGTCACCTGTTCTGTGTGCTCCTCCCTGCAGGTGCGGCCTTTTACTTTCTGCACCCCCCCAATGTGGTACACAAGATCCAGCAGTGGCCTTGGTCTGCACACCAATCCTTGTTAGTAACTCTAAACATGGGGTGTTATCACTGCTAGAAGCAGACACTGCCTGTGAAAACATGCTGCTAACTTCAGACAGTGCAGTTAGAAGAACTGAGCTGAAAAGTAAAATCACTGAACTGAACAAAACAATTTCTGTTCTCACTCAAACCAGAACACCAGTGAATCACAATCTACCCAGGGAGCCTGTGCTGCCACTGAAACCAAATAGCTGGGCAGAGTTTCATGTCGTAGACAGAGCTCTGGAGAGACATCTGGGAAATGGATGTCAACTCTCTTGACATTTTGCTGCCAAATGTCAAATTGTGCCTGTGCAAAGCTTGTCTTCCCACAGCAGCATTTGCAACAACATGAAGTGTGTGTTGGTTAGCAGGGGTTGTCAGCAGATCAGTGCTGGTGCTGGAAGCTGGCTCCAAGTAGCCACTTCCCAGATGCAGTGGAGACCAGGTGCTTCAGCAGTGAAGTGTGCTGTCATCATGGTCTGTATCCTCAAAATGATGCTTTTCAAGCAGTTGCATTGTGTTGATGCTCAAAATATAGCAAAGCCTTATGGAGAGACGTGATTAAGTGTTACAGTCAGCTACAAAGGCAGTAACAAGGGCAGGGGAAGTCTGAGTGAGTAGATAGGCACTGGGGGAGCAGGGCCAGGGTTTTTTTCCTCATAGTGCTGGAGGGGGTGACAGGAGAAATAAGAGCTCCTGCTCCTACATATACCATCAATGGTGTGCAAGTTTCAAAATGGGACATGGACACTGCTCCAAGTATTGAACACCACTTTCAGCATGCATGTGTGTTAAGCACAGAGTCAGGAGCTGCTGTTACTCATGGTGGTTCTTGAACAAGATGATCTTGGGAATCCCTGATGTAAAAGATCCTCTCCCAGGAACTGGGCTGAGGACAGACTCATTCATTTCGGCTTCTGCAGCAGAGGCTGCAGAAAAGGAGCCAGAGGCTTGTATGACAGAGGAGTCACTGCAATCCCTTGTGAACAGCTCTTTCAATCATCTTTCCCACCATCCTTAAATATACAAAGTACTACAGCTAACATTACTAACGCTAAGATGGTGTCTTAAGCTATGGCATAGGTGAGTTTGGATAGGCCACATGTCCATTCTCTTCGAGATAGATTGCCACAGTTTGTGGTTTTGGGTTTTTTTTCACTCCATTCTTAATTAGGCTGGCACAGGAAAAAGCTCAGGTCAAAATTTAGCGTGATTCAAGGAGGGATTGGGTATTTACGGGGATAACAAAAAAAAATCCAGGTATAATAGCAGATGCCAACAGAAATTCTGGAAGAAATATTAAGCCTCACATGTCAGGGTGTAAACCTATCCCAAACTCTCAGAAAATAGGGAGCTTAATGCAGGGGCAGATGACCCATATATGCTACCACTGCCACCTCACTGTTGGCACAGCCCCATGCTGGCCAAGCTGCTGGCTGGATATCCCGGGAGCCCTGTGGTTTCCTGCTGCCAGCAGTGCCTCTGAAGAGGACTGTGAATTTCTCCCGGCAATTTGGCCCCTGATCTCCTCCATCTTGCCCACCCCCTTGCTTTGCCCACTGATAGCATACTTATCACTTCAACCTGGAGGCAGACACTCTGGGCAAGAGTCTGTGTAGATCATGGGAGAGTGCCTGGGTGGTATGTGTTGGGAACTAAGGTAATCTTAACTCTGACTATTCAAATTATGTGATTTGGTTAACATTAGTAGTTAATTTGCTTAGCATGAGTAGCTAGGTTACTGAAGCCTTTGGCTGCAGACTGTAACCTAGAGATTAATGAACTCTTTCTTATTCACAAGAATGGCTGGGAGTAGTTTTGCATGACCCTGATATATTGTAACTAGGCTAATGTAATGAGATTGTATAAGTAATATTAATGAAGATTGTATGCTTAGAAATATGAATTAGAATGACTGTTATGATCACAAAATCACACAGAATCACAGAACGTTAAGGGTTGGAAGGGACCTCGAAAGATCATCTAGTCCAACCCCCCTGCCAGAGCAGGACCACCTAGAGCGGGTCACATAGGAACACATCCAGATGGGTTTTAAATGTCTCCAGAGAAGGAGACTCCACAACCCCTCTGGGCAGACTGTTCCAGTGCTCTGTCACCTTCACAGTGAAAGTTTCTTCTTATGTTTCTGCAGAACCTCTTATGCTCCAGCTTGCTCCCATTGCCCCTTGTCCTGGATAAGGCACCATTTCTGACAAGCTGTGGTCCAGTTCGTGGTTTGGAGCCTGTCCCCACTGATAGAGCCAGGTTGCTCTGTCACCATCTCGGACAAGCTGTCGTCCAGTTTGTGGTTCGCAGTCTGTTTACACTGATACAGCAATGTTGAGGCATACACTACACCGCCCTTGTCACTGTCTCTGACACCACCTGGATGAGAAAATGTGCAACCTATTCTGGGTGACTCTGCTTTAGCAGGGTGGTTGGATAAGATGATCTTCAGAGTTCCCTTTTAACCCCTGTCGTGCCATGATTCAGCTAAATAATTAGTCCTATACTTTGCATCTTTAGAATGCAAATTCATTTGTCTTTAAATCTGAAAATTTTGATTGCTTTCTTTGACAGGGCTATAATAGAGGAGGCATACTCAAGGTCAATGGCAAAACTAGCCAAATCAGCAAGCAATTACACACAACTTGGGTAAGTGTGTATAAGATAAATAATTAACTGCATACATGTTAAGAATAAAGTTTGATTCTGAATATTTTATTCATGATGTTGAAGGTAGCATAAATTTGCCACCATTAAAACTGATTGTTGGTTTTTCAGCTATTATGCAGCTGTGCCAAAAACTGTTCGCAGTTTAAAAAAACCAGAAGAACAACATAAAGAAACCACTACCATGGATGAATTGTCTGTTTCCCTGTGTTTAAGACTGAGTTATTTTCAGACATAATAAAGAATAATAAAGAATTTTTTTCTATTCTGTGCTTCCAACCCTATGACAATTATTTTGGATATAGAACATATGGTCTGCAAATGTGGCATAAATTTATTTATTTTTATTATCTCTACTTTCTTCGCTGTTATCTCTGTCCTCAGACATATTAAGAATGAAACTTTTAATTAGATTTATTCCATAGTTGTTAATTAAAATTTTATAAATTGGATATGTTTAGGTTTTTTTAAAGGAATGATGAATAGATGTTGTTTTCATTAGAATCATAGAATCATTTTGCTTGGAAGAGACCTTTAAGATCATAAAGTCCAACCATTAACCCAGCACTGCCAGGTCACTGCTAAACCATGTCCCACAGCACCACATCTCCATGGCTTTGAAAGCCCTCCAGGGATGGGGACTCCACCACTGCCCTGGGCAGCCTGGGCCAGGACTTGACAACCTTTTCAGGGAAGAAATTTTTCCGAATATCCAACCTAAACCTCCCTAGCGCAACTTTGTCAAGGGGCTGGGCGAAAGGGCAGCACCCAGCAGAGCTGGAGAAGGAGCAGGGCCAGGCCAGGAGCCGGGTCTCACCCAGCCTGGGCACACCAGTAGCGCATGGATGGTTGGGGATTAAACCCAGCCCCATCAGAGCACTGGTTTAACTGGAGGCCCACCCTCATTGGAGGTGGAGAGCCCACCGACGTGCCAGGACATCTCCCCCAGCAGAGCTCTGGCAGACGGAGGGTTGAGGCTGCAGCCCAGGCGGGACGGGAACAGGAGGAATTTGGGGGTTCCTGAGGGGTAAGAGCCCCCCAGCAGACAGGTACCCCCCAGAGCCTCCTTTGGGGGCATGGGAGGGGACACACACTGGCCTCAGGGGCAGCCAAGGCAGAGGTTTACTGCTGTAAATGGGCCGGGCTGGAACACACACCCCCCCTCCCCACCAAACCTCCAAACCCTGCAGCCTCCCCCGGGCAGGATCGAGAGCCCCCCCCCAGACCTCCCGCTTCTCCCCGGGGTTTCGCTCCAGGCGCGGGGCTGGGACGGTCCCTTTGCTGGGCTGGCTCTGCCACCTCCTGGCCGGCCTGGGCACTGCGGGAGGTGGGGGTCGGGGACACCCCCCAGCAGCTCCGGGATCGGCTATGGGAGAGGGGGGGACAGGACCGTGGCTACAGCACCCTGTGCTCCTCACCTGGCTTACCCAGCCCGGGGGTCTCCTCCTCTTCCTCCTCTTCTTCCTCATCCTTTTCCTCCATCCCACCAGACATGTCATGCAAGGCCAACATGTGCCACGGCCCCAGGTACCACCAGCCATCACCAGGTGCCACCAGACATCACTGTCACCGACCATCACCAGGTACCCTGGACATCACTGGGTACCCCCAGACATTACCGGGTACCACTGGGCATCACCAGGTGCCACCAGACATCACTGAGTGCCAACGACCATCACCAGGTACCCTGGACATCACTAGGTACCCCCAGATATCACCGGGCACCACTGGGCATCACCAGCCATCACGGGGTAAAACCGGACATCACGGTGTCACCAGCAATGTTGCCATTACCAGGTCATGGCACAACTTGGCAGAGGTAGGTGACCCGGGGCAGCACCTGAGGGAAGGACCCTCCATGGGCACAGCCCCACCAGGGTCTCGCTCCGTAGCCTCCACACCTGCCCCCAGACCTGGGTGCACAAGCTCATCCCAGCCACGGTTCCCATCAGGAGCTGATCACTGACCAATCGCCCTATGGGGCTAGGGTATATAAAATGGGGTTATAAATTAATAAAGTGTCTTCTTCTTCTTCTTCCTCTCCTGGCTCTCTCTTTACTGATTTTGTGTTGCTGCATCTCTTCGCTCCCTGTATAAACAGCAACACAAGAGTACTGAGGGAGCTGGTGGAAGTGGTCACCAAGGCACTTTCCATCATTTATCAGCAGTCCTGGATAACTAGGGAGGTCCCAGTTGACTGGAGGTCAGCAAATGTGACACACAGCTACAAGAAAGGCTGCAAGGAGGGCAACAAATCTGGTGAAGGATCTAGAACACAAGTCTTATGAGGAGTGGCTGAGGGAACAGGGGTTGTTTAGCCTGGAGAAAAGGAGGCTCAGGGGAGACCTTATTGCTTTCTACAGCTACCTGAAAGGATATTGTAGAGACGTGGGTGTCGGTCTCTTCTCCCAAGTAACAAGTGATAGGACAAGAGGAAATGGTGTCAAGTTATGCCACGAGAGGTTTGGATATTAGGAAAAATTTCTTCACAGAAAGGGTTGTAAAGCACTGGAACAGTCTGCCCAGGGAAGTGGTGAAGTCACCATCCCTGGAGGTATTTAAAGGATATGTAGATGTGGTGCTTAGGTTTGGTGGTGACTTGGCGGTGCAGGGTCAAGAGTCGGACTTGATGATCTTAAAGGTCTCTTCCAACAAAAACGATGCTATGTTTCTATGAATCTATTCTAAGTTCTTCTCTGCAGTGCTGCTCTCATTCCACTCACCGCCTGGTCTATATCCATGTTTGGGATTGCCCTGACCAAGGTGCAGGGCCTTGCACTTGTACCTGTTGAACTTCATGAGGTTTGCACAGGCCTATTCCTCAAGCCTGTGAAGGTCACACTGGATGGCATCCCTTCCCTTAAGTGAATCAACTGCACCACTCAGCTCGGTGTCACCTGCAAACTTGCTGAGGGTGCACTAAATGCCACTGAATCACAGAATCAGAGAATTACTCAGTCTGGAAAAAACCTCTGAGATCATCAAGTCCAGCCTATGACCCCACATCATCAAAGGTAATTGAAGGTAATTGCTGAGAGATCTTCCTGTCCTTATCTCAACTCATGAGCTTTTTCATCTTATTTCCTCCCTCTGTCCTGCTGAGGAGGAGGAGTGAGATAAAAGCTTGGTGGGCACCTGGCAGACAGCCAAGGTTGACCCACCCCCAAAGTCTAGTTGCTAATTATAAATCTTACATATTCTCTCTTAGTAGTGTTGTTTCATATGAAATTATTATTCCTTATTTAGTGGAGTTCAGTGTCACATTATCTTTCAGTCATTTAGGTCTAGTAAATCCTTAGCATTTCTTAGTGAATATTTATTGTTTGGAAAAGGAGAACTACTACTTGCATATTCAACTTTCAGTCATTTTTTCATCTGCAAATGGAATAGTTATTGAACCAAACTGGTTGAATAAATAAAAATGAACAAATTCCCTTCTGCAGAAAGAGGTATTATTGGCAAAATCTGGTTCTGTCACTTAAGTGATTTTCACTTCCTTTATAAATATGGCAGGAAGTCTATCATCCAATGATTATTTTTGATAGTAATGTATTGAGGTTTTTGAGATTTTGCTTGCATGTTTATATTTGATGGTTTTGACAGTCTTTTAACACCTTCGGTCTTTGTCAGGCTGACAATTTAGTAATTTAAACAGCAAACACATTTTGTGTATTTTGTTTTTAAATAACAACTGCTTCATTATTTTGATCTGCATAATGTTTCAGTAATTCCATATTAGATTTTATTTCCTCTTACAAGTAAAATATTTTCTTCTCATCCTGCCAGCACTCTGAATGTCAGTCTTGAAGTGGAGCAGACTTATATTCTTCATGCATTGTAGCAAAAGTTATATGTTTAGTCTAAGAGACTCCGCTGTGTGCTGAACAGAACACTAAGGAATAGTAACTTGCTACTATTCTCATCTCTGTTAGAGGTGCAAGTGGCAAAAATACTATATTAAAGAAGCAGCAGCTCTTAAAAATAAACACTCTACAAAACCACAGAATTACTGGTATTTCAAGTCACCATCAACAAATCAAAGCACTTTTCCTCTATTTAATGCAGAAAAAAAAAATATTGGTACTATAGTATTTGTAAAAAGTCATAAATTTCCTGGCTGCTTTAATTTTCCCCCCCTCTGCCTCTTTCAGGAGTGACAGTTCATTCAGGTTCTTTGTATTCTTCTTTGTATATATCTGTCAGTTTGCTGTACATGTACTTCAAGCTGCAGGATTTCAAAGATGGGGAAACTGGTGAGTATTCTGTTTTCTTTAGCATTGTACTGTCTGTAAGACAAAACACTCACGTTTGATATAGCAACTACAATACAGTCTGTGTGTTTTTCCATTTAAAAAAATCTTGTGTTCACTAGAATTGTTACATTTATCATTTTTGGGAGAAGAGAAGAGAAGAGAAGAGAAGAGAAGAGAAGAGAAGAGAAGAGAAGAGAAGAGAAGAGAGAAGAGAAGGCTCAGGGGGATCTCATCAGTGTATACAAATACCTGAAGGGAGAGTGGAAAGAGGACAGAGCCAGGCTCTTTCCACTGGTGCCCAGTGACCAGACCAGAGGCAATGAGCACAAATAAAAACACAGAAGGTTCCTCCTGAACATCTGGAAACACTTTTTTACTGTGAGAGTGAACAAGCACTTGCACAGGTTCCCCAGAGAAGGGGTGGAATTTCCCTCCTTGGAGATATTCAAAAGCCATATGGACATGGCCCTGCGCAACTTGTTCAAGGACTGAGCAAAGGGGGCTGAAAAAGATTATGTTGAGAGGTCCCTTCCAACCTCAGTCATTCTGTGATTCTGTAAGCAAAGTCTTTCTTTTACCCTATTAAATACTGATTCAGTTTTTGCCACAATTTAAACTGCTAAAATCACTGTATCTTCTCCTTAAAGACAGCTCTGGAAGTCTCAAAGAAATCCAGCTACACACAAGCATGCTTAGCCTAGAATCTCACTGATGACAAGAACAGCAAACAAGGCTGGGAATACCTGGGACTAGTTAAAGGAACTGTGGGATCAAAGGCACTCATAAAATGTTCCTGCTTTGTTGATATTTTATCTGGTTTTTGGTAGTGCTGCAGGTTAAATTCTGGTTTGCTATACTGCAAGTACTGTTAAATTAATTGCACAAACTAATTTACTAATGATATCAAAGCTTTGACATAACCCAGTGTCTTTGGCTCTAAAAATGCAAATCCATCGATCCATAGACAGATTTAGTGTCCTCTGCAATAAAATAAATTTTCATTTTAGTGGCTAAGTCCTGTAAGTGAATACTGACAACTGCTAGCCCTTATCTCAAGATTTTGCTCTTCATCCACATCATTAATTTGAAATACTAAATCATTGGTTTGAATTCAGTTTCAGGTGTATTCAGTAAATTTTTCAGGCAGTCCTTTTTAAGACTGCAGTTACCAAATGGTAGCCTGTAACCTGAAACATTCTGTATAAGCATAAAATGCAACTTATATTTAGATTTATTTTTGCTCCATAACTTTCCTATCTTTTTTGATATCTCACTAATATCTGAGAGAATCACAGAATCATTTAGGTTGGAAAAGACCCTTGGGATCATCGTGTCCAACCATTAACCCTACTCTACAAGTTCTGGACCACTTTCCTGAGGAGGTGGCATTCATTAAGTCTTCCTTGAATGGATACTTGCTTTGACGCTTGAAAGGAGCCATCTCCAGAGACTGCAAATTGCTGCCTCTTTTCCAATTCCTCTCTCAATGCCACGATTCCTAGCAAGGGAGCCCATCTGTTGGGCTTCCTTACCTTCCAGATGTTGGGCATCAGCCCCAGTATCCCAGCATCGAAGCAGCCAGGTAACAATCTGTTCACCCATCTGGAGGCTGTAATCCTTCCTCAGGTCTCGAAGTTCTGATGAAGTCAGGGACTGGGTGGTTTCTGCCTCTTGCTTCAATTCCGTTACTCCCTCCTCCAGTCTCCCTGTTGAGGGTCTAGTCTGTTGGTAATATGTTTCCCCCTCTTCCCCATCCCTTACTAATCGAGGGTAGGGGCCTGTTGTTCTCCTTGTCCATTGCTTCTTTTTCACTACTGGCACAACTTACGCAGTTGTAGTTGTTGTAGTCCCCATCTCAACTCGGGTGTCTTCGGATGTAGATTGGGTCCCTGTCTCAACCACAGTCCTCTGAGAGCACTCAACTGTGGCTTGATAGGCACAGGCCAGGCCCCAGTACAGCACTAAGAGCTGCTGGTTTTCATCGGGGTAGACAAGGCACCCTTCTATTAGATGTTGTGTCATCTTGACAGGGTGGCTTGCCTGTTCGGGGGTAAAGTCCCAGGCTACAGGAGGTGACAACCATTCTAGGAACCTGCCCAAATCCTGCCAGACCCCTTGCCACCCAGGGACAGGCCATCTCAGGAGACATTTCTGTGTCACCCCACCCGAAACTTGTCTCCTCCCAGGCCAAACTGGGATCAGACTACAGACAAACGATATTGATTAGTAGTACTAAGAAGCTCATGTAAGGGTGGACGAAGATCTCGGAAGCGTGCACAATAAAATCATCTACATCAATTTCCGGTAGAAAGAGAGAGATGTATTCAATCATTTTCTCCCCAGGGTGGCCCCCCCAACACAGCAAAACCACCATTGCCAGCATGGAACACATCATCACTATTTGTTCCAGGGTGTTCCCGAGTCCCTTCATCCTCCTGAGACAGAAGCTTCCCCAGCACATAGAAGCTATTTGTGCAAAAGCAAAGCAAAGAGAGAGTGTTTCAGTAAACATGTTAACAAAACACCAGATAAGTTGCGCAAGCAAACTCCGTGGCCTGCACAAGAGTTTGCTACTAATATCTCCATATTTCACCAGCTTGGAGACCAGAATGTCATGTGGGACAGTGTCAAAGGCTTTGCTCAGGTCCAGGTAAATGATGTTAGTTGCTCTTCACCCATCTATTGATGTTGTGACCTTCTCATAGAACGCCACCAGGTTAGTCAGGCATGATTTGCCCTTGGTGAAGCTATGTTGGTTGTAGCCAATCACTTCATCGTTATTCATCTGCCTCAGTAGCGCCTCCAGGAGGATCCGCTCCATGATCTTCCCAGGCACAGAAGTGAAACTGACTGGCCTATAGTTCCCAGGTTCATCCACCTTTCCCTTTTTGAATATGGAGGTTATATTTCCCCTTTTCCAGTCAGTGGGGACTTCACCGTACTGCCATGACTTTTGGAATATAATAGATAGTGGTTTAGCAACCTCATCTGCCAGTTCCCTCAGCACCCATGGGTGTATCCCGTCAGGTTCCATGGACTTGTGTACTTTCAGGTTCATCAGATGGTCATGAACCTGATCTTCACTTGCAATGGGCAGTTCTTTCATCCAATCCCTGCCATCATCTTCTGTGACTCTGGGGTTGTGGCTGGAGGCCTTGCCAATGAAGACTGAGGAAAAGAAGTCATTGAGGACCTCAGCCTTCTCAGCATCACTTCCTTTCTTAGGGGGCCCACACCTTTCCTAGTCTTTTTCTTGCCATTGATATACATATATAAATTTTTGGCATTTCCCTTAATCTCCCTAGCTAGATTTAATTCTGAGTTTTAGCTTTTCTAACCAGGTTTCTTGCTGCTTGGGCAGCTTCCTTGTATGCCTCCCATTCTAGCTGTCCTTCTTTCCACTCCTTGTAGAGTTTCTTTTTGCTTGACAGCATGTCCAGGAGCTCCTTGTTCATCCAAGCAGGTCTCCTAGCATTCTTTCCTGCCTTTCTCTTTGCCGGTATAGTTTGCTCCTGGGCACGGAGAAGGTGATCCTTGAATACCGACCAGCTGTCCTGGGCCCCCCTACCTTCTAGGGCTTTGTCCCACAGTACTTTGGCCAGCAGACCCCTGAAACGATCAAAGTCTGCACGCCTAAAGTCCAGGGTTGTAAGCTTGTAGCATGTCCTCCTAGCTGCCCTGAGGATCTTAAATTCTATCGCTTCATGATCACTACAGCCAAGGTTGTCCCCAAGTTTTACATCAGACACCAGCCCTTCCCTGTTGGTCAAAACAAGGTCCAGCACAGCCCCTTTCCTTGTAATAGTTCACCTTTATGTTCCCAGTCTAAGTCTGTCTGGAACACTTTAGCAGCCTGATCCACTTGCTGGTTGTTTTGATGTTCCTCAGTGGCTCGATGTTTAGGTACGTGGGCATCCACGTGACGGACGTTTACAACTAATTTCTCTATCTGAACATCAAGGTCTTGCCACAGTGTGGCAGTCCAAATGGGTTTACTTCTGTGATTCCAGTTATTCTGCTTCCACTGTTTTAACCATCACCACAAGTCATTTGCTGCCATACATGAATCAGTGTGGAGATAGAGCACTGGCCACTTTTCTCGTTCATCAATGTCTGAGGCCGATTGGATGGCTTTTACCTCTGAAAACTGACTTGATTCACCTTCCCCCTCAGCTGCTTCTGCCACTCGTTGTGTGGGACTCCAAACAGCAGCTTTCCGCTTCCGATGGTTTCCTACAGGATGGCAAGATCCATCAGTAAACAGAACATATTGCTTATCATTATCTGATAACTGATTATATGGTGGCACTTCTTCAGCTCGTGTCACCACCTGTTCTGCTGGCATTCCAAAGTCTTTACCTTCTGGCCAATCCATGGTCACTTCTAAGATTCCTGGATGACTGAGATTCCCTACTTGAGCTCTCTGTGTGATTAATGCAACCCACTTACTCCATGTGGCATCGGTGGCATGATGTGTGGAAGGGAACTTACCCTTGAACATCCAGTTTAGGACTGGTAACCGTAGTGCCAGGAGGAGCTGTGTTTCAGTACTGATCACTTCTGAAGCAGCTCGAACTCCTTCATATGCTGCCAATATTTCTTCTTTAGTTGGAGTATAATTGGCCTCTGAGCCTTCATATCCTCAACTCCAAAATCCTAGGGGTCGACCTCGAGTTTCTCCTGGTGATTTCTGCCAGAGGCTCCAGGTAGGACCATTATTTCCAGCTGCAATATAGAGCACATTTTCAATGTCCTGTCCTGTTTGGACTGGCCCAAGGGCTACTGCATTTAGCATCTCTTGTTTGATCTGTTCAAAGGCCTGTTTTTGTTCAGGACCCCAATCAAAATTGGTTTTCTTTCGAGTCACTTCATAGAGAGGTTTTACGATCTGACTGTAACCAGGAATGTGCATTCTCCAGAAACCCACAGCACCTAAGAAGGCTTGTGTTTCCTTTTTGTTAGTTGGTGGGGACATTGCTGTTATTCTGTTAACCACATCCATCGGGATCTGGCGACGCCAGCTCATGGATCATCCAGAGAAGTAATAACCAAGTGCACTGGGTGTACACACGCGCCCAATCCTGATGCCCTACTACACCACGGTTGTTGTTGAAATTTTTCAGATTTTGTTACACAACTCTCTGGTAAGAGAAGGTAGACTTCTACACTGTAAACACTTGAAAGTTGAAATCTGATTCAATGACAAAGTTTGCATAAAAAATAAAGAAATAAATAAAAAACCTCCCTCCGGATGACATAAAAGGATCTATTTTTACTGTAACAGAGAAGATTAATAGTGATGAGATGCATCTCTAGAAAATCTCTTCCACTACTAATATATGCACAGGAATAAAAGGAAAGATTTATGTGAGTGTCTTCTCCTTTGAACATATATAATTTAGGCATTCTCCAACAGCAAGCAACAAACATGCTTGGCTACAAATCCCATTAATAATAAGCTTCAGAAAGCTTCAAATAAGCTTTAAGGATACTAGTATGTACATGGATTTATTCATCTGAGGTTACTAAAATAAGTGTGCATGGAAATCAATAAATTAATACATTGAAAAAGGATTGAAAGGCTATACATTCCAATACCTTTTATGCTTGCAGACTGACTTACACTGATGCTGTAAGCAGCTTTATTTCCTACTTTGTAGCTCTTCTAAATCGTTGTATGCTGCAAATGCATATTTAAGGGACTTGGAAGCAAAATCTCAAAAGAAATAATCTGAACTATGTTGAAATAAAAGCTGGAAATGCACCTGATTCCCAAATTCCATTTGAGTTCAGAAAAACAGCCAGATAAAGTGCTCACAGGTTGGAGGTTTGGAGTTAGTGCCCAAGGTGAAAATTGTGACCTCTGTGCAGCTATGAATTCTGTTGTGGTCATTGCCTCAAAATAAGATGAAGTTTCTTGTAAGAACCAGCATAATGCTTATTTCTACATTTTTTACAAGAAAGTTGGTAATATTTTTTTGTCAGTTATCTCCATTCTATGAATTCTTTATCATTTTAAAATGTGAATCTAAGAATGTGTTCACTAAGAACATATTGAATATGCTGTTCTAGCTGAATGGGCAATAGAAAGTTCCATAATATATTATTTGTGTTATTGAATGCAGTGGGTCAAATTTATCCATGGTGTAATAATTTTGGTGTAATACAGTAATATTACTCTGACCATATGCTTTGTCATATATGTTTATTTGTCACTTAGTATAAAGATATTCCATTATATATGATCTTCTAGGTCCCTTCCAACCCCTAATATCTATGAATCTATGAACACAAGCAAGTAAAAAAAAAAACAACCTATGAAGCAAACCCTTGTGCAGTTTGTTCTTCCATACTTTTTCACAAAGATCCCAAATGCATTTTTTATTACTTCATTTCACTAAACATCAAAAGCAAAGATCACTTTTTTTCTAGAGCCACTAAATCTTTTAACTTCAGTAGATTTAGTTCAATAATGTTTTAGAAACAGATGAGAGGTGAGATAGAAGAAAGCATTTCAATGAACCATCGAAAAGGGATGCTTCAAATTGAGGAAAGCTTTTGTTAGATTAAGTCCAGTGGCTGGAAAAGAAAAACACAGAAATCCTCATACACACCAAGCCCTCCCTCTAGGTAGTGTGAATAAAATACTTTGCTGAAGTACTTATCTGATAAAAGTACATTTTTATCTTAAATGCTTTTTGTATAAGCCAGAGATAAACTTACAGTATTTTTTCACACACATTTTTAATAGGTCGTGATTTGTCTTGTATTCACGTATTTTCCTTCATATTTTCCTCACGCCTTTGTTACTTATTTGTATGGCATTCTAAAGAGTACTTACTTTGGCTGATTTTTTTTTATGATGGTTTGAAATTATCACTTCTTAAACTTTTTTTTTTTTATTTGGCAATATTATTTTTAAGTTGCTCTCCGTTGTCCATGTCTTCTTTCGTGCTTAACTGTGTTATTATATTGTGAAACTGGTATCAAAGATGATTTATTTCAGCTGAGAAAAGAAATGTGGAGCTGTATTTCAGCTGTATCATCTCCAGGTGGGAAGAAATTACAAGCCTTTTTCATTGGAAAGAAATGTATAGTACTTTTGTTGGTGAATGGTTATTTAGTTTTAAGTAAATAGTAAAGTCTGGACATAGTTCTAATGGAAGCTTAAAAACACCAATATAAAATTTTAGGCAGTCTCCTTGGAAATCCTGAGTAGAAAAATACATTTATCACAGAGGGCTTGTAAATTTAATGAAGACAATATCTTTTCATCAGTTGTTAAGGTGATATTAGGGTGATATCTCACTGACATTCTGTGAGACCTGAACAGGATGGACAGTTATGCAGAGGGGCACCTAGAGTTGTTCAGCAAGCGCAAGTGTAGAGTCCTGCACCGGTGGAGGCAGAAGTCAATGCAGGTTACGGGTAGACCTGCTGGAAAGTAGCTCCACGGAGGGGGGGTGCAGTGGGACACAGGGACATGGAGATGTGGGTGCAGGAGGACACAGGGACATGGGTGCAGGTCCATCAGGACATGGGGACGTGGGTGCAGGAGGACACAGGGACATAGGGACATGGGGACGCGGGTGCAGGAGGACACGGGGACACCAGGATGCGGGGACGTGGGGACGTGGGTGCCCGGGGCCACCATCTCGTGGCACTTGGGGCTTCACGTCGGCGGGCGGCCGTGGCGGGGCCGGGGACCTCCCGGCCATCCCCCGACCCCGTTCCCCGCGCCCACCCCGCAGGGCAGATGTCGGGCGCCCACACCCGCCTGGAGTTCCACAGCATCGAGACGGGCATCGTCACGGAGCGGCGCTTCCTGGCCGTGGTGCCCTCCAACTTCCTGGGCCACCTCAGCGGGCTGCTCTTCAACGGGCTGCCCTACCTGGACCTCTGCAAGAACGGCGACATCAGCTCCTGCGAGCTCAACGCGCGCTTCGGCCGGCGCGCCATCGTGGCCGACCCGGTGGCTTTCCGCGGGCGCGGGTCCTACGTGGCGCTGGCCACGCTCCAGGCCTACGCCTCCATGCACCTCTTCTTCCAGTTCAAGACCACGGCCCCCGACGGGCTCATCCTCTTCAACAGCGGCAACGGCAACGACTTCCTGGTGGTCGAGCTGGTGAAAGGGTGAGGGAGCGGCCACCCCGGATTCACCCGCCCCGGCGGGCAGCTCGGGCATCTCCGCAGGTCCTTGAGGACCTTGCGGGGCACCGGGGGAGCTCCTGGGGATCTTGGGGACCTCCTGAGGTTCTCGAGGACCTTGGGGAGCTCCTGGGGATCTTGGGGACCTCCTGAGGTTCTTGAGGACCTTGGGGAGCTCCTGGGGATCTTGGGGACCTCCTGAGGTTCTCGAGAACCTTGGGGAGCTCCTGGGGATCTTGGACACCTCCTGAGGTTCTTGAGAACCTTGGGGACACCTCCTGAGACTCCTGATGTCCTTGAGAACCTTGGGGGCACCAGGGGAGCTCCTGGGGACCTTGGGGACCTCCTGAGGTTCTTGAGGACCTTGGGGAGCTCCTGGGGATCTTGGGGACCTCCTGAGGTTCTTGAGAACCTTGGGGACCTCCTGGGGATCTTGGGGACCTCCTGAGGTTCTTGAGAACCTTGGGGAGCTCCTGGGGATCTTGGACACCTCCTGAGGTTCTTGAGGACCTTGGGGAGCTCCTGGGGATCCCCATCTTGCCCCCCCAGCCTCTGGTGCCGTGTGAGCACTGGCAGTCATAACATGGGTGTGTTATCAACACCCTCCAACTCCCAGTACTGAAGCATGAGGGCTGGATGGGGAAAAGCAGCTCAGCCAGACCCACTACAAAGGAAAAAGAAAAATGCCTCACCCAAGACTGGAAGTTAAGACTCTTAACAAATTTAATGACTAACAGGAGAAAACCAGAAAACAAGCATATCAATGGAAGAAATATATATTACTTTATACAAAACCCGATCTCAGAGGACAAGATATTGCGCGGTGCACGTGGAATCAGGCCCAACTGTGCAAGAGCTGGAGAAGGAAGAGCCCCCCCAAACTTCCTGCCTCCTTGTTATATGGAGTGTGGCAGGGAAGGGGAGAGGATAACAGCTGCCCTCTGACTCCTCAGGAGTCCTGGAGAAGGAAGTTGTCATCAGTGCATTCCAGGAACCTCCTGGATTGCTGGTGCCCTACTCTACCATCCTTCCAACAGATATCCAGGTGATTGAAATCCCCCATGAGTACCAGGGCTTGTGAATGCCAGGCTGCTCCAATCTATCTATATATGTCCTCATCCACTTGTTCTTCCTGGTCAGGTGGCCTGTAGCAGCCCCCCACTGTGATATCACCTTCCCCTGCCTTTCCTTTAACCCTGACCCATAAGCTTTCTGTCAGCTCCTCATCCATCCCCAGGCTCCATGGACTCCAGGTGGTCACTGGCATAGAGGGTGACACCCCCTCCTCTTCTCCTCTGCCTCTTTTTCCTAAAGAGCTTGTACTCATCTGTTCCTACGCACCAGTCATAGGAGCCATCCCACCACATCTCAGTGATGCAAATAACATCATAGTCCTGTAGACGTGCACAGATCTCTAACTCCTCTTGTTTGTTCCTCTGGCGCAACTTCAGGCCATTTTCTCTTGTCCTATTGTGTGCTACATGGGAGAAGAGACCGATGCCCACCTCACTACAACCTCCTTTCACGTAGTTGTAGAGAGGGAGAAGGTCTCCTCTGAGATGCCTTTTCTCCAGGCTAAACAACCCCAGTTCCCTCAGCTGCTCCTCATAAGACTTGCTCTCTAGACCATTCACCATCTTCATTGCCCTTCTTTAGACACACTCCAGCACCATAATGTCTTTCTTGTAGTGAAAGCCCAAAGCTGAACACAGTACTCAAGGTGCGGCCTCACCAGTGCCGAGTACAGAGGCGGGTAGGAAGGGACCTCTAAAGGTCATCTAGTCCAACCCCCCTGCAGTAAGCAGGAACATCTCTAACTAGATCAGGTTGCTCAGAGCCTCATCAAGCCTCACATTGAATGTCTTCAGGGATGGGGCCTCCACCACATCCCTGGGCAACCTGTTCCAGTGTTCCACCACCCTCATAGTAAAGAACTTCTTCCTAATGCCCTTCTCTAGTTTAAAAAACATTGCCCCTCATCCTATTGCTGCATGCCCTTGTAAACAGTCCCTCCCCAGCTTTCTTGTAGGTCTCCTTCAGGTACTGGAAGGCTGATATAAGGTCTCCCCAGAGCCTTCTCTTCTCCAGGCTGAACAACCCCAACTCCCTCAGCGTGTCCTTGTAGGAGAGGTGCTCCAGCCCTCTGATCATTTTTGTGGCCCTCCTCTAGACCATCAGTTCCATGTCCTTCTTGTGTTGGGGGCTCCAGAGCTGGACACAGTACTCCAGGTGAGGTCTCACCAGAGCAGAGGGGCAGAATCATCTCCCTCCATTTGCTGGCCACCCTTCTTTTGATGCAGCCAGGATGGCCTTCTGGGCCTCAAGTGTGCATTGTTGGCTCATGTCCAGCTTCTTGTTCACCAGAACCCCCAAGTCCTTTTCTGCAGGGCTGCTCTCTATCACACCATCCCTCAGCCTGTATTGATAATGAGGATTGTTCTGACCCAGGTGCAGGACCCTGCACTTGTTCTTGTTGAACCTCATGAGGTTCACCTGGGCCCACTTCTCCAGCTTGTCCAGGTCCCTTTGGATGCCATCCTGTCCCTCTGGTATACTGACCACACCATTTGGCTTGGTGTCATCTGCAAACTTGCTGATGGTGCACTCGATCCCGCTGTCAATATCATTGATGAAGATATTAAACAGCACTGGTCCCAGTACAGACCCCTGAGGGACACTACTCCTCACCAATCTTCATCTGGACATTGAGCCATTAACCACTACACTCTGGATGCAACCATCCATCCAATTCCTTATCCACTGAACAGTCTATCCATTGAATCCATATCTCTCCAACTTGGAGAGAAGGATGTTGTGGAGAACTGTGTCAAAGGCCTTGCAGAAGTCCAAATAGATGACATCCATAGGTCTTCCCTTGTCCACTGATGTAGTCACTCCACTGTAGAAAGCCACTAGGTTGGTCAGGCAGGATTTGCCCTTAGTGAAGCCATGCTGGCTGTCTTTGATCACCTCTGGTGCCGTGTGAGCACTGGCAGTCATAACACGGGTGTGTTATCAACACCCTCCAGCTCCCAGTACTGCAGCATTAGGGCTGGATGGGGAAAAGCAGCTCAGCCAGACCCACTACAGGGGGGCATCCGCTTGTCCTGTGGAGCAACCGCTACGCATTTGGAGCCCTGCTTCCCAAGAAGAGCCAGACATCTCCTGCTGATGGGAAGTAAAGATTAAATCTTTTTTTTCTTTCGCTTCTGTGTGTGGCATTGCTTTGCTTCTTTCATTAAACTGCTTTTGTCTTAGCCCACGAGTTTCATCTTATTTTTCTTCCCCCTGGTTCAGCTTAGGGGGGGCAAGCGATAGAGAGGCTCGTTAGGCACCTGGCATCCAGCGAAGGTCAAACCAACACACTTTCAAAAGCAGTTGGATGCACGAATAGCACAATTTGCTGTAACTATAGCTCCAACACCAGATGCATGTACAGCCTATCTGTTGTAGGTCCGATTGCATTCACAAGAAGCAGTCAGATGCACAAATAGTACTGGTTATTTACACTTGCAGCATATACAGATTCTTTAAGATTGCCAATGATAGATGCACTAAACTGCTGAATTGATATATAGTTCCAAAACACACAATTGTAATCACAATTGGGATCTCCCGGGGAAAAACACTCGGTATTGCCGAGGCTGCAAATCTTACCAAAAGGCATCCCTTCTGGGAAGGGAAAGAAGAACAAACCCATTGATCTGTCCATATAACTTGGTGTTGAATACTCATCCCACAAATTAGGTCCGAAATATGGATATTTATACCTTGTTCACTAATATTGAACGAAGTCTGGGGGTGGGATTGTGGTTGAGCCATTGTTCCTGGTGGTCAGCATTTAGCAGTGTCACAAAACATTTATGACTTCCTTGGTAGCTTCTGCAAAGAGCAGATAACTGCTGTGATATGAGTGAGAATGGGATAAGCAGCTTTCACTCCATTCCACCACTCTTCCTTGCTGCCATGAGAACACAGACAAACGGATATTCACCTAGCCTCAATGTCTATCCCAGTCACCAGATGTTTATCAGCAGTATTGTTTGGTGGTTTCAATTGTTTTGTGATTCTAACAAACAGCGTGGGAAAAGGGCCAGGGAAGAAAATAGGTGTCCTGGTTTGAGTGAGAACAGAACTAATTCTGTTCAGTGATTTTACTTTCCAGCTCAGTTCTTCTAACTAACTGCACTGTCACAGGACTGGTGGGAGGCTCTTCTTTATTCCTCCCTGTCTTGGAGTTAGTTTCCCTTATCTACAAGCCATGCAAGCAAGATGAGCTAAGGCCCATAAAGCTGTCAAGCCTCAAGGCTGAGACTAACAAGGGTTGCTCATCTTGCTTTGTTATCTTTCAAGCAGAACACTGTCACCCTCACTTCAGACAGGAAGGTGTTTTGCACCAGAAGGTGCTGGTCTATGATAATCCCAGTAAGAAAGGAACTTAGATTATGTAAAGTATCATTTAAAATGCTATTTATTAGATCTAACACTAGAAAGAAAGAAAGAAAGAGTAGCATAGATAATCCTATGTCCTTTTAGATGATGGGAACCTGGAATTGTGCAGCATTGAATGGGCTTCTCACAAGGGTGAAGAACACCATGCACATCCCACCCATGGAAGGGTTACTCCATTTTGTTCATTCGAGCTATTATAGGATTTCCTTACAGGGAAACAACTCTATTTATAATTTTTATTGTCTAACAGAAACGATGTTCTCATTAGACCTTCTTGATGTACTTTCGGATAAAGGGAAGGCCCCACAGGTGGCTTAATCACTGGCACCAAGTTGGAGCTGTCTGCAGACTCCCCTGTCATGATGAGCTGGCTGAGTCTATCCTGTGGCAGAGGGATTTGTGCAACATAGCACAGGCCTGAAGGCCACACAGTACATGCAGATCAGCTCAGCACAGCATGGGCCTGGGCCTACCCAGGTTAACTGTTAAGTAGATCACTAGCTCCTCTATGTATAGTGGACTTCTGTTCACGATCACTACAGAGGAAAAGCAGGGATTTTCATTATCTCTTTGTAGAGTCAGACAATATATTGGTTAACAGTGAAAATGACCAAAGATCAGAGATCATAAAAAAAAAATAATTAAACCAGTGTGGGTTCTGGTATCACTAAAAAACTACTCTTATTCCATGTAAGGCTGCACTGCTCAGTGGTAATACCAGATTTGCTGCACATAATAGGTCTGTGGTGGGTTTACCTTGGCTGGGCACCAGGTGCCCACCAAGCCCTTCTATCACTCCCCCCAACCTCCGTCAGCATGGCACACAGGGAGAGAATAAGACAAAAAGAAAAGAGCCCTGGGTTATGATAGATAAAGATGTTATTCTCTACTTCCCGTCCGCAGGTGATGTCGGGCCGAGTCCAGGAAGCAGGGCTCCAGGAACATGCAGCAGCCGCTTGTCCAGTTTAAACCTCCCCTGGTGCAGCTTGAGGCCATTCCCTCTTGTTCTGTCACTGGTTACTTGTGAGAAGAGACCTGCCTTTCCACAACCTCCTTTCAGGGAGTTGTGGAGAGTGAGGAGGTCTCCTCTCAGCCTTCTCTTCTCCAGACTAAACCATCCCAGCTCCCTCAGCCTCTCCTCATCAGACACGTTCTCCAGACCCCTCACCAGCTTCCTTACCCTTCTCTGGCCCTGCTCCAGCACCATGACTGGTCTGTGGAAGAAAATACTCTTCTGTTCTGCCACAACATACCAGTGGCAGAAAAGCTTCCGAAACAATTCAACTGGTCCTGCTGTTAGAAAGGTCAGACCTCCTCTGACTCCAGTGTCACCACAACGCCCTGTCATGGTGATACTGGCTAACCTTTTAGTGCCTCGCTGCTTCCAGAAGGAACCCTGAGGTGTCATTTTTCCTGTCTCTAGTGAAGGCTACCTTGATTTCCTCCTCACAGGTACCGCGTAGCAAAACTGACAGACCTGTGAGAGCTCTGAAACCACATCCCTGAAATGAAGATGGAAATAAACCAAGAGAAAACCACCACGCTCACCGGGGCCTCCCGTTTTCAACCACGTACAGGCCGTTCAGACTCTTCCTCTCCACTCCTCCATCTCTCTCGTTGAATCTGGGAGAAAACCCTTTAGCACTAGGTGGAAAAGAATTCAACAGAGAGAAGTTACAAACCCCAAACCACCCCTCTGCCCCACAACAGCTCGAAGGCCAACCACCAAGGTTAGAGAACAAAGAAAGACATCCATGCATAAAGCTACACAAGATTTTGCTAATTAAAACCCAGGGCAACTGAGCAGGTGGTTATTAGCTATAACTTAGCAGAGTGACAAGGTATTAATCACCAGTTTTCAAAGCCAGCTCAAGGCCGATCTCCTGCGTGCACCTCTGGAAACTGTTAGAGAAGCAGTTGTCTACAGAGGTGCTTTTGCTCTCCCCAGAACAGTTCCTCACAAATCATCACAGGTTTCAAACTGCAGACTGGCTTCTTCCACACAATTCATTTGGGAAGTTACACTAACACCTAATCAAATAATAATAATGAAAAATAATAAAGCTCACTCTATTAATGGAACGTGTCCAGAGAAGGGCCAGGAGGATGATCAGAGGGCTGGAGCACCTCTGCTATGGGGACAGACTGAGAGAGTTGGGGTTGTTCAGGCTGGAGAAGATCTAAACTTGGATTTCTCTGTGACTGCACACACCTTTGGATCTCCAGTTTCAGCAATGTATACTTAGGAATGAAACCCAGCAGAGGGGAGCGGGGGATGCAGGTACAGCCTACTGCACACTTTATCATCTCATTAGCGCTGTTGTTTCCTTCTCTCTTTGTATTGTTTTATTCAGCTGTCCTTATCTCAACAGATGGAGGCTCAGAGCTTTTAGCTTCCTATACAATTGCCATCTAATCCCATGGCAGGGGAAGCAGTGGACAAATGGGATGTGTTTAACTGTTGGCAGAGGGGAAACCAAGACAACAAACATTTCATAACAAACACATCTGTAGCCTGAAGTAAAGGTGTCAGGTCCATAGCCTGTGGACCTGTGAATGGGCATCCAGGAGTAGCTTAGGCAGGTCATGAGAAGTCGGGGCTAGCAGCTTTCTTTTGGGAGCAATCCTTAGACGTTTGCGATTTTTGGAATCGGCCCGGTGGAAAAAATCCAGGCTTATTTTTGAAGAGCAAACTCTTTTGTAGCGTAAAGTACGCTGATTCAAAAAATCTAAGCAGGTTGTTAGCTTAGAGTTGTTTTGTCTGTTTTTAGTTTGAGTTTGGATTTTCAATGTGTTTAGCATTTGCTGTCTAGAGTTGGAGTTTATAGGTTTAGTGTAGGGTTTTCCACTTCTCTTTAACTTATACTCTTTTTTCTTTGCTTAAGCAAGTGGAAAACCTTGGGTATCTGACTCCATCATTGAAGGAACGTTTCTCAGCTATTCGGGATACTCCTGTAACCGGTGGGTTCATTGTCATCACCTGCATAAGCAAAAATCAACATCATTTCACTCATAAACCTCTTTTCCCAACACTCACTGACAGAGAATGATGCTTTCTGCTTACCTGACCCAATTCCAGGATCAGGTGCTTCATTACTTTTGATACCCAAAACCCACAAAACCTGTGGTTCTGTTTAGGAGACACTGCTGGTTTTGTAATTGCACGGACATGCTTGAGATACTCACCCTGACCCCTGGGAGCTAATCTCACCATGAGGTCAATTAAGAAAACAGGTATCACTAACTTATCTAAAACACAAAAGAACTGGAAAAAAAAAAAAACCAAACCACAGTTCCTTCTTCAGCTGAGTCAGGAATTCCAGGAGAAAGCCAAATACCTGGAATAAAACCAACAAAAATATAAGCTACTAATCCATCTTTCCTCCTCCTAAAGTCACACAATAACATCATGTTTATCATTTTGACCTGTATTTGGGACAGCCTTAAACACAGGATAGGCTTGGACATCCCCTTGCAGGGTGTTACTATCGCCTTGAGTTAGTGGCACACCCTCTTGAGGCGTTATAGCAACCTCCTGATCCTGCATAGATTCCACTGTTCTGTCTGGCATTCCCACTTTTTCTAATAGATCCCAGTTGCCTGCCTCTAGAGCCCGCAATTTAACCAACTCCCAGAAACGCCTGAAGTTTCTTGGACGTACAGTTACGGTACAGTCCGGGAGTGTCCAAGGATGGGTCTGCAGCAACCGCTTCTTTTGCCGCCCGGCTACTGTAGCCTTCCACCCTGGGGCAAGTGTGCCCTCTGTATCACTGCCTGAATCATCAGACAGGGGTTTCACCGAGGATGCCAGTATGAATGACGGAGGTGGGCGGGCTACGGGTGCCGGGCTAGGGGGCAATAGGGCGGTGGAGGCTGTAGTCGGTTGCGCAGGGGGTAGCAAGGCAGCCATCTGTGGCAGCGCAATTTCAGGCGCTGCTGGCGGTGCTGGCATATCTCTTGACGGAGCCAACTCTGCCATTGGAGTCATTTTCGTCAGTGCCGCCGCCAGCCGAGGCTCTGCCGGGGCTGCCACCGCCGCCGCTGTCGGTTTCGCCGTGGGAGCCGTCACCACTTCTGCATTCAGAATTACGGGAGCTGGCACTTCCGGCTTTGCCGCTGGAGCCTGCACTTCCACATTCGGTATTACTGGAGCCAGCACTTCCGGCCCGGATCGGCCCAGCACGGCTCTCTCAGCGGCCGCCTGCAGGAACGCCTCCTGCAATCCCGCTAGCTGCTGAGACATTTTCAGAAGCTGCTGCGACACGTCCGGCAGCACCACAAGGTGTTGTGATACTGCCGGCAATGCCGCGAGGTGTGGCAACATTTCTTGCAACACCGCCAGCTGTCGCATTAAAAGGTCCATCATCGGCGCCTGTGCCTGCGCATGAAAACACCCAGATATGGGTGCATGCGTGGAACTACCAGGCGCTGCGGGCGCTTGTGAAAAACTCGAGGGTGCTGCGAGCGCAGCGGGCGCACGCGTAGAAAAGCTAGGTGCCACCACGGAGCTCCAGGTCACTTTCAAACCGGGTCAGACAACCAGAGGGGTCGTGGGAACGACCGGCACTGTTATATTCACCGAAGGTAGCGGCGCGGAGGACGCCAGAGCCGCTGGGCTAAGGGCTGGGATGTGGGGCTGGGATGCAGGATGAAGGATGCAGGATGAAGGATGCAGGATTCAGGGCTGGGACACGGGATGCGGGGCTGGGATGCAGGATGAAGGATGCAGGATTCAGGGCTGGGATGCAGGTTGAAGGATGCAGAATTCAAAGCTGGGATGCAGGATGCAGGACTGGAATGTGGGGCTGGGATGCAGGGCTGGGATGCAGGGCTGGGATGCAGGTTGAAGGACTCAGAATTCAGGGCTGGGACACAGGATGCAGGACTGGGATGTGGAATGAAGGATGGAAGACTGGGATGCAGGATACAGGATGCAGAAGGCAGGACTGGGATGCCTGATGGAGGCTACAGGATGTGGGATACACATTCAGGATTGGGATGCTGGATGCAGAATACACGATGTGGGGTGGGGTGGGGTGGGATGGGATGGGATGCAGGACGGGGATGTAGGATGCAGGATATGGATTGTGGGATGCAGGAATTGTATGTGGGCTGCAGGGTTCATGATGTTGGGTGCAGGATGTAAGACTGGGATGCGCAGTGGAGGGTACAGGATGCGGGATGCAGGATGCAAGGTACCTGAGGTGGGATGCAGGATGCAGGACTGGGATGCAGGGTGCAGGGTGGAGGATAGGAGAGGCAGGAGAAGGCAGCAAAGGTGCCCAGCCCCAGCAGCCTGGCAGGGACAAAGCCCACCCGAAGATGGGTCTGGCAGCCTGGACAGGGCCATCTCTCCCAACCCCATCTCCTGTGGGGCCAGGGCAGTGTCACCCTCACCATCACCATCCTCGCCTCCCTGGCTACCCTCACCAGCCACCCCGGTGGCATTTTGGGGCCACTGGACTGCCCCAGCCTGCCTGTGCCCCTCGCTGCAGCAAAGCCCAGCCCCGGCCCCCCGGCCTGTCCCCCTGGCCACCCCGCTGTGTCCCCGCATGGGCTCGTTGTGGCCCACTGGGAATAATCCCCGGCGCCTTACAGGGGAGGCAGCCGGGGCTTCGGGGGGAGATTAAACCTTCTCGTGGTTAATCGAGTCTCAGCAGCCGCCCGTTCCCTGGAACCAGAGATTATCCCATAATTAATTAATTAGGGTATTTGCTGCCATTGGCGGGGCTGCCTGGTGCAATCCAAGGCCTCTGTCTGCAGGATGAACTGGGGAGGGGGGGGGGCCTTCTTTCGGCCGGAGAAGGCCTCAAAGCCAAAGTGTCTCTTCTAATCCTATTGGGTGGTCAAGCAGGAACGGGCCGAGTTAATGAGGAGCCCTCAAGTTTGGTGGCTATTTTTGCTGCTGCTTGGCTTGCCCTGTGCTAAGCAGCTCAAGGAGATGAGCTTGGTGGTCAACTTCAGTTCAAAGGACCCGGCGAGCTGAGAAGAAGTTGTGCGGCGTCACCGCAGCGCGGCTGGGTCCGGGCAGGGGGCACCGGCCGCAGCCGGGCACGGAGCCACGGTGCCATCGAGGGCACCCTGGGCCTGTGACACGAAGGTGTGGGGCCGTGTCTGGGCCCGGGGGTGGGTGGGTGTGCTGTGAGCTGCACCCCAGCTTCTCCTCTCTCCTCCCGGGGTTCAATCCCGATGGTGTTTGAGGTTGGACCGGCGGGGTTCTGGGTGGTGGTTTTGGCACTTCAGTCATTTCCATCCCCACGTGCTGGGGTCTCCTGGAGCTGTTCAGATCCAGCCTCTGCTGTCGCCGTGGCTTTGCTGAAGCTGTAGAGAGGCCAAAATGTTGCGGTCGAGCCACAAAATTGGCATCGTGGTTGCTTTGGGGGTTTATTTTTCTCTGGGTTTTCAGCCAAGTGTGTTTCTCCCCCCCGGCCGGGAACCTTCGTTTCTGGATCGTGCCTCAAACTCCCCCCCTTGTTACAGCAAACTCTGCCTCGTCGGGAGAGCTTCCTGGGGCCGTTCCTCATGTTCCAAAGACCCTGGCTGAACAGCCCAGGTGGCTTTTAGCTTCTCAGAGCCCTCCCAGAATGAGAGCAGCACAGGGGTTGTGAGGCTGACCCGGGGCAGCTGAGGTCACCAGTCTGCTGTGAAAGCGTCGGTGCAGAACTGCCACTGCCACCGCCGTTGTGGTCGCTTCTGGAGAGTTCCCTGGAGTTGGTGTGACACTGGCAGGGCACAGACACAGGGAGGGATGATCAGGGCTCAGAGGGTCCCTCCCCAGAGCTGGTGTGACAAAGCAGGGCACGGACACGGGGAGGGACGATCAGGGCTCGGAGGGTCCCTGTGATTTGAGGCTGCTGAGGCCAGGCCAGGAACCTCGAGGGGGAATACCTGGGAGGGAAGAACTCCAGTTAACCTTCATGGCTTCTGGATGCTCTCTGTGAACATCCACGTTTGTTCCTCTCTGGGTACAGGGGGGCAGCGAAGCTGGGAAAGGGCTGGAGCAGGAGGCTGGTGAGGAGCAGCTGAGGGACCTGGGCTTGTTCAGCCTGGAGAGAAGGAGGAGGGACCCCACGTCACCGTGAGAAACTTGTCTAGCTGTCCCGGAGTCCATGCAGTGGCAATGGTTTCACAACCCCAGTAGGCACAATAATGATAACCAGGAAGATTGCAGTAACCTTTACCAGGATTTGAACTTGGGCACCAATACGTATGGAATCCCCCAGTGTCCCATGTGGCATTGGCAGTGACACAATGTGGACCATTCCAGCGATCCAGTACAGTTGGGCCCATCAACTGGCATACCGTGACGTTGAAGGAGGGAGCACCCGGAGTTACTATAGACTGGAGTATTCACGATTCTTGAAGTTGTATCAACGTCCAGTTGTACGGGCAATCACCGTTGACCAAAGACACCAAAACCAGTAACAGTGCTAAAAGGCTTCGGATCCCTACTTTTCCCTGTAAAGGAATCTAAAGTCATGCGTTATCATTGCGTCATTGCGCCCCCTTGAGTCTTCTTCCTCATCTGAGCTAGAAGAAGAGGAAGTTGCCGCATCTGAATAGCTTGGCGACTGTTCTGACCGGCGCCATGTTTGGTTGTTGTCCCCTGCTTTGTCTATTCTGCACAATCTGTCTTCTTGCTCCTTTTCTAACCCTGCAGACTGTTTTTTATGTTCTCCATCCCACACACCACTCTTCTCCACCTTATCCCGTCCCCGCTGCTCACGTTCCACAACCGTCAATTTCTGCACCAAATCCGCCAATTCATCTGCCGGGTATAAGTGCTTGTGTTCCCATTTTACATTCTTATTTTCTACTGGATAGCATTCCGCCCTTCTTTCTGGCAGTGGGCTGTCCGATAATGGGCTAGGAGGAGGACTAGGAGGTTTTGAGTCCCCTGCTATTGAGGTGCCCACCTGCGTTTCCCGATCCATTCCCGGGAGCCGAGGACGCTCTGCACCAAATATAGATGCTCTCGCCGCTGCCCATATTTGAGCCTCTTTACGTTTTTTGCTCACAGCATGACATATCTTGCCCCAGGTGGAACCCCATGCCATCGTGCCTGTTTTCTCAGATTCCCAAATTTCCCTTTCAAATGTTCCCCACAATTCACAACACATAATATCTTGCGGGTTAACAATCAACCCTCTGCCCTTCATCCATAGGATGATTGCCTTAATATCGTTCCACGGGCATTTTTCCCCCACCTCCTTTACCCATTGTTTCAATATCTATACCACTAAATCAACGTCGACGTCCTTTTCCGGCTTCATGGCCCCTCCGTCCCTTTCTGCCCAGCAGCTTTCCAGCCCCTCCTCCCCCAGCCTGGAGCTCTGCCTGGGCTTGGTGTGACCCAAGGCCAGGACCTGGCACTTGGCCTTGTCCAACCTCACCTCACTGACCTTGCCCCATTGCTCCAACCTGTCCAGGTCCCTCTGCAGAGCCCCCTACCCTCAGGCAGATCAACACTCCCACACAATTTGGTGTCATCTGCAAACTTCCCAAGGGTGCCCTCAACCCTCACATCCAGGTCATCAATAAAGATGCCAAACAAGACTGGCCCCAAACCTGAGCCCTGAGGGACACCACTGGTGACCAGCAGCCAGCTGGATGTCACCCCATTAATCACACCTCTCTGGGAACAGCCAGCCAGTTTGTAACCCAGTGAAGGGTGAATTTGTCTACACTGTGATTCACCAGTTCCTCCAGGAGAAACCAGCTGCACCTTCACGGAGCGACCAGCCTATTCTTCACAACAGCCAGTGACTTCAGTATTCCCAGCACACAATTCCAGCTTGCTGGGAAAACCCTTTCCCCCCAGCAGCTTACCCCCTTTCCGACCAGCAGGGTGTCAAGGAGGAGAGGTTTCATGTGGCAGCTCATGAGCAGTGTCACCCCTCGTAGGAAAGGGTTGGAGGAGTGAAGCAAAGGCACTGCTCTGGGAGAGACCAGCTCCAATGGGACAAGTGTCAGAAGAGGGGAGTTTAAGGTTCTGTGCTGGCTGGAGTGAGAGCAGCAGTGACTGTGGTCAGTGGTTTCCCATCCCAGCTCAGCTCTTCTCCCTCCATCCGAGGCCAAGGGCTACCTAGAGCCCCAGGGCTGCTGTGGCTGGAGCAGCACGCAGGGCACAGACCCCCTGCCAGCTCGGGTACCTGACGGGACGGGATTTTCGGGATGAAATGGAGATGTGTTTGAAACTGGTGTGGGATGCAGCTCTGAGAAAAGGGGGTGTTCCCCAGGGCAGGTCGTGGTGCAACGCACGGGAGCAGGGCAGAGAGACCACAGAGGCACAGGGCAGAGCCTGCAGCAGGAGAGCTGCACTGGGATAAAAGCATCCCAGCAGCTCCAGGGAGGTTCTCCTCCCCCTCTACGCTGCACCAGTGAGACCACAGCTGGAGGATTGGGTCCAGTTCTGGGCTCCCCAGGTCAGGAGGGACAGGGAAATACTGGAGAGAGTCCAAGGGAGGCTGGGAGGATGCTGAAGGGACTGGAACATCTCTCTGCGCCTTCCTACCCCTAGGGCTCTGATGTCAGAAAGGCCTGCACCAGCCTTGATCGCCTTCCTGCCCCTAGGGCTCTGATGTCAGAAAGGCCTGCACCAGCCTTGATCACCTACCTGCCCCTAGAGCTGTGATATCACAAAGTCCCGCACCAACCATGATCACCTACCTACTGCTGAAGCTCTGATGTCACAAAAGCCTGCACTAGCCGTGATCAACTAACGAATACTGTAATTGTGATGCCAGAAGTGAATGCACCAGCCGTGATCACATACCGAGTACTGTTACTTTGATGTCAGATAGGCCTGAAACAGCCGTGATTACCTACGTACTGCTGGAGCTGTGATGTCACAAAGGCCTGCACTGGCCTTGATCACCTAAGGAATAATGTAACTGTGATATCACAAAGACCTGCATCAGGTGTGATCAGCCACCTGCTGATGAAACTTATCTGTCAAATATGCCTGCACCTGCTGTGATCACCTACCTCCTGCTGGAGCTGTGATGTCAAAAAGGCCTGCACCAGCTGTGATCACCCAACGAGTAGTGGAGCTGTGATATCACAAAGGCCTGCAAGAACCGTGATCACCCAGCTACTCGTGAAGCTGTGATGTCATAATGGCCTGCAGCACACACGATCATCCACCTATTACTGAAGCTGTGATGTCATAAAACCTTACACCAGCCGTGATTACATTCCTACCTCTAGAGCTGTGATGTCACAAAGGGCTACACCAGCCTTGATCACCCAGCTGCTCATGTAGTGGTGATGTCACAAAGGCCTATACCAGCTGCGATCAATTTCCTACTCCTGGAGCTGTCATGTCACAAACGCCTGCACCAGCCGTCATGTCCTACCTACTCGTAGAGCTATGATGTCACACATGCATACACCAGCCATGATCTCCCATGTACTCGTGGACCTGTAATGTCACAAAGCCTGCACCATCTGTGATCAGCTAACTAATCATGTAGCTGTGATGTCACAAAGGCCTGCACCCACCGTGATCTTCTACCTACTCGTGAAGATTTGATGTCACAAAGGACTGCACCAACCATGATGACCTACCTATTCGTGGAGCTGGTTTGTCACAAAAGCCTGCACCAAACGTGATTACGTACCTTCTCATGGAGCTGTGATGTCACAAAGGCCTGCACCAGCCACAATCAACTACCGACTTCTGTACGTTTGATGTCACAAAGATCTGCAGCAGCTGTGATCACTGGTTCCAACCCCCCTGCCATGGGCAGGGACACCTCCCACTAGAGCAGGGTGCTCAGAGCCCCAGCCAGCCTGGCCTCAAAAACTTTCCCTGGGGCTTCCACCACCTCTCTGGGCAAATATTACTTACTACAAGGCAATTAATCGAAAATAAGCAAGTGTAACTAAAATAGAAAACCCGAACCAGTGTGATTATCTCATGAGTAAATGTGTGTGCAACTAACAAAAGCAGTATGATTACAATATTTGTACCAAGGAACCTATAAGAAATAGAAGGATGGGTATCAATCTTTTCACAAGGATTGTGAATGGGGCAGAAGGAAGGGGAGAAGGGCAGAAGGAAGGGGAGAAGGGCAGAAGGAAGGGGAGAAGGGCAGCCCTCCCATCCAGTCACGAGGTTCAGGAGGGACCCCCTTTCCCTCCCAGCTCCTTCAGGGAATAAGGAAAGATCTCCCCCTAGTCCCAGAGCTGGTTGATTCTTTATGTCTAAGGACACAGGGAAAGGATCAGGTACGAGGTGTTGAAGTTTGTGTTTGCTCAGTGTAACACAGCACCTTAAAGTAAATGAGAGCGGCAGTTCATTAACACGGATATAGTCACACAGAATCAGCAGAAACACTGGGTTATGAGAAATGCCATCGTGCCTGTAAGATCTCAGAAGCGAATCACACACACACACAGAGCTGTATCGATGCACACACCATACAGAGGTTAACCTGTGAATAAGATGGAATTATTCCGTGCACTGAAAAGGAAACTTGGCAGCCCGCGATGCCCAGGGTTTCGGTAAAAAAGGCGCCAAGCTCAGAACTACTCACACGGGCTCTGTCGGTGTCCAGCAGCCGCAGGGCACAGCCCGAGAGCCGCCGCGAGCTCCAAGGGGCCGAGCTGCGGGTCAGCACCTCCAGGGCCGTGAGACGGCTGACTCCGGGCAAAAGCCGGCGGGTGGTTTTCCCCCGCGGCCCGCAGTCTCCCGGGGCAGGGGGATGCGGCCCCTCCTCGGCCATCTCGAGGGGAGGCTGCGCGGCGGGGGACGAGGCGCGCTGGGCCGAGCGGTTCCCCGAGCTGCCGGCCGGGGCCTGCGAGCCGCGCTCTGCAGGTGGCGCGGGGCACGCCCAGCGCTCTGCCCCACAGCAGCTGCTGCTGCTGACGGCACAGGGAACAGCGAGTCTGGGGTTACCTGCTCCCCCGAGGGAGAGCTCGAAAGACGAGATTATGTATATGTCAGGAGCTGCTGCCTCCATTGTTGGCCATCTCCACATGGCTGCCTGACCCCCTCTCCCTGCACTGTCTGTCTGTCAGTCTGTGCTCACTCTGTCACCATGGATTTTTCCCAGAGCCCTGCTAAAGGCCCAAATATGATTCCTCACCCCAGCATGGCCTCCCAGAAGCCCACAGATGAGAGCCTAGAGGAGAAGAAACCCCTGGACAAGAGGTCCGAGGATCTGCAACTCAGCCCTGAGGAAGAGGATAAAGAGGACAAGGAGAATGAGGAGGAGGATGAGAAGGAGGATGAGATGGAAGAGGATGATGATGATTATGAGGAAGGTTATGAAAAGAAGGAGGCAGAAGAGGAAGAGGAGGAAGAGGAGGAAGATGATGATGATCAAGAGGAGGAAGAGGAGAATGAGGATGAGATGGAAGAAGATGATGATGATGATGAGGAAGAGGATGAAAAGAAGGAGGCAGAAGAGGAAGATGAGGAAGAGAAGGAAAGTGATGATGATGATGAGGAGGAGGAGGAGGAGGAGGAGGAAGAGGAGGAGGACGAGGAGGAGGAAAATGATGATGAGGATGAAGAAGATGACGAGGATGAGGAAGGAGAAGCTGCAGCAGGCCCCTCTGCCCTAGGTGAGCCGCCCAATCAGTGCCCCAAATGTGGGCAGAGCTTCCTGCCCGGCTCGCAGCCACTGAAGCACCGGTGCCCCCACCCCGGTGCCCGGCCCTTTGCCTGCACCGGCTGCAGCAAGAGCTTCAGCCTCAGCTGCGGCCTCTTCCGGCACCGCCGCCTCCACCCCGGCCAGAGGCCGTACCGCTGAGCCAGCTGCGGCAAGAGCTTCCCATGGCGCTCCAAGCTCCTCGCCCACTGGCGCGCACACACCAGGGAAAAGCCCTTCGCCTGTGCCCACTGCGCTGACACCTTCCGCCACCTCTCCCACTTCTTCCAGCAGCGGTGTGTCCACACCAGTGAGAGTCTGGACGATGGTGGTACCTGCAGCAAGAGCTTCAGCCACTGCTCTGAGTGCAGACAGCATCTCCACCACCACTTCTGCAAGGATGGCAGGCTGTGCAGTTGTGATGGGAAGCTGCCGGACACCATGGTCACCTCCAGCACGTGTGATGATGGCCAGCAGACCTTCTTTCAGCAAGAGAGGCTTGTGAAGCCCATGCGGACCCATGCCAGTGAGAAGCCGTACCGCTGTGCTGCCTATAGCAAGAGTTTTTATATATAAATTAGTAAAGAACGGTTATTCCTATTCCTCATCTTTGCCTGAAAGCCCCTTAATTTCAAATTATAAGCTTTCGGAGGGGAGGAGGTTGTATTTTTCCATTCTAAGGGGGGGCTCCTGCCTTCCTTGGCAGACTCCTGTCTTTCAAACCAAGACAGGCAGGTAACACAACAATGTGAAATATATTTTAAAAATAATCCCAACATTAGTAATTGGATGCAGTTGGGACAGATTGGAAGGGGGAATGCTCTGGGGGACCACTGGCAGATGAATTTTTTTGAGCTCCCAAGAAAAGGTGGGTATACGCATTTACTGGTATTAACAGATACCTTTTCTGGATGGCCAGAAGCATTACCTTGTTGAACAAATAAAGCTAGAGAAGTTTTAATGGCCTTGCTACATGAAATAATGCCAAAGTCTGGAGTACCTTTTGTAACATCTTCGGACTGGGGAATACATTTCACTACTGAAATTATACAACAGTTTAGCAAGGCATTAGGGATTGATTGGCATTTACAGACTCCTAATATGACACGAGCAAGTGGACAAGTAGAAAAATGAATCATATGATAGAACAACAAATAGCCAAGATATATTAGGAAGCAAAGTCATGTTGGTACCAGGCATTGCCTATTTCCTTACTTCGGTTATGAGTGAAGCCTATGGCTAAGGAAGACTTAAGTCCTTTTGAGATATTGTATGGGAGGTGTTACCGAGGGGAAGAAAAAAATCTTTTCATAGCTTTGTGTGGTGGTTTCTTCCCTATCTAGGATTTAATGTAATAGAAAAGGCAATTAGAAATATCTAGCCTGTCAGGAGTAATGTTATAGAATACAATGGCTTTAGACATGTTATTTGCTTCGCAGGGAGGAGTGTGTACAATAATAAATATTACTTGCTGCATGTATATAGATCAGAATGGAAGGATCACCACAGACCTGCAAGAAATTTGGAAGCAGACTAGAATATTGCATGAGGAGACCAAGGATGATACTTCATGGGGTTTCCAAGAACTGTAGGACACATTAACTTCATGGTTACTGTAGTGGGTCTGTCTGAGCTGATTTTCCCCATAGAGCCCTCATGCTGCAGTACTGGGAGCAAGAGGGTGTTGATAACACACCCATGTTATGACTGTCAGTGCTCACATGGCACCAGAGGCTGGGGGGGCAAGATGGGGGAGGGGATACAGCCAACCTGAGCTGACCAGTGGGAAAAAAAGAAAGAGTTTTCTTTTGGATTTTTCCTTTCCTGCATTTGCTTATATGTTCACCTTCAGGACATCTTGAAAACTGAGTTCATGGTGAGAAGCCAGAATAAATTCAGACATCATGATGTGTAAAAACTGTAAATGCCATTTCTACATTATCCTACTTTTCAAGTTTAAAAAAAAAAAAAAGTGTCCAAGGCAGCTCTCATGTGCTTTGCAATATACTTACCTGCACTCACAATTACTCAAAGCTTCAGACTCTTCTTTTTTTTTTGTTTCTCTAAATCCCATGGATTTTCCACTTAGTCTTATTTCCAAGAATACTAACACGTTTGAATTTAATTGCAAGTGATGGGAATAAAAGGAAAGACAAATGTGATTCATCTCACTCTGATCTTAGTCGAAAGTAGCTACACATTAAAGTAATAATATATTTCCTCTTCAATTGGCTTCTGAAAAGCAACTTAATTCTGTAGAAGTGGGGAGTTACCAGGTGACATTTGTGGAAGTTCCTCTTCTGGGTGCAGCACAAGGTAGATTTTGTGATACTATTTAACTGCAAAGCAATGTTCTGGCAGTTGATGCATGCAGCTGATTACAAAGCAGTAGCAGAGAGAATTCATGGATACTGCTCAATATAAGCATGGACATCATGGCCCTGGTCAGATTTGCAGGGAGCTTTGGCAGAATTGAAGGAGCTTCAGGATCATAGAATCATAGAATGGTTTGGATTGAAAGGGACCATCAACTATTATCTAGTTCAACCCCTCCGCCATCTTTCACTCCATTAGGTTGCTCAAAGCCCCAGCCAACTTGACTTTGAACACTTCCAGTGATGGGATGTTCACAATTTCTCTGGGCAACCCATTCCAGTGCCTCACCACCCTCATCATAAAAAATGTCTTAGTGCTAGAGAATGATCCTATGCACATTCAGTTTGCTGCTGTGGCCCCCACACTGATTCTCAAGGCACAAACACAATCCAGTAATAGACAATGTTAGTTTTACAAAGATGGAAAACACAAAAATAAGCTCATGAGTAATGGAATATTCCAAAGCAACATTAGGTTTTAAGTAAAATTTTAAAGATCAACTATGGAATTCTCAGTAAAAATAAAAAACTCCATGAAAATACTTCCAATCTTTACAAAAATATTTTCTTGTAACAGTGCTCATTTGATATCATGCATATGAAATATTCTAAGACTTTTTCATAAGAGGTCATGTCCCCGCCACCTGCGGCCCCTCCCAGGGCTGTCCTCGGCAGCGGGTATATGTGGCCCGGGCGGCCTGGCGGGCGCCCTGGACGGGAGGGGGTCGGCCATGGCGACGCTGGCGGCACTGGTGACGGCGCTGGCGGCGCTGGGGGCGCTGGGGGGAGCGGAGGCTCAGTGCCCGGCGCCGTCGGAGCTGGTGACGGCCAACGGGACGCGGCTCTGCGCCCAGCTCTACACCGACGACAGCCCCTACTACGACCAGTGCTGCGGCGGGAAGGTGCTGGCCGTGGGGCCGGGGGAGGACCTGCCCTACTTGCCCCGGGGCTGGCCCGCCCGCGCCTCCTCGCTGGTGGTGGGCACGCGCTGCGAGCTCACCGTCTGGTCGAGCTCCGGCAAGCAGGGCAAGAAGAAGAGCTTCTCGGCCGGGGCGGTGCCGCGGCTGCAGGAGGTGAAGAAGGGGCTCTTCGGCAACTGGAACAACGCCATCCGCGCGCTCTACTGCCGCTGCAAGTGAGGCCGGGCCGGGCCGCGCGGGCCGATGGGAGGCAGCGGGGAGCGGCGTGGCCCGATGCCAGTCGACGTGGGGTGGTATGAGTCAACACCAGTCAGCGTTAAGTCAACACCAGTCAACACCAGTCAACGTGGGGCGGCACGAGTCAACACCCGCCAGCATAAGTCAACACCAGTCAACGCCAGTCAACGTGGGGCGGCACAAGTCAACACCAATTGGCGTTAGTCAACACCAGTCAACGCCAGTCAACGTGGGGCGGCACGAGTCAACACCAATCGGCGTTAGTCAACACCAGTCAACGCCAGTCAACGTGGGGTGGCACGAATCAACGCCAGTTGGCGTTAGTCAACACCAGTCAACACCAGTCAACGTGGGTCGGCACGAGTCAACGCCAGTTGGCGTGAGTCAACGCCAGTCAACGTTGCTTGGCACAAGCCAAAACCAGTCAACGGGAGTTGGCACAAGTCAACGGGAGTTGGCACATGTCAACGTGGGCCAAGCCAGGTCAATACCAGTCAATGGAAGTTGGCAGAAGTCACCGTTGGCCAAGACAAGCCAAGACCAGTCAGCGCAAGCCAACGTGGGCCAAGTCAGGTCAACGTGGACCAAGCCAGGTCAAGGTGGGCCAAGCCCAGCCGACCTTGGCCGTACCACGCCAAAGCAAGCCGCCACGGGTCCGCCGCGAGCCGAGACACGAGCCCACGGAGGCCACCGCGAGCCTTGGTCAGTGATCACCCATCTCCTAGGGTGATTGGCTAAAGTTCTACAACAACTATTTCAAAATATTTTTCCAATGTCCCATAAATAGAACTTAACAAAACACCACCTGTTAGTCTAGCTTACAAGAGAAAGAGAGAGGTAGACAGAGAGAGAGACAGAGAGAGATAGAAAGAGAGAGACAGAGAGAGCGAGAGAGAGACAGACAGACAGAGAGAGAGACAGAGAGAGAAAAAGAGAGAAAAAGAGAGAGGTAGACAGAGAGAGAGAGACAGAGAGAGATAGAAAGAGAGAGACAGAGCGAGAGAGAGACAGACAGACAGAGAGAGAGACAGAGAGAGAGACAGAGAGAGAGAGAGACAAAGAGAGAGAGACAGAGAGACAGACAGAGAGACAGAGACAGACAGACAGAGAGAGACAGACAGAGAGAGCCAGAGAGACAGACAGAGAGAGACACAGAAAGAGAGAGACAGAAAGGGAGAGACAGAGAGAGAGAGGGAGAGACACAGAGAGAGAGACAGAGAGAGACAAAGAGAGACAGAAAGACAGAGAGAGAATAAGAGAGAGAGAGACAGAGGGAGAGAGACAGAGAGAAACAGACAGAGAGGGAGAGAGACAGAGAGAGACAGAGACAGAGAGACAGACACAGAGAGACACAGCAAGAGAGAGACAGAGAGAGATCAAGAGAGAGACAGAGAGAGAAAGACAGAGAGAGAGAGAGACAGAGGGAGAGAGAGACAAAGAGAGAGAGACAGAGAGAGAGACAGAGAGAGGCAGAGACAGAGAGGGAGAGACACAGAGAGAGAGACAGAGAGAGGCAGAGACAGAGAGGGAGAGACACAGAGAGAGAGACAGAGACAGAGAGGGAGAGACAGAGAGGGAGAGACAGAGAGAGACAGAGAGACAGAGAGAGAGACAGTGGAGACAGAGAGACAGAGAGAGACAGAGCGAGAAAAAGAGAGAGGTAGACAGAGAGAGAGAGACAGAGAGACAGACAGAGAGACAGACAGAGAGACAGAGACAGACAGTGACAGAGACAGAGACAGAGAGAGACAGACAGAGACAGACAGAGAGAGCCAGAGAGACAGACACAGAGAGACACAGAAAGAGAGAGACAGAGAGAGAGAGAGAGAGACAGAGAGAGAGAGGGAGAGAGAGACAGAGAGAGAGAGAGAGACAGAGCGACAGAGAGAGAGAGAGTGAGAGAGACAGAGAGAGAGAGACAGCAGTTAATTAAAAGAACTGAGCTGAAAAGTAAAATTACTGAACAGAATTAGTTCTGTTCTCACTCAAATCAGGACACAGGGGTAATAGATTCTGATCATGAGGGAGAGATAAAAATATTGATGTCATGACTTGCAGGATTTACGTTATTGAACAAAGGTCAAAGAATAGCTCAGTTACTGTTGTTACCATATTTGGGCCTGTCTGCCCTACTGAAAAACAGAGGGGCTCAAGGATTTAGCAGTAGTGGTGTACATGCCTATTGGTCCATGAGTATTAATTCACAGAGGCCGACCCTTACTCTTAAATGGAATAAGTTTGACAGGTCTGGTCAATACAGGAGCAGATATCACTATTATCAGCATGAAGAACTGGCCGAAAGAATGGCCATATCAAACTGTGACACACAAATAACAGGAGTAGGGGGAGCACAAGCCCTCCTCTGAAGTAAACATGTTTTGCATGTCATTGGGCCAGACAACCAGTCCTCAAATATTCAACCATAAATTTTTCCAATTCCATTTAATTTATGGAGAAGAGACTTGCTGGAACAGGGGACTAACATTACAGTCTAAACAAAATTTAACGTAATGGCCACTGTTGACTCTCCCCTTTTATCCATATGTTGGAAAACTAACGAACCTATATGGATTAAACAGTGGCCCTTAAAAGACAAGCCACTGTGGTGGATCATGGCACAGACTCCCCAGTTAATGTGCAGGAGAGACACTTTATTAAGACAGCAAGCAGCTTATATAGCTGGTTATGTTTACCACAGAAGCTTGATTAATATTGGCACCTAGCCATGCTCTTATTAGCAACAATACAGACAAACACAGAGGTTCTTTTCAGATCCTTTTGCAGCTATCTTAAAAGTAAACAGTTCAACAAGCAGATATTCACAGGATGTTCCCAAGCTGTTCGGGCTGGCACTCCCACTCGAGTTGCTGAAGTCATCTTTGTTTCAGACTTAATCTCTTGGACATCCTGAAGGTTATACTCTCATCTTGACACTCCTCATTTTCCCATCAGCAGGTGTGGTGAGTTGACACTGGCACAGCACCAGATGCCCACCAAGCCCTTCTATCACTCCCCCCAACCACCGTCAGCACACCACACAGGGAGAGAATAAGATGCAAAGAGACGTGAGTTATGATAGATAAGATGTTATTCTCTACTTCCCGTCCGCAGGCGATGTCAGGCCGAGTCCAGGAAGCAAGGCTAGTCATGGTGGAATGCTGCAGGAATTGAGCAATGCCAGAACTTCAACTCTGCTATTTCAATAGTAGAGCAACTAAAATTGACAACTACGTTTTGATCTTATGGTCACGGCACATGTACAGAATTTTATTTTTACTTTACTGTTCTGATAAAAAAACTAACACCTGTCAGTGTTGTGTCTTCCGGCCTGACTAAAGTTTCTAACGTCAGTAGAATTAGAGATTAAGCCAGCTAGTTGAATTTATATTGAGAAGAAATAGCATTTTCAGTAATGGCAGATGAGTGGGTTAGGGTACTTCTGTGGGCTTTGAGCCCCCCAAAATCCCCAGAAGAGCTGCTTGGTGGCCCTTTTTTACAGAATCTCCTTCCCCAGTGTGGAACGACCGCACTGGATCTGCGGTTCTCGGGAAGGAACATTGAAACGAGAGGCCACTGAAGGAGCGATGACCACAGAGCCACCAGGGAAACCCAGGCGGTGCCGCTCTGGAGAGGCGTAAACCACGGGGGACGTTACCCAGGTAACCATGGACGCGTACCGTTTTTTTTTTAAGTTCGCAGCGCATGCGCAGTAGCCTAACCCAGCCCCTTGCGTGGCGCATGCGCGGTGCCATCCAGGTTTCCAGCGGCGCATGTGCAACAGCCCCCCCGAATCAGGGCAAATAAGGGAGCCGCCCATCTCCTTCGCGCATGCGCAGTGCCACGGCTGGAGCGCTTTGCCGCGCTCTCTGGTGCCTCTCAGTGGTCAAAGTGCAGTACTGCAGGTGGCTGTTGGTTCTTTGCGCATGCGCAGTAGCGTCCCTGAAGCCGAGCAAGTAAGGGCGCCGCCCTTGTCGTTTGCGCATGCGCAGTGCCGCATCTGCGCTCTCTGGTGCCGCTGGGTGGCCAAAGTTCGGTACTGCAGGCAGCGGGTGTGGGTTTTGTTTTGGTGTGGGTTTTTTTTTTTTTTTTCCCCCTTTCTTCCTGGCGCATGCGCAGTAGCGCCCCCTTTTCTGGCGGTACCGTGGCCCCGCCCCCTAACGTCCCGCACGCGTAGCGGCGTCCAGATTTCCGGAGCATGCGCAGGAGCTCCCCGGAAGCCTCTATGGAGGTACAGTTGGCTCTGCTGGGGATGGCAAAGCCGTGCGGTTGCGGGGGGGCGGCGGCGGAAAATCCGCGCCCAGGGGTGGGGGGGGGTGGGGCGGGGAAAGAGCGGGCGCGGGGGGGGGGGGGGGGGGGCGGAAGGGGATATCCAATTTAATCCTCCCCTGGTGCAACTTCATTCCATTTTGTCTCGTCCTATTGCTAGTTACTTGGGAGAAGAGACCAACACCCACTTCACTGCAACCTCCTTTCAGGTAGTTGTAGAGAGCAATAAGGTCTCATCTTTGTCTCCTTCAGACTAAACAATCCGTTCCCTCATCTGTTCCTCATAAGACATGTTCTCCAGACCCCTCACCAGCTTTGTTGCCCTTCTCTGGACCCACTCCAGCACCTCAATGTCTTTCTTATACTGTGGAGCCCAAAACTGAATACAGTACTCAAGCTGCGGCCTCACCAGTGTCAAGTACAGGGGCACAATCACTTCCCTAGTCCTACTGGCCACACTATTTTTGATACAGGCTGGGATACTGTTGACCTTCTTGGCCACCTGGGTACATTGCTGGCTCATGTTCAGCCAGTTGTCTGATCATATATATATATGTCATGATCAGAGCCCTATGTCATAACCCATTTGAAAAATGTATTATATGTTTGTTTGGGTTTTTTTTTAACAGAAATGTATTGTTCCCTGAAATTAGTAAATATTTGGGTTAAAAATTAAAGCATAAAGATGGTATCTTTTTGTGTTTGTTTTCACTCACCATTCAAAAAATGGAAATTATTCTGAAACACATCAAGGAAATCAGTATAAATCCTATAAAATAAAAGGCATTGTAAGAGTGTTCTCACAACACTAGCAATATGGTAGGGTTGTATATTCAAAACATGAAGGTGTATTTAATGAATTTACTGCTGCGTCACCACTGCTGCTATTATTAGCCATGCTACAGAAAACATTTTAATTCCATTTTCGTCTCCAGATACTTACATGTGGCAAAAAGAGACTCGATTGCAAGGTTTAAGGAAATTATTTATTTGAAATTTCACTCACAGGTTTAACTGTAAGGCTCAAGCAAACAATTTATTTGAACTTCACTCACATATCTAATATGCCACTAATGCAGGTTTTCATGGATACAATGGAAGAATGCACTATTACAACTTAAAAGCAAGAAAGAATACACTATAACAAACTAGAAAGCACGCTAAATATTATACATGTATTAGTTAATCACCTGCATTTGCAAACTTATAGCATACTATATATTTACTTACCCCACCAGGTAAGGGCTCTTGTCACGGTTTAGGGTCAGGGCAGCCCCTTAGACCTATAACAGACGCTCTCTGTTAACCCCCCTCCCTCCCCAGTCAGTCTTGCTCTGAGCAACCTGATCTAGTTGAGGATGTTCCTGCTTATTGCAGGGTGGCTGGACATTTTATGATTTGCTCAGTAGTCCAAGGGTATCCTTTATTTATTTTTTTTCGGGGGGGAGGCGGGAGCTGTCTTTCTCCTTGCAGTGAGCTGGGGTCCTTTAACCATGACTATGCAGTATACAATTTAAACTATATCTAGTTGGGGATGTCCCTGCTTACTGCAGGGGGGTTGGACTATATGACCTTTAAAAGTCCCTTCCAACCCAAATTGACTGACTCAAATTGATCAAAGGGGTATTCCATGACATAGTGTGCCATACTCAACAATAAAAACTGAGAGGAGGGGTTTTTTTTCTGAAGGTTGTCATTGCTCAGAGATTGGCTTGGCATCAGTGTACTTGTGGGAAGTGGTGATTGCCTTTGCATCACTTGTTTTGTGTTTTTTCTTCCTCTTTGCTTATTGAACTGTCTTTATCTTAACATATGAGTTTTCTCAGTTTTGCTCTTCTGATTCTCTCTTCCATCCTGTTGCAGTGGGAGTGAGTAAGCAACTGGGTGGGGGATTAGCTGCTGCCTGTATCAACCCACCACAACAAAGAACAAATTCATCTTTGTTCTAGATGTGCCAACATGGTTAATTTTTTTCATGCCACTTGACAGGCTGGTGTGGTAAAATACAATGTACTATTTTTCAGTAGTGGCATAAGAAATGCATCCATGGTGTAACCAATTTGAACGGCATGTTTCAAACAGATAGAAGATATGGAGTAAGATAATACATACATATGAATTTAGTGATGGTACAGTAAATTTTACCAAGTCCTCAATAGATCTGTCTAGATACTTGTTAATATAAACTATCAGAATTTATGGATTGACCCAAAATAAACACAATAGTAGAGCTGAAGCTTTTCTCATTTGCATTTAATGTAAGCTCACATAAGCTAGATTGAGCATCTAGACGGAATAGGATTTTTTTTCTCAGTACACCAATGACATCTGTAGTGGGTCTGGCTGGACTGCTTTTCCCCATCCAGCCCTCATGCTGCAGTACTGGGAGCTGGAGGGTGTTGATAACACACCCATGTTAACACTGCCAGTGCTCACACGGCACCAGAGGCTGGGGGGGCAAGATGAGGGAGGGGATACAGCCGACCTGAGCTGACCAGTGGGATATTCCATACCATATGACGTCAGCTCAACTATAAAGGGAGATTTTTCCTCATTTTTCCTCATTTTTCCTCTTTTTCCCCTTTTTCCCCCTTTTTTTCCCATTTTCCTCTTTTTTTCCACCGTTTCTTCTCATTTTTTCCCTGCTTTTCCTCTTCATCCCCCTTTTTTCCCCATTTTTCACCATTTTCCCTCTTTATCCCCCATTTTCCCCCTTTTTTCATCCTTTTTTTCCCTTTTTTCCCCCTTTTTCCCCCTTTTTCCCCATTTTTCCCCCTTTTTCCTCATTTTTTCCCCTTTTTCCCCCTTTTCCCCCCTTTTTTCCCATTTTCCCCTTTTTTCCACCATTTTCCCCCAGTTTTCCCATTTTTTCCTCTTCATTCCCCTTTTTTCCCCCATTTTCCCTCTTTATCCCCCCTTTTTCCCCTTTTTTCATCATTTTTTTCCCCCATTTTCCCCCATTTCCCCATTTTTCCCTACTTTCCCCCTTTTTTCCCCATTTTTCCCTATTCCCCCCTTTTTTCCCCTTTTTCCTCCCTTTTCCCTTTTTCTTTTTTTTCCTTTTTTTGCCTTTTTTCCCCTTTATTCCCCTTTTTTCCCATTTTTCCCCATTTTTTCCCCCATTTCTTCCACATTTTTCCCCTTTTCCCCCTTTTTTCTTTGTTTTTCCCCCTTTTTTCTTGGGTTTTTTCCCCCCTTTTTCTTCCCCTTTTCCCCTTTTCCCCATTTTCCCCTCTTTTTCCTCCATTTTTTCCCTATTTTTCCTCTTTTTCCCCCATTTTCTTTCCCTGATCCCCCCTTTTTCCCCTTTTTCCTCCTTTTTTCTTCCCCTTTTCTCCCTTTTCCCCTTTTTCCCCATTTTTCCCTTTTTCTCGACTTTATTTCCCCTTTTTCCCCCTTTCCCCCCTTTTTTGCATCTTTTTTCCCCATTTTTTCCTTTTTCCCCCTTTTTCCCTCCTTTTTTCCCATTTTTCCCTTTTTTCCCCACTTTATTGCCCCTTTTTCCCCCTTTCCCCTCTTTTTTCCCCCTTTTTTCCTTTTTTTCCAATTTTTCCCCATTTTTCCCCTTTTTTCCCCCTTTTTTGCCTCTTTTTCCCCATTTTTTCATTTTTCCCCACTTTATTCCCCCTATTTTCCCATTTTCTGCCCCTTTTCCCCCTTTTTTCCCTACTTTTCCTCCTATTTTCCCATTTTCTGCCCTTTTTCCCCCTCTTTCCCCCCTTTTTCCCTCGCTCTCCTCCCCCCCCTCCCCCCTCCCACGCCCCCCGAGGTGGTGGTCGTGGGTCCTGAGGGCGTAGTGTGGGGTGTGGAGGGGTAAAATGTGGGTCCTGAGGGGGAAATTTGGGTCTTGAGAGGGTCAATCTGAGCCATGGAGTAAATCTTGGCTCCAGGGAGGTAACTGGTACCCTGAGTGGGTAAATGGGACCCCGGGGAGGGGGGGGTAAATCTGTCCCCAGGGGGGTAAATGTGGGTGCTGGGGGAGGAGTCCCAGTCAGCGGCGTGGGGGGTTGAGAACCCCCCAGGGGTGGCAGAGGGGATGTGTGGGGAGGGGGGAACCTGCCCCTGGCCACCCGGGTCCCTCCGTGGCTGGGGAAGGGGAAGTGTTGGGACCTGGCAATGGTGGCCAAGCCCGAGCATCTGAGGAGGATCTGGAGGGTCCCTGGAGAAGGTCCCACCACTGGGTCCCCACCCAGACCCATGGGTCCTTACCCAGCCACTTGGCTCCCACCCCTGGTCACCTGGATCCCTGGAGAAGGTCCCATCCCTGGGTGTCCACCCAGACCCCTTGGTCCCATCCCTGGTCACCTGGATCCCCTGAGAAGGTCCCAGATCCCATCCCTGGGTGCCCACCCAGACCCCTTGGTCCCACTCCTGGTCACCTGGCTCCCCGGAGAAGGTCCATCCCTGGGTGCTCACTCAGTCACTTGGGTCCCACTCCTGGTCACCTGGATCCCTGGAGAAGGTCCCATCACTGGGTCCCCACCCAGATCCCTGTGTCTCCACCCAGATAATTGGGTCCAACCTTTGGTCACCTGGGTCCCTGGGGAAGGTCCCATCACTGCGTCCCCACCTAAATTCCTTGGACCCATCCCTCAGTATATGGGTCCCTGGAGAAGGTCCCTTCTCTGGAACATGGGGTCCCCTACCTGGACACCTGGGACCCTGGTGAAAGTCCCTTTCCTGGGTGCCCACCCAGACCCCTTGGACCCACCCCTGGTCACCTGAATCCCTTGAGAAGGTCCCATCTCTGGTCCCCTGGATGCCCACTCAGCCCCACTGGTTCCCCTCCAGGATGTCCACCCAGGCTCTGCCCCCAGCAGTGGCCCGTGACCTGTCCCAGGCGGTGACCTCGGCCACGGTGGCCAAGGAACTTGTCCCAGTGTTCCAAGTCCCCTCCCAGTGTCCAAGGGCCTGTCCCAGTATCCCTGACTCCTTGTGGTGTTCCCCATCCCAGTGCCCCCAGGCTTGTCCCAGGACTCCCTACTGGTCCCCCGCTGCCGGCATCGGGAACGCTCCGCACTCCAGAGCCAGCGGGCAGCTGGAGCATCCCGGGGGCCTCAGAGCATCCCGGGGGCCTCGGAGCATCCTGGGGGCCTCGGAGCATCCTGGGGACCTTGGAGCATCCTGGGGGCCTCTGAGCAACCCGGACGCTTTGGACCATCCCGGGGGCTTCAGAGCATCGCAGGCCCTTGGCATGGCTCAGAGTCCTCTGAGCATCCCAGATCCTTGGAGCATCTCGGAGTCTTTGGAGCATTCCTGGATCCTCAGGGCACCCTGGGACCTTGGAGCATCCCAGGGTCCTTGGAACATCTTGGGGTCCTTGAAGCATCCTGAGCCCCTTGGGAAGCCTGGGACCCCTTAGAGCATCCCAGGGCCCTCTGAGCACCCCATGTTTCTCGGAGCCACCCTGGACTCCTGGCAACACCCTGAGCCTGTCAGATCACACACACGGCCCTTAAGAGCAGCCCAGACCCCTTGGAGCTTCCCAGGATTTTCAGAGCAATTGGAGCCCCTGAGAGACCCACAAACCCCTCAGGGCCTCTGGAACCTTTCTGAGCCTGTCTGAGCCACCAGAGCCCTTTGGAGCACCCCAGCGAGTGCCTGTGCTGGGCCAGCTCCCACCTGCCAGCAGGGCTGACTGGGAACACCCCACCTGCACAGCACCCCCTGCCCCAAGGAAGGGCGGGAAGGCGCAGGAAGGAGTTTCCTAAACCTCCAGAGTTTTCTAAACTCCCAGAGTTTCCAAAGCCATTAAAAAAAAACAAAAAAACAAGAGCAGATGCTCTGCCTGCTCCCCACCGCCAAGCACTCCAGTGCAAGAACTCCTGAAAACCTATGACTTACAGGAAAAATCACCCCAAGGCCCAGAGGGGCTGTAAAAACCCACCCCGGGGAGGCCCGACCACCGCCTGTGGTGTGGGGCTGTGCAGGACTTCACATCCCAGCAGCCTCCTGCCCTGGGCCATCCCCACCCTGGAGCCAAGCGGGTCCCCCGAGCCCCTCCAGAGCCCCCCGTCTCTGGGGCAGGGGCTCTGCCCGCTGGGGGAGAGAAGCCTCGGCGGGGGCAGTGGAGGGAGGAAGAGGAGGGCAGGGACGCGGGGCTGCGGCAGGGCTGTGTGGGAACGGCTGTCGTCACTTCCTCCGGCCGCCCAGAGTGGGGCCCGCTGGGGGAGCAGGGCCAGACCCCAACATGTCGGCACCGTCCCTCCCTCCCCTGTGGTCTCTTCTCCGTGCCTTTGGAGAGAACATGAGCAGATGGGATGGAAAACCTACCACTGCTCTACAGGCATGAGTACTCTACTTACAAGGTAAAACAAAAAGAAGAGAGAATACTTCCAGAAGGGAGGCTGCTCCAGTCCACTATGAGCAGTCCTCTGGTCCAACTACATGGTCCTCGGGTCAAAACATGAGTAGGGGGAATGAAAATGTGATTCCTGTAATCATTAACAATCCTGTAAATAATGTAAATTCTTTAAATAGTGTAAATCCTGTAAACGGTGTAATTCCTGTGATCTACACATATCCTGTTAACCAGGTAAACCATGTGAACCCAGTGAACTTCACAAACCCAGTTACCAATTATGGACAACACCCTCGGAATTAGAGGGGCCCTGCCTCCAGCCAGGTGGAGGAGAGGGACGAACAGAGTTTATTGGACTGTGTGGATTCGATGGCCTGGCATGTTAGAACCACAAAAATATAAAGCTCTAGTAGATACTAGTGCAAAGTGCAACCTATTGCCATCGAATCATAAAGGGACTGAATCTGTTACCATTACTGGAGTAACAGAAGGATCTCAAGAACTGACTGTAGTAGAAGCTGAAGTGAGTCTAACTGAGAATAAATGGGAAAAGCACCCTATAGTGACTGGTCCAGATGCCCTGTGCATCCTTGGCATAGACTTCCTCAAGGAAGGGTATTATAAGGACCCAAAAGGGTATCGATGGGTCCTTGGTATAGCAGCTGTAGAGACTGAGGACAAGAAACAGCTGACTGTCCTGCCCAACCTTTCAGAGGAGTCTACCATTGTGGGTAAGATGAGAGTTGAGGATCAAAAGGTGCCAGTTGCTACTGGAATGGTGCACCAACAACAGTATCACACCAACCGAGACTCTGTAACTCCTATCCTGAAGCTGATCCATCAACTAGAGGGTCAAGGGGTGGTTAGCAAAACTTGCTCACCCTTTAACAATCCTATATGGCCAGTGCAAAAATCTAACTATTGTGGCTTGAATGAGGTTATGCCAGTGATGAGTGCTGCCATAAAGGACATGCTGGAACTCCAGTATGAACTTGAGCCAAAGGCCGCTAAATGGTATGCTAGCATTGATATGGCTAATGCATTCTTCTCTATTCCTATAGCACCAGAGTGTAGGCCTCAATTTGCTTTCACCTGGAGAGGTGTCCAATACACCTGGAATCGACTGCCCCAGGGAAGGTGGATTCTGTACCGGGTTTAAATGTCAGCTGTTGTGTGTGTACTGACCGGTCTGGGGAATTAATAACTGACGTTCACAAAATCTGGGAGGGCAGCTCAACTCTGCAACAAGTTCAAAAGGATGACACATTGTGGGGATTTGCTGAAACCTTTTCTTGGTTGCCATCCTGGTTACTGAATTTGACTACCTGGCTAAAGAAATTAATTGTTACTGGATTAATGGTCATAGTGCTAATAGTCTTTGTGATTGTCTTTTTTCACTGTTGTATGAGCAGTTGTTCTAGGTTAATTGGGAAGATGGAAACAGAGCTGTGGAAATATGGATGGAGTGAATTGCAGGGATGTGATGAAAACAAAAGGAGGGAATTGTAATGGAAAATAGACCCTTAAGGTGATGAGCTAAATTAGAAGTTAGAGAAGAACAGGACATTCTAGAATAATGGAAGATCAATGAATGCAGGTGTTGTAGAATAATATCTTACGAGCATGGGAATGCCTTTCATTGTCTCCAGTAGAGCCCTTACCATGGCTGGTGTGAAACCCAGTCCAGCTGAGTCAATACTGGTTATGAATAGATTAATAATCTATTATATATGAGACATGATAATAGATGGGTAGTCAACTTAGGGTAAGCATTTTATTAACTGGTAACTATTTCTAATAATGCATTGATCAAGATAAATTGAGAGAAAAGAATAGCTCAAGTCTTTCCCAAATTCTAAAGGCAAATGTCTGAAGATAAGAGACTGTGAGGACCCAAATATCGCTGACCTGTGACATCTGAAGAGGAACTGAAGCAGGACGGCAAAGAATGGCTGAAGATTAATAAGGGACTGGGAACTGGGAGTTTGGAAAAAACACAATGGACTTTTAAGAAGAACGTTGATTACTTCATATTGTGTTAAGAGCACATATAGGTGTTGAATTTTATAAGTCGTTTGCCACTCACTGATGTGATGGCCCAACACTGAGCGTTTGAATAAAAGCAAACCTAGAGTGACCCACTGTTTGGCAAAATCCTTTAACACTCTCACTGTCATTAAATCTGAAATTGCTGCTTAATCATGACCATGTCAGAACCTGCTGCTTATACCATCTACTTAATTCCTCTCATCCTTCATCGTCTCCTGTCCAGCAAACAATGACCATCTCTAAAGTCATCTTCTCAGCTGCAGACTGTCCAGGCAAAGGCCCTTCCCATCTTTCTCCAGTTTTCTCCTAAAGTAAAATCACTGAACAGAATTAGTTCTGTTCTCACTCAAACCAGGACAGTTGATAAAATATATGCTTAGATGTTGTGCTTGAATATAAGAAGCCCCTGACTTAATTACAGACAGCACTAAGGTATTTGATAATCTACCATTTAAACAAACATTTGGGGGACATGTTTTCAGCTTCAATTTATCAAATGCTAGTTACAAGATTAGCAACTGAAACCAGAATCTGTTGAAATGTTGAACTAGCTTTTAACAGCAGTAGCTCCTGTCAAGGTGCAAAGAGAACACTTTCCTCATTTCAGTTTATTTAGCTAGTTCAACAACCCATAAAGAAAGGTTGTATTTCTCCGAGAATAAACAAAGTTCCAAAAGCTGATGTTACCAGCTCCAAGAGCACAAATCAAGCATTTGTATTCCCAGTCAACTATCACACTTTCTTTGTTAAGGTCACATTAAATACAAGTTTTCCTCGAAATATTTATACTTGAGTTTAACTAAAAGCCTTTGTACTTCCTCCCCCCCATTCCTACTCTCAAACCACAAGTGGAAGAAAATTCCCAAACTCTCATCACCACAAAGTTTAAAAAAGTTACATCCTGTAATTATGTATTCTTATTTCTGCTTACCTAATCTTAGGAAACTAAAAAGACAAAACAAGATGAAGCTAGGCATTTCATAAAGCCAGGAAACCTGAAAAATAAATCAGATGCTGATCTGGTGCTCACCTTGCATATACTATAAATATATCATAGAAGTCACCCCACCAAATAAAGTTTGCAGATAAGATTAACACCCTAAACAATCCAGTAAGCCAAGTCTAACACATCCAAAGGTTTGCATGAAGACCGAATACAAAGAAAGCCAAGAACATCACTTCCCAGGACTCCTTCTCCCTAGTGAGAGAATGAGGGTCTAAGACTACTTTTTCAGTGGCTCAGAACTTAGGATGCATAACCAAATATCAAACACTACCAAAAAACCAAACACAAACAAAAAACCAAAACAAACAAACAAAAAAAAGAAAAACAACACACCACGATACACAACTCATCATGGAAGAAAAATTAGACAGAAACGACATATGACAGACTCGAGCCATGCTGCTTGAAGGGAATCCCTCTGCTGTGGAAGGGTGAAAGCATCATGAGACCTCCCTTGAGAGTCTCTCACTCTCAAAATAAGTATCACAGGATCAATCAGAATAATTTAGAAGGCATGACAGTTCAACCTGCCCCCCGGCTCTGCTCTGGTGAGACCCCCACCTCCAGCACTGTGTCCAGCTCTGGGGTCCCCAACACAAGAAGGACAGATCTGGGTGGGGGGTTCAGCCTGAGCCTGGTAACGACCAGAGTCCCCCAAAACCTCACGTGCTCCTCAAAGGCAGCGGAAAGGGGACTCCCCGGGCAGGCGGCACCACGGCCAAGCCGGGTCCCGGTGAAAGCGGCTTCGGCGAGGACAGGCCACTATGGGATGGTCGGGGGGGGGGGGTACCGAGCGGAGCTGGGGAGGGAAATTGCTGCCTGGGGGCTCTGAATAAAACCCAGAAAACACGGTGGGGAGGGAGAAAAATAAATGAGTGGAGTGGAATGGGGGGGGACTGGGAGGGACTGGGGGGTGATGAGGCAGCAACGGAGAAATTCATGGCAGTGGGGATGGCTCCAACTGCAGCCCCGTAGGAGCTGCTGGGCCAAAATTCCACCTTTTACTTTCCCACCGTCCACCCCATGTAGCACCAGTGATGCCCCCAGCCCACCCAGTATCCCCGCTGCCCAGCCAGGAAGCCCGACCCTTGCAGAAGCTTCTGGCCCCTCACCCCAGATAGTCCCAGCATGGCCCCATTTAGCCCAGTATCAAGAAGGATTCCCCCTGTGTATCCCGGGATCCTACCTGCCAAGGACACCACAAGCCCTCCCAGCATGTCCCAGTTGCCCCTGGGATCACCCAGACACTTCCATCGCATGCCCCTCTCAAAACCCATTACGACCAGAACCTCCCAGCATGCTCCAGTCCACTCCAGTACGAAACGGACTTTCTCACCTCTTCTCTCCTCTCCCATCACAACCAGGCTTTTCCAGTATACCCTAATCCCTCCCAGTATTAATGACGCCCTCTCACTTCATTCCCTCCCTCACCCCTACTACAAATGGACAAAACCAGCACGTCCCAGTCCCCCCAGTATTAACTAGTCCATCTCACTGACTGCCCTGATCATTACAGACCCCCCCCCCAGTATGCCCCAGTCTGTCCCAGTGTCAACCAGACGCTATCTATGCCCTCACCCCTGCCATTACAAATTCATCCTCCCAGTACACGGCAGGCCCCTCCCAGTACCCCCAGCCCCTCTTGTGTCCCTGTCCCTGCCGTGCCATTACAGACTCCCCCAGTTTGCCCCAGTCCCCTCCCAGCACCCCCCAGACCCTCTCGTCTCCCTGTCCCTGCTGTGCCATTACAGACCAGAATCCAGCTCCTGAACACAGTTCCCATCTGCTGCTGGGCCCAGTCTGGGACTTTCCCAGTGCCTGCTCCACAACATGAGTGGTGACAGTGATGTAATTGCCATTGGGGGGGGTTGGGTTGTGTAAAACCTCGGCTTGTCCATGGGATTGGAATGTGAATTAGATAAACAACCTTGAGTGAACATCTGGGCACCCTTGAGGAGGCCAGAAAGTCCTGAGAAAAGAACCACCAGTTCACAGAGAAAGCTTGTCAAAGCTATGACAGAAAGAGAAAAGCATCTAATTGTGGACAGGTGGTCTTTGCTTGGGCCAATCAGGTGAGAACACTTGTTGTTAGAAGGATTATAAAAGGGCTTGTAGCCACAATAGGTTTGGGGTTTTGAGGGAATTTGTGTGTGTTTCAATAATGTGTTGAGTCTTACAATGATGTTGGGTTATTATTATTTTCCTCTTTCTTAAAGCTGTTCTAGTTTCCTGTTTTGATTGATAAGTCTCTCTCCCTTATTCCCTTTCTCTTCCCTTTTGGGGAGGGAGGGGGGGTTATATAATCATAAAATCATAGAATGGTTAGGTCTGGAAGGGACCTCTGAAGGTCATCTAGTCCAGCCCCCCAACAGTGAGCAGGGTTAACAGAGCATCTGTTAATGGTCTAGGGGGCTGCCCTGACACTAAACTGTGACAAATTTATTGGTGCCCTATGTAGGGCATAATTTGAGCTCTGATAGATTGCCTGAATATTTGAATTTCTGGTTTGCTCATTTGAGGGAGTATAATTTTTTTCTGAGCATCTTTAATGATTGGAAATTCAAACAGACTGCTTAAATGATGTTTCTGAAAGCAAAGTTACTATATTGTGCCTTTTTCCAGTTTGTCTCAGAGTTAAATGCCATGCTGTTCCATTATGTGCCATATGAGTTACATTATTATTTACTTATTTGCACTTTTTATCTGAAAGCTCTTTGTTCTGGGTGCTGGGTAAAAGCCACTGCTTTGCTGTGGTGTTTATCACTGATTTATGCTGTAATGAATTTGGAAGCAAGTGTCTCTGTGCTACAGGCATTACATTGATGCAGTGAATAACTCAATAACTGAAGTTATTAAGCAGGCATTCTTTATTTTGCGGCGCTGGACGCACAGGAGATCACTCCTCCAAATGTGCATACTGATGCAAGCTGGGTACACAGTTTATATGCAGACTAAACATACATATTCATTTTATTTGGAGTCCCCGTGATCCCTGGAGGGGTTTCCAAGCCCCCCATGGAGCTGTGGTGCTGAGGGCCATGGGTCAGTGGTGCTCTGGCACTGCTGGGGGTGGTTGGACTCCAAGAGCTTAAAGATCTCTGCCCACCAAAACAATTCTGTGATTGGATGATGATGTTTTGGAAAGAGTTGGCTGTCCAAGAAATTCCAGTTCTTGCTCTTGGGCCACTCTTGGAGAGTTGTGTTAGTCCCTGGAGTCCTTGCATTGGGCTGTTTGGAACTGGTTTCCCAGGAAGTCTCTCTCTGTCCCCGAGATGTGAGCAAAGCTCCAAGGTGCAAAATGCTATTTTGAGAGCTCTCTGCTCTCCAGAGATCTCTGCTCACCCCTGTGTTTCTGTGAGCTTGGGAGGGCAGGGAAGGAAATGGGGGATGAAGTCAGTGAGGGGTGATGAGTCTCACTGGGGACAGAGATGAAGGTCTGCTTAGAGGGGACAGGAGTCTCCACTCCCACCCATCCCCAGCGTTGCTTCGGCTGGTTTCTAAGGCCGTGTGACAGGGCAGTGTTTCTCCAGGGATCTCCCTGGAGAGCTGGTGCCTTCTGCTGCACTGGGGGATGTCTGCATGGCTCAGGTAGCAGCGGGTTTGTGCAAGCTCCCGGTGCTGCCTCCTCTTCCTCCTCCAGAGCGGAGCAGGAGTGAGCTGATGGGGGGCTCGTGGCTGCCTGGTGCTCTCCTCGCAGGGAAACATCGTGGTGCTGGCTCACAGCGACGAGGGCTCGGAAGACGAGGAGAATGAACTGGTGGTGAATTCCTTGTGTCATCACAGCGACCTGATCCTGTGGGTAGAGGGGCTGGCCACCGGCTTCTGCAAGGACGTTCACGGGCAGGTAAGGTGTGGGACAGCACGGCGAGGTGGCACGTGTTAATGTCACCCAGAGTGCTGCCTGCAGGCCCAGGGTGGGGTGAGACATGCTCTATCTGCCTGGTTGGACATGGCCCAGGAGCAGCCTGGTCTGCAGAATGTCTAAGAACCAAGAGGCAGCCTTGGATCTGCTGGAGAACAGCCTCTCGGGGCTGTGACTCGTGGAATCGTTTGGGTTGGAAAAGATCTTGGAGCTCATGGTGTCGAACCATCCCTGAGGGCTGCAAGGGCACCACTGACCCATGGCTGCTCCTCACCACCCTTGTGCTCCAGCCCCTTCCCCAGCTCCGTTGCCCTTCTCTGGCCACGCTCCAGCCCCTCCCAAGGCCACTGCTGGATCTTGTGTACCACATTAGGGGGTGCAGAAAAGTAAAGGCGGCACCTGCAAGGGGGAGTGGATAGGACAACGAGGTATTCCATCCCATATATGCCATATTATCTTTTACTTTTCGGCTAGAGCTGAGGGATCCAGACGGTCTCTGGGCTCTTCTCTACTTTTGAACTGCCTTGCCAGCTACTGTGTGTTCCTGAACCGGTACCAGAATCCAACTCCTCAAAACAGCTCCCGTCCGCTGCGGGGCCCAGCCTGGGACTCCCGCGGTGCCTGCTCATCAGTGGTGACGGAGATGTAGGGGGGTTGGGTTCGATACTGGTCTTGTATATATGTGTATATATACCATTTTAAAATTATTAGTTTCATTTTCAATAAAGCTGTTCTAGTTTCCTTTTCTAATCGATAGGTCACTCAAGAAGAGAAAATTCAGCAAGGCAATTCCCGGCTAGCACTTTTTCTGAGGGAGCTGGGATAACATATTTGTCATTTTTTGACTGTGAATCAGAATCGCGAATTGAGCACTTTTGGCTTGCACCACACTGCACAAACTATTTGCAAGGCGGTAGCTTTGAGTGCTTTCTGCAGTGAAGGAGAGGCACAGGGAAGAAAAGATTCAGCAAGGATATTCCTGGCTAGCACCTTTCCTGGGGGAGCTAAGGTGAGATGTTTGTCATTACTGACTGTTCCACTGAATCGCGAAGTGAGCAGTATTGTCATAAAACACCTTGCACTGCCTATTTGCAAGGTGGTAGCTGCGAGTGCTTTCTGCAGTGAAGGAGTGGCACGGGGAAGGGAAGATTCAGCAAGGAAATTCCTGGCTTGCACCTTTCCTGAGGGAGCTAGGATAACATGTTTATCATTTTTTGACCGTGCCTCAGAATCGCGATTTGAGCAGCATTGTCATAAAGCACCTTGCACAGCCTATTTGCAAGGTGGTAGATGAGAGTGCTTTCTGCAGTGAAGGAGAGGCACAGGGAAGGGAAGATTAAGCAAGGAAATTCTGGGCTAGCACCTTTCCTGAGGGAGCTAAGGTGAGACATTTGTCAGTACTGAACATGCCTCAGAATCGCAAATGGAGCACATTTGGCATACACATTCTTGAACAAACTTTTTGCAAGTGGAATCTGAAAGTGGTTTCTGCAGTGAAGGAGAGGCACGGGGAAGAGAAGATTCAGCAAGGAAATTCCGGGCTAGCACCTTTCCTGAGGGAGCTCTTTAATAATTTACCCATAAAATTTAATAATAAAATATAATAATATATGCACTTAATAATAAAAACAAATAAAAAATGAATACTAAAAATAAATAATAACATAATTTAATAACACATACTTTGATAATTTAACAATAAAATTTAATCATAAAATATAATAATATATACACTTAATAATAAAAACAAATAAAAATGAATACTAAAATAAATAATAATTTAATTTAATAATACATACTTTAATAATTTAACAATAAGATTTAGTAATCAAAATAAAAATCACGGTATGAATTTGCCTGTAACAAGATGCTTCAGAAAGACAAAACAGACAACTGAGACTTAAGACAAGTGACACTATATTAGGACAATGCATTGAAAACATACAGAAGAGTATGCAAATAGTCAAACAGAAATACATTCAGCACCGTAAAACAGACTAAATTAGTTTCTAGTGTCAGACAACATCACAGAAAAAAGACAAAGCTTTTGGGGAAAAAAAAAAAAAAAAGGTTAGCTGAGAGCTTGTGACATTTTAAATAAGTCCTTAAGTTAAACATACAGACTGGCAGTTGCAATCTAAACCAGAAAGGCTCAAGTTAAAACCTAAAAAAACCAAACCAAACCAAACCAAGAAAAGCCCAAGTTCTTTCATGGTAAAAGTCTGTACACAAAAGTCTGTTAAGCTGTGCCTGGCTTTTGTCTTGACAGTAATTGCTTTGACAATCAGTCTTAAAAGGCGTGATGGTCTCTGTTGGTCACGTCGGGTTTGGTGGTAAGGCCGTGTCGGGTTTGGTGGTAGCTGTCCTTTGACGATAGAAGGCTTCCATCAGTGAGCTCCGGCTCTGAAACACGAAAGGCAGCAATGTCACACCCTGTCACGGCATTCAAGGTACAACTGCATCGCGCTGGTTGAAATTCTGAAAGAGAAGTCTCAAACGTGCCCGGCCCTCCCCCTGCCCTGTCACTGCAGGACCCAGCTGACTCGAGAAGGTGCCTCCCCCCCCTTTGACCTGACTGCGTTTCGGTTCTGTGCTAAGGTTGGTGAACTGTACAGAGTATTAGGACACAGGTACCCGCCTGAATAGCAAATAGGAGACCTCGGGTACATTTCAGTTGGTGGGAACTTCTGCCTAGACAGCATCGCAGCCTTAATATAGACACCAAAAGTTAAAAATCATTAAATGACTGGTTGCATTTTTTCAATTCTTCAGATACTAATGGTACCAGACGGGGAGGGGGCTGGGGGTGCTGGGGGGGGGTTCCTGCGCGGTGCTGGGCGGGTGTTGGACACCCAGGCTGGAGCTGTCACTGCGTGGCCAGGAAGGAGAGCGGGGGATTAAGGAGGCAGCGGGAATTGGGGTGACAGATGGACCAAAAAAAGCTCTTTCTGTGCTTCAGAATCACCCTCCCCCAACGCAACCCGTGCACCAAACCCCCCCATCCCACCCCGAAACAAGGGCTGCTTCTGCATCGGGCTGGTTCTCGGAGAGGTCACAAATACTTTGGTGACACAGCGGCCGGGTGCTGCTTCCTCCCCCTCCTCCTCCTCGTCCAGGTGTCCGGGCTGCCCGGCCACGCTCATTTTCTGCTGCTGAAACCACGTTTTGCCGGGCTGGGGTTTGTGGTTTGCTGCTGTTTGGGGAGGGTTTGGGGTCTTTTCCTGTTATTTTGCCACCTCGGACCCCTGGCTGAAGGTCAAAAAACCCAAACCCCGCGAAGAGGCCGGTTCTGGATTCCTCTGATTTCTCCTCGGGGCCCCTCCGGGTCCGTTGGTGACCCCGCTTCCCTCGTCGGTCTGTCCCGGAGCTGAGGGGCCCCGTCCCACGGGGGACGAGTGGCGGGGTGGCCGCGCCATGGTCGCCCCAGCTCGGGTCCCGTCTGCCCGGGGGGGGATTTGCCGAGGATTTGGTGCCCCAAAAACCAAACCCGGCGGCCTCGGCGAGCGGCTCCCGTGTCGGGGGCCGGCCGGGAGAGGAGGGGCCGTGCTGGGGGGGGCCGAGGCCTTTTGGGGGGATGGCGAGGGGACAGGAGGTGTTTTGGGGGTGACACAAGAGATGAGAGGTGTGTGGGAGTGACAGGAGAGACAGAACATGTGTTGGGGTGACACGAGAGGTGTTTTGGGGGTGACACGAGGTGTTTTGGGGTGACACGAGAGACGAGAGGTGTTTTGGGGGGACACAAGAGACAGGACATGTGTTGGGAGTGACAGGAGATGAGACGTGTTGGGGGTGACAGAGAAGAGATGGGACACGTGTTGGGGGTGACAACGAGGGGATGGGCTGAGGGTTGGGGGTGACAGAGACAAGAGAGGCCGAGGGCTGGGGGTGACAGAGACAGGCTGAGGGGTGACAGGAGAGAACAGGCTGAGGGTTGGGGTGACAGAGACAGGCTGTGGGGTGACAGGAGAGAACAGGCTGAGGGTTGGGGTGACAGAGACAGGCTGTGGGGTGACAGGGGCCGCGGGGCCGCGGGGCCGGGGCCGGGGCCGGGGCCGGGTCTGGGCTGGAGACTCGGTCTCGGGGCTGGGTCTGAGGGCTGGAGTCTGGGGTCTCGGTCTGGGGGCTGGAGTCTCGGGTCTGGGGACTCGGTCTGGGTCTGTGCTCTGGGTCTGGGGTCTCGGTCTCGGGTCTGTGTCTCAGTCTGTGCTCTCGGTCTAGGTCTGGGGTCTCGGTCTCGGGTCTGGGTCTGGGTCTGTGCTCTCGGTCTGGGTCTGGGGTCTCGGTCTGTGCTCTCGGTCTGGGTCTGGGTCTGCTGTCTTGGTCGCAGGTGGGGGTCTTGCTCTGGGGTCTGGATCTCATTCCGGCTTCAGACTGGCGTCCTGATCCGGGGTTCCCATTTGGGTCTGGCTTCTGAGCCTGGGGTCCTCGGTTTGGGTCTCAGTCTGCCTTCTGAGTCTAGGCTCTGGATCTGGGTCTGAGTCTTCGTTTGGGCTCTGGCTTCTGAGTCTGGGGTCCTGATCTGAGGTCTGGATCTTGGTCTGGGCTCAATCTGCCTTCTGAGTCCCAGGGGTTTGGGTCTCAGTCTGGGTCCCAGGTTTTGGTCTCAGTCTTGATTTGGGGTCTGGCTTCTGAGCCTGGGGTCTGGGTCTCAGTCTGGCTTCCGAGCCTGGGGTCCCATCTAGGGTCTGGATCTCGGTCTGGCTGCTGAGTCTGGGATCTGGGCCTGGATCTTGGTCTAGGTCTTAGTCTGGAGTCTGGATCTTTTTCTCATTTCTGATTCTGGGGTCCTGACCTGGGGTGAAGGGTCCCAGTTTAGGTGTGGCTTCTGAGTCTGGGGTCTGGGCCTCAGTCTGGGGTCTTGGCCTGGAATCTGGATCTTGCTCTGGGGTCTGGCTTCTGCTGCCTCTGAGGAGCCTGTGGCTGCAGCAGCCTTCCTGGGGGGGGTGGGCTGGCTGTGGGTGTTTGTCTCAGAGGGGCTGTACTGTGCTGCTGGATTTATGTCCAGCTTATGTACAGCCACCTCACGGGGTGGGGGATGTTGTTGGTTTTCTGGGTTCTTAGGTGCTGGTCAGGGGGTGTTTGGTGTTTCTGTGAGGCTGAGAGGAGACCTTGTCCCTCTCTATTACTGCCCCCAGTACCCCCAGTTATACAGCACCAGTCTGGGGAGGAGCGGCTGAGGGCCCTGGGCTTGTTCAGCCTGGAGAGAAGGAGGCTGAGGGGAGACCTTCTGGCTCTGACAGCCACCCTCTCTCTCTCTCGCGCTCTCTCTCACGTGCGCTCTCACGCACTATCTCACGCTTTCTCTCATGCATGCTCTCTCTCGTGCTCTCTCTGTCACGCGATCTCTCTCTCGCGGTCTCTCTCTGTCATGCTCTCTCTCTCTCATGCTCTCATGCACTCTCTAGAGAACGCTCACTCTCTCTGTCGCGCAGTCTCGCACGCACACTCTCTCCTTCACACGCACTGTCACTCGCATGCACACTGTCTCACGCTCATGCACTCTTTCAGCGCACTCTCTCTTGCGCTCTCTCGCACTCTCTCTCACTCACGCGCTCTTTCTCTCATGCACATGCTCTCTCACGCGATCTCTCTCTCATGCACGCGCTCTCTCTCTCGCACACGCTCTCTCTCGCTCGCGCACTCTTGCTCTCACTCTATGTATCGCGCATTCTCTATCTCTCGTGTACGCTCTCTCACGCGCGCTCTCTCTCTCACGCACTCTCTCTTGCGTGCACTTTCACTCTCTCGCATGCACATTCTTTCCTCCACGCGCACTCTCGCACACGAATTCTCTCGAGCGCACTCTCGCACGCGCACTCTCACGCTCTATCTCGCGCACTGTCTCTCACTCGCATGCTCATGCTCTCTCTTACGCACTCTCTCTCTTTCGCGCACACTCTCTCTTGCGATCTCTCTCGCAATTTCTCTCTCTCGCACTCTCTCTCTCTTGTGCTCTTTCTCTCACGCACTCTCTCTCACACTCTCTCTCGCACACGCACTCTCTCTAGCTCATGCTCTCTCTCGTGCGCCTCTCTCTCTCGCACTCTCTCTTGTGCTCTCTCTCTCGCTCTCTCTCCCGCACTCTCTCTCTCGCACATGCTCTCTCTCAGTCACGCACTCTCTCTCTCATGAACGCGTTCTCTCGCTCTCGCACGTGCTCTCTCTCGCTCGCGCACTCTTGCGCACTCTTGCTCTCTCACTCTATGTATTGCGCATTCTCTATCTCTCGCGCGCGATTTCTCTCACGTGCGCTCTTTCTCACGCACTCTCTCTTATGCGCACATTCACTCTCTCTCTCGCAGGGTCTCGCACGCACATTCTCTCCTCCACGCGAGCTCGCTCACGCGATCTATCGAGCACTCTCTCGCACGCGCACACTAACGCTCTATCTCACGCGCTCTCTCTCACTCGCATGCTCGCGATCTCTCTTACGCACTCTCTCTTTCGCGAACGCTCTCTCTTGCGCTGGGCAGCTCCGCCCCAGGCCAAGTGCGGCCTTTCAGGGGGGGGAACCAGAGGCCAAGGGGCTGTTGCCAGTCCCCAAACGCCACTTGGGGTGGTCTGTGGGTGGGTGGGGGTGAAAGCAGGAGGGCTGTGAAGCAGGGAGGTGGGTCAGGGCGGGGGGGACACTCAACAGAGGTGGGGGTCCGGTCACATTTTCCCCCAAAGCTTGGGAGCCTGGCCTGCACCAGGCTGAACTCAGCACTTGAAATGGTCTCTGGGTGAACAGGGGCTGCAGGGACCCAGCCTTTAGTCACAGTTCAGACACTAACTGAGGGAGTATGGGGCAGTTAGGACGGATCCTGTTGATACTGGAGGGAGTGATTTATAACTTTGTAAAATAGGTCCAGTGCTTCTGAGATATCCAGGGGCAGCTTCCACCTGGAGGCAGTGGGGAGATGCAGAGCTGGAGCTGAAGCAGAGAGGACAGGGCAGGGCCTGGACCTGAAACATGACAGGAATGGAGATGAAGTGGACATGAAATGTTGATGTAAGGCCAGGGCTGAAGTACAGACTCTACAGCTGGAGGCAAAACACTGCAGAGCCAAAGCTGAACTACCGACTGCAGGGGTGGCTCTGGATGCAGAGCTGGAGCTGAGATCCAGGATGGGGCTGGGTCTCACACAATGCAAAGTTCGGGCTGGAATAAAAACTGTGGGACTGGAATAAAGACCATTGGGCTGAGGCTGAAATAAAGAATCATACCATTGTTTAGGCTGGAAAAAACCTTTGAGTGTATCAAGTCCAGCTGTTAAGCAACAAATATCCTGAGACTGGAGCTGAAACACCGATTGTGGAACCGGGGCTGGAGTAAACTGTCTGGGCTGGAGCTGAACGAATGGGGAACTGGAGCCCAAACAGAAAGACTGTGGGACTGAGGCTGAAATAAAGATCCTGGGGATGAACCGGTTCCCGGCCGGGGTGTCCCTCAGCGGGCCGGGCCAGCCGGAGCTGCAGGAACGGGTGTGTGAGCTGGCGCTGACCGAGGGGCCTGTCCGCGGGCTGCGGGGTCAGTCCCGCCGGGCAGAGGACAGGGCAGGGCCCCAGCGACAAGCTCAGAGCCTGGGCGGGAGCTCCTCGGCCAGGCCCGGCCCAGACCCTTTCAGCTCCTAGTCTCGGCCCGAGCACTTCCCCGGGGAGCGGCGCGAGGGGACAGGGGGCAGGGGGCGGGGCCTCCGGCTCAGCCAATGAGGAGGAAGGCGCCACAGGGCCGTCCCCTGCAGGCGAGCGGGCGTTGAGCCCCGGTAGGAACACAGGCGACCCGGCCGTCGATCAGCGTTACGTCTACTGCGGCTGCCGGGTCCAGGCCGAGACTTCTTGCGGCGCTGGGGCGAAGTTCGCTGGCCGGCAAGAGCTCCCCGCTGCCCTCGGGCCCGATGCCATCGCCGGGGTTGCCGTCGGCGCCGTCGCGCGGCGGCCCCTGGCGCCCGGTTCCCCGCGTCCCTGTTTCCGCCGACGAGCCGCCGCGGCGTGGGGGTCCGGCCGGCAGCTCGGGCACCAGAGGCTGGGTACGGCGCAATCCCGACGCACGCGTCCTCGCTGTCCCCAGCGAAAGCAGCGCGGCCGGGGAGCTCCGCGGGGCGCGGACGCAGCCGCTCGATCGGCGTGCGAAGGCGCCGGGGCGGCTAGGACCCGACCCTGGCTTTCCTGAATTCTCCGTCCTACTTCTTTAACTGCCTCGACTAACGTGGCCTGGTGGCCCATAGGCACCCTGCTCATCCTTTCCGACACGGCCTCCACGCTGGCGGCGTCACCAAGGCAGAGCGAGCAGCCGCGTTGGCGTTTTCCAGCACGCGCCGCCGCAACACCGCGCCCGTCAGCCAGCCCTGCACATCCGCGCGGTCAATCGCCTCACTTGCTCGATCTACAAAGGCGGCAAAAGGCTCCTCCCTGCCCTGTTGGATACTCATGTAAGAGTGACTGGGGGGGTGTAGTTCTTACTTTCCCCAGAGCCGTGCGAGCCAAGCGCATCGCCTCCCTTAACACCTCCGGACCTAGAGGAGCTTGGCTTTCTATGGTGGCGTACGGCCCCGGCCCCGTGAGTCTCTCGACCGTAACACCACGCAAGGGGTCGGCCGGTCCCCTCTGCGAGTTCGCTGCGGCATCGCACAGCTTATGCCAGCGACCCTGCCACAGCATTAACTCCGACTGGGACAGAATCAGCTTCATTACTGTCCTAATATCCTCCCGTAACAAAATACCGGAGCCCCAAATGTAGTTTAACGTCTGTTTGGCTGGCTCCCCGTGAATACCTGTCTCCGCTACTGTGCTCCGTAGCTGCGAGAGCAATTTCCAGTCGAGAGGGCTGTAATTAGCCCTGACATTCCCTTGCCCATCCTGTGTGAATACTACGGGAAAGGCGTGTGTGTCGTCGAGCTCTCGGCGCAGGCCCCGATCTCCCGCTTCTATTGCCCCTTTGCTGGGCAGCCTGGGCCAGCCCTTGACAACCCTTGTGGGGGAGAAATTGTTCCTCAGGTCCAACCTAAACCTCCCCTGGTGCAACCTGAGGCTGTTTTCTCTTGTCCTATCACTTGTTCCTTAGGAGCAGTGACAGACCCCACCTGGCTCCAACCTCCTGTCAGGGAGCTGTCAAGAGCCAGAAGGTCTCCCTCAAGCCTCTTTTTCTCCAGGCTGCACAAGCCCAGGTCCCTCAGCCGCTCCTCACACTTGTGCTCTAGACCCTTCCCCAGCTCTGTTGCCATTCTCTGGACATACTCCAGCCCCTCAATGTCCTTCTTGAAGTCCAGGGGCCCAAAACTGAACCCAGGATTTGAGGGGCGGCCTCTCCAGTGCCGGGAGACAATCACTGCCCTAGTTGGGAAGACTCAGTGTGTCTGACCCCCACCCTTCAAGTCTTCACTCACACTCAAATTTTATGGCACTGCCTGTAACAGACCAAGAGACGTGGGGGAAGATTTGAGGCTTCTGCAGCTGAAAGAACCTGCACACCCCCAGCTTTCTTCACCCCAGGACTTCACAGACTCTCCCCAGGGAAGTTTCTGTTTCTGCAGTCGTTAGAAGGGCCAGGCTGGCCCAGGGCAGGGGCTCACACCTTGTCTCAAGGCCTGGGCACACTCCTCGGCATTGCTGACCAACGCGTCGGCATTGTGCACGATGGAGGGCAGCCGGGCATACCAGTTCCTCACCACATCCTGCAAGAGACCAGGACATCCCCGTCACCATCTTCCTGGCTCCAGCAGCACCCGGTGAGGCAGTGCCTCACCTGCAGCCTTCGGTGCCAGCTCCCATTGGGGCAGCAAAGCTCTGCACCGGTGAAGGGACAGGGACCGACGGGCGCAGAACGCCAGAGCCAGCGGCGTTACCTGGAGCAGGTTGCGGGCCAGGCGGGTCTTCCCTGTGTACACCAGCAGCAAGTGATCGTTGAGGGTCTGGGTAAAACCCTCGGGCACTGGGATCTTCTCCACTTCCACCCTGAGTGGCAGCTGAGCCTCTGACCTCCCAATTTTGATGCCAGGCACGAGCCCGCCCACCTGGTCCTGCCAACCGCCCCCTGCGGGACAGAGGGTCCTCAGCTACCGCCAGGCCCCCCCCCCCACGCCCCCTGGCTCCTCCCCCCAGTTGCTACCTGTCGTGAGCCTCTGCTCGAGGTGCAGCACGGCGTGGATGAGGGACTCGGTGCCGGCAGTTTTAAATATAGAAATAAAAATAAATAAATCCAAATTATTTTTTTCTCCCATCTTAGAATTTACAAGGCTGTCAGTATTATCACATCTCAGAAAATTCAAGTTTCACCATCCAGTCTTGGTTCACCATCTTACAAGTCTTGAACTACTGAATTTTTCAACCTTTAGCAGAGAAGAGAACTGGCAGAAAATGAGGATTTCTGTAGATTCACCATCTCCAAGATGTTGGTCTGAAAAGAGAATCTATTCTTGTATTTATGCAAAATGGCATTCCTGCTCTCTAAAAGTATCCATTCCCATGCATTACTTCACAAACCACAATGATGTTGGTTTACTCTAAGTTTAAAAGTTTTGCTAGAGAATGCTTTCTATATGAAATGCATAGTAGCTCAAGAAAACCTTATATTTCTGGCATGACATTTCCAGCTTTAGCCTTGCAATCCATGGAAAGACTTCTCATATGCTTATACAATTAAGGATATTGGAATTGTGGCTAAAACTAGGACTTAAATACAAACTGTGTCGGAAAGCAGTCCCCATAGTAAGCAGGCTATGAAATTCGTGCATAAAGCAGCCAAAGCCATGAGCAGCTCCACTTTGAAGAGGAAATAAAATTGCTTTTCAGAACATGGAAAATGAGCAGAGATGACTCCCACTTATTTGTAGAAACTCATGTCAAGAAAGCCAAGGTCAACCTGATCAAAGTCAGACTAAATAGAGCTCAAATAGATTTTCTATTCTAAATGGAATGGAACAGAACTATTGCCCAAGCTGAAGACTGCACTCAACCAGATACTTGTGGAAGGGCAGGCTGCTCTGTTTATACGTACTGACACTGGTTTTACCAGGAGCAAATATAAGAACACAAAACCTGAGATTTGAAAACATAAGAATATGAATAATGGATCTTAGAGGCACAGTTCATGATTCTGTTGGTTCTTAAGATTCACAGTAGCACAGACAACTTGGCATTTTCAGTGTTGGCATTTTTTGGGTGGGGGTTTTTTGTTTGGTTTTGGTAATTTTAAGTGCAAGTCTTTCCTTTCAATATTTCTGTTAGGCTTTGGGTGCCTCAATTTTGACATTCTTGTAATATGTACTTCTAGTATGTATTACTGGAAGTAATTGCCTCTTCCTCCCAGAAGGAGGCAATGTGTAAATTCCATTTAGGTAGCCCATTTCATAGCTCCTCTTCTTTCTCTTCCATTCATTTAAAAGAAAAAAACAAAATCTTTAAGGTCCCTTCCAACCCTGACAATTCTGAAAAAAAAAAAAATCAACAAAACTCTATGTTACATAAAAGCAAATATTTGTAAAGGCAGATATCATTCACAGAGTATTTCCAATTGAAACATCTAATTGAAAACTTGGAGAAAAAAAAAATTAATACATGTAATAGTCAGATAACAGAATAAAATTACATGACACACACTCCTCCCAATCTGTCTCCTTTTGAAATGACAATCAAAATTATTCAGTGAAGTAGGAAAATGCATCTACACTTCCTGTCAAACTTCTGTCTTCAGAGACATAAACTCTCAGCTCTCCATAGGGATCTAGGTAGAGTGAAAATACCCAGAATAATTAAAAAAAAAACCCACTTGCTTTTGGGTCTTGCTTTATTTAAAGACATTTTTGTTTTAAATTAACCCATTTATACTTAATTATTAAATTTGACATTCTGTGCAAAGTAGTAATCTAGTAAACAGTTAAACTACAAAAACATTCAGTAGTATTTGAAGTATTAAAGAAAAATCAAATCTCTGAAATAGAAGTCAAATATAAAGGAGCTGAAGCTGGAAATGCTCTAACCAGTTTTTGACAGGAACAGACTATTCTGCAGGTTCAGAGTGAATATTTGCCTCATTTCAAAATTCAACTTCATTCAAAGATGAAAAATAATTGGTATTTTAAAAGCTCAGAAATCTTATTTTCCTCTCACAGTTCATAAAAAAAAAATAGGTGAAAGGCTTCAACCTAGTTTTAAAAGCTTGAAGCCTGTGTCCTAGTTTGAGTGAGAACAGAACTAATTCTGTTTAGTGATTATACTTTTCGTCCAAGTTCTTCTAACTGCATTTCCTGAAATTAACAGAATGTTTTCAAAGGCAGCATCTGCTTCTGGCAGTGATAACACCCAATATTTAGAGTTAGTACCGAGGATTGGTATGCAGACCAAGACCACTGCTGGATCTTGCATACCACCTTGGGGAGTGCAGAAAGTATAAGGCATGAAGGAGCAGACAGGACAGGTGACCCTAAACTGACCAACGAGGTATTCCAGCCCATATATATCATATTCAGTATAAAGCTGAGGGATCAGGAGCATCAAGCCCTGCTTGGCTTGGGTCTTCTTCTAGCGTCTTTCTTGTTTTTTCAATAGCCAGCATCTGAGGAGGACTCTGTCCTTTCTGCCTTTGATCTTGATTTTTGTGTTCCTAAATCTAGTACCAGAATCCGGAGATTCCTTCATTGCATGGATGATAACTTCTTGATGCATGTGGTGGATGACGCAACTAGGAGAGGAGCACTGTGGGATCTTATACTCACTAACAAGGAGGGTCTGGTTGAAGCAGTGAAGGTTGAGGGCAGCTTTGGTTACAGCGATCACGAGATGGTGGAGATCAGGATGTCACGTGGCAGGAACAGAATACCAAGCAGAATCACAACCCTTGACCTCCGTAGGGCCAACTTTGGCCTTTTCAAGCAATTGCTAGGAGAAATTCCATGGGACAGGGTACTATAAGGTAAAGGAACTCAAGATAGTTGGTTAGCATTCAAGGACCGCTTCTTCCAAACTCAAGATTAGAGCATCTCAACAGGTAGGAAGTCAAGAAAGGGTGTCAGGAGACCTGCATGGTTAAACAGGGAGCTGCTGGGCAAACTCAAGTGGAAGAAGAGAGTCTACAGATCATGGAAGGAGGGGCTGACAACTTGGGAGGAATATAAGACTGTTGTCAGAGGATGCAGGGAGTCAACTAGGAAAACTAAGGACTTCTTGGAGTTAAATCTTGCAAGAGAGATCAAGGACAACAGAAAGGGCTTCTTCAATACACTGCAGATAAAACTAACACTAGAGGCAATGTAGGCCCACTGATGAATGAAGTAGGTGCCCTGGTGACAGAGGATGCAAAGAAAATGGAGTTACTGAATGCCTTCTTTGCCTCTGTCTATGTAGCTGGAGGCTGTCCTGATGAGCCCCAGACCCCTGAGGCCCCAGAGGAAGTCAGGAGAAAGGAGGAGTTTGCCTCGGTTGATGACAATTGGGTTAGGGACCAATTAAGCAATCCAGACATCCACAAATTCGTGCATCCTGATGGGATGCACCTGCAGATGCTGAGGGACCTGGCAGAAGTCACTGCTAGGTCACTCTCCATCATCTTTGGTAAGTCGTGTGGAACAGGAGAGGTGCCTAAGGACTGGAGGAAAGCAAATATCACTCCAGTCTTCAAAACAGGTAGGAAGGAGGACCTGGGTAACTATAGACCGGTCAGCCTCATCTCCATCCCTGGAAAGGTGATGAAACAACTTATCCTCAGTGCTGTCTCTAAGCATATCAAGGATAAGAGGGTCATTAGGAGCAGTCAATGTGGTTTTACCAAGGGGAAGTCATGTTTGACCAACCTGATAGCCTTTTATGAGGACATAACCAGGTGAATAGATGATGGTAGAGCAGTGGATGTGGTAGGGGAGGTTGGCCGGGGCTCTGAGCACCCTGCTCTGGTTGCAGATGGCCCTGCTCCCTGCAGGGGGGTTGGATGAGATGAGCTTGAAAAGTCCCTTCCAGTCCAGTCTATGACTCTCTGAGTCTATGATAAGACAGCATGTGGTGTTCACTGACAGGTTGGGATGATTGCTCATCCCAGAGTTTTCATTTCTTAACGGGACCCTCCTGTTGTTGGGCTCCTCCTGAAACCCCTCTACGGCCAGAGGGGCTCTGGCTGCCTTCCCTAGAGGCTTCCCAGCAGCACCTATGAGTGCTGCCTCTGTCCCAGGGTCTGTTTATGAATCACTTAGATCTTTCCCCACTTCCATCTTCCTGGGCAGGTTGGTGTCCACTCTCACCTCATCCTTGGTCCTGTCCCAGTGCCTCTGAAACAATAAGCAGGCGGTAGCTGGCACCAGCTCACGGAACATCCATTACCTTGGTCTGTGCAATCGAAAGCCATTTATAGTAAATGTGTTTGCTTTGTGCTGAATTGCTCACAATGCTGCCAAGTACAACCACACCAGCTGTTAATTAGAGTTTAGCTTTTATTACCAAAAAGTCTCCTCTGTTGATATGGAAAAATGGGAATAAAAAAAGCCATTTAACCTATTGTGATGGGAAAATAAGCGATGACTTGTTGGTTTAATTAAATAGTCTATTTATCCAGCCCTCAAAGTGTTTGAACATACAGGGGATTACCAGCCGCGTTCCCCTGGCTTCTCTCCTGTCACCCCAGTAATCCTTGTGGTGTGAGGTGACAGTTACCTGCTAAATGGCCCCGTGAACTTCAGTCTTGCAGCGGGAAAGTCCGACACATCACTTGGCTTCCAACACGCTCTGGTGTTTGTTTCTTCTTCTTTTCCCCTTCCCCTTCCCCTCCTTTTCCTCTTCCCCTCTCCTCACTGAGGCCCTGCCACCTCCTTCCCACCACTCTTGGGCAACTGATTCTTCCCGCAGCTCAGCGCGAGGCAGCGCAGCCAGCCCCTTCCCTGCGGCTGTCTGCGTCTGCACGGGCCCTTGGCTTCCCAAAAGCATCCCAGCTGGGCTTGCTTCAGGATCAGAGAATCATAGAACTGTTTGGTTGGGAGAGACCCTTGAGGTCATCCAGCCGGTTCCACCAGCGCTGCCCCCCCAGCACTGCCAGGGCACCACTGACCCCTGTCCCTCAGCACCACAGCTCCACGGCTTGGAAACCCCTCCAGGGTGTTCTTCTGTGGGAGCTCTGTCTGAGTTCCCACCTCTATCCTGTCCAGTGTCAGGAGCACAGCCTTCATTTGCCACATGGAGACCATTATTCTAGGACTATAGTATTGATTTATTGTAGGTGTTGGTTAGTAGTTTGTTTGTTTTGTTTTATTTTAAGGTTCTTTATTTATTTATTTTTATCTTATTATTCTATTTGTTTGTTTGCCCAGCCCCCACGCACGCGCTGCTTTGTCGTAATGGCTATAGCTGCCTTGCTGCCTGCAAAATGGCGGCGCTTCCGGTTTCACCATGTTTAAATGTCCCACGGCTTCCCAGCAATGCCCCCTGTCTGCGTCGCTCTCACGAGTGCTCCCGTGAGAGTTCCAGACTCTGCCACTCCTCGTTGTCTCTCTGGGTCCCCCTGAGTCGAGGAAACCCCCTGTTCAAAAGAAAAAAAAGCAGGTGCCACAAAGCTGGTCAGTGACGGAGCTGGACCCGCTGCCTCACTGCCTGCAATGTAAGGGAATGTGTACAATCAGGCAGTTAATCCCTAAGGATAAGGTCTATAATCATTCACAACCTCCCCCAGGAATTCTGCGGACCCCCTGGATAAGATCTAAATGGGAGGAGAATCGCTTAGAAAAAAGGGGAATGGGATCCCATAGTTTTGTGAGATGGATTTTCCCTTGGTTAGGGGTCAGTGAACTCCAGAAAGATGTAGTGAATATTTCAGCCACTCTGGATGACGTATTTAACATCACTACGGATGCCATCCGTGGTCTTCAGACAGAGGTAAATTCACTCTCAAAAGTAGTTTTACAGAAGAGAATAGCACTGGACTTATTACCCATGATAGAAGGAGGGGTTTGTACAATCATTAATCAGAGCTGCTGTGTATATGTAAACCAGGAGAGCAGAATTGAGAACATTTGTGTGAATTGTGGAAGAAAACTCGAGTTTTTAATGAAGTCAGTAAAGATGATACTAGCTGGGGATTCAGGGAACTTTGGGAAAAATTGACCTCTTGGCTTCCAAACTTAGCTTAGTTGAGACAACTCTTTCCATTCATAGTAGGACTTGCTATTTTGATTGCTTTAAATTGATAATTATTCAATGTACCCTTTGGAGTTGCAAGAAAAATTTAGATAATTATGAAGACTGGAAATGCAATTGTAGTGGGTCTGGCTGAGCTGATTTTCCCCATCCAGCCCTCATGCTGCAGTACTGGGAGCTGGAGGGTGTTGATTATGTGAATAGTTTTATTGAACTCATGCATGTAACTACTTTTCAGCGTGGAGTCCTGGTCAGTGTAAATTCTTCAGACCAATAGACCCCAATGCCCCCTAGAGACCCCTCTACAGAACCCAATGTCCCCTACAGACCCCCCTATAGATCCCAGTGTTCCCAGTAGAGCCCCCTGTGTCCCCTATAGACCCCAACATCCTCTATACCCCTCCAGTGCTGCTATAAACCCGCTTATAGGACCCAGTGTGTCCTATAAACCTCAGTGTCCCTATAGGGCCACTCTACAGAACCCAGTGTCCCCCATAGACACGCCAATAGAGCCCAATTTCCCCTATAGACTCACCCTATGGACCCCCCCAGTGTCCCATATAGATACCCCAGTGCCCCCCATATTCCCCCCACTGTCACCTATAGATGATCTTTGTCCCCTATAGACGCCACCTGTAGACACTCCTATAGACCACACTGTCACCTGTAGACCCCCACAGTGTCCTCTATACCCCCTGGTGTCCCTCATCATGCCCCCCCTCCCCATGGGGTCTATAGGTGCTCTCTGGGATCTATAGGTCGCTCTATAAGATCTGTAGGTCCTTCTATAGGATCTCCTGGCATCCTCTGGGATCTACAGGTCCCTCTATGGGACTTATAGGTCCTTCTACAGGATCCCCAGGTGTCCTACGGGATCTCTACGTCTCTCTATGGGACCTATAGGACCTTCTATAGGATGCCCAGGCACACTGTGGGATCCCTAGGTCACTCTATAGGACCTGTAAGCTCCATATAGGATGCACAGCTTCTCTGTGGGATCTATAGGTCCCTCGATGGGATCTGTAGTTGCCGGTATAGGATCTATAGGTGCCACGTGGGATCTATAGGCGGGAGGGGGCCCCCCCGGCCACCACCAGGGTCTCCCCAGTGATGTAGTCGGCCGCTGGCGAGCACAGGAAAGTCACCACCTCGGCCACCTCCTCTGGTGTCCCCAGCCTGGGGACAAGGGGGGGCCACGTGTCACCTGATAGGCCATGCACACGCATGCCACGCCCCCCGCAGGCCACACCTCCCACAGGTCATGCCCCCTGCTGCCGCACCTGTCGATGCCCATGGCCGACATCACCTGGTGCCGTGTCTTCTCCTCCTCCCACAGCTGCTGAGGGGAGGGGGTGTGGTCAGGGACACTCCCACTGGGGCCACGCCCACCCCCCAGGCCATGCCCCTTTCCCCATCCCCCCACTAATTGTTGCTCAGCTTTGTGTACTTGACAAGTAAAATATCTGTGTTCAGATAACACAGGTCTGTGAAGGACTCAGAGGCACATTATCGAAGATGCTTGATTACTTAGCTGTCTTTGACTCCAGTTCGTATTGAACCTCTAGCATGTCTGGCACAGCAGCACTCAGCTGCAGCGTGGCTTCATTCAGGCCACGGTAGTCCACTCTTAGTCTCCATTCTCCTTTAGACTTTCTCACTGGCCATATGGAGCTGTCAAAGGGTGAGCAAGTTTTGCTGATCACTCTTTGGCTCTCCAGTTGATGAATTGACTTATGGATGGGGATCAGGGAATCTTGATTGGTGAGATATTGCTGTTGGTCCACCACTGTGGGAGCGATTGGCACCTGTTGTTCTTCAGCCCTCAGCAACCCCACAACAGACTGATCCTCCAAGAGATTGGGCAAGGTGGACAGCTGTTCAGTTCCCTCCATCTCCAAGACAGCTATCCCAAAGGCCCACTGATGCCCTTTTGGGTCCTTGAAAGACCCTCTCCTGAGGATCATCCTATGCCAAGGATGCACAGGGCCTCTGAGCCAGTTACAGTGGGGGTTTATGCCACTCCTTCCCAGGTAGACTCGCTTCAGCTTTCAATACACTGAGCTGTTGGGATCCCCCTGTCACCCCAGAAATACAGATGGGTTCTACCCCTTTAAAAATTAATCGCATTAGGGTTCACTGTGCACCAGTATCTACTAGAGCCTTATACTCCTGTGGGTCTGACATGTCAAGTCATCAAATCCACACAGTCCAGTAAACCCGATTGTCCTTTTCATCCACCTGGCTGTAGGCAGGGCCCCTCTAATCCTGATCAGAGTCAATTATTTCTTGTGAGAATGATTTACAAGTCCCTTCAAGAGAAGCAGAAGTGAGATCAGCCCTTCTACTCTTTCTGGAAACTGGATTGTGGGGAAAGAACAATAAGGTGGAAGTGGAACCTCCAGGACCTTGGGATACTCGTGCCCTCCACCACCCCCTTTTCCTCCAATCGAAGACCCCTCCCTTCAACATGCTGCCACTTCCCCTGTCCCAATCCCTTTTGGGGCTCAGGCACCCACCGTCCCGCCCTCATCCGCCCCACCTTCGAAGGATGGGGGGGGGGGGAGTTGGACATTCACCCATCACTTCGAGAACTAGGAGTAAGACCCTAGCAGATCAGCAATATATATTTGCTCCACTGAGGGTAGTGATGGCACCTGCAGAGTCTGGATCTGCTGGAGGGTGGGAGGCTCTACAGGGGGGTCTGGCCAGGCTGGAGCGATGGCCAAGGGCTGGGTCCTGCCCTTGGGTCACCTCGACCCCCTGCAGCGCTCCGGGGAGGGGTTTCCAAGCCCCCTGTGGAGCTGTGGTGCTGAGGGCCAGGGGTCAGTGGTGCCCTGGCAGCGCTGGGGACACGGTGGGACTCCAGGAAGCGTCTCTCCCCCGACTCCGCTGGGGTGATCGGGTGGTTTTCTGCCCCCCTCCTCCCTGCAGGACAAGACGTCCCCGAAGCCCTCAGCGGAGTCCCTCCTGCCCCGGCTGCTGCGCTTCCTCCGCCAGCTCAGCCGCCCCTTCTCCGGCCCCGCCATCATTTGGTCGCTCTACCTGGTGGCAGCCACCGTCACCCTCCTGCCAGCCCTGCGCCGCCGCTCCCGGGGGGGCTCGCCCCCCGCCCGCCACAAAGCCCCCCGGCGAGGGGAGCCCGGGGGCGGCGAGAGGAACGGGCAAGCGCGGCGCAGAGAGGGCAGAGAGGCGGAGGAGAAGGGCGAGGGCCGGGCGCGAGGGGCGACCGACGGCCACGGCGAGGGCCGGGCGCGGGCCGTGACCAACGGCGACGGCCGGGCCCGGGCGGTGACCAACGGCCATGGTGAGGGGCTGCGGGGCACCAAGAAGAAGAAGTAGCACTGGCACCTGCCCGCCCAGGCTCTGTCTTCCACCCACGGACTGAGGGCGCTGCCCACATCCCCCTGCCTGGCACCAGGGGGCCCAGCTGGGGAACACTGGGCACCCCCTCCCCGTGCTGCCTCCAGCTCTCCCCTCTGCCCCTGACAGGGTGTCCCCGCCACCCTCAACTTGTGGGTGACAGTGCCAGGCACTGCTGGCACCTCTGCCACCCTGGGCCATGCCAGAGCTTGTGCAGGGGTTGCTCCATACTGGTGAGGGGTGCTTGGCACTGGCCAGAGGGGTGCTTGGCACGGGCGAGGGGGTGCTTAGTGCTGGCAGGGGCTGCTTGGCACGGGTGGGGTGATGCTTGGCACAGACAAGGGGGTGCTTGGCACTGGTTGGCACTGGGGGGGTGATGCTTAGCGCTGGCAGGAGCATCTTTGGTCGGCCCCAGCCAGGCAGTGCCGCCCCCCCCTCCCCCCCCAGTTCCCCTGCTCGCCCCCCCCGTGCCCCCCCGGCCCCTCCTCGGGGGTGGGGGGGGCCGTTTGGGGGCCGCGTTACTAGGTATGTAATTTCAAAAGCCAAAGCAGGCTTTTCCAATGCTCACTTTAACTATCTTAAAGTGTATCAATAACCATATCTTCCAAATTTCTAATCTTTTCTGGGGCATTGATATCCATGTCATGTCCACTGTCTATAGAAGGCCTCATCCACTTGTTCTTCCTTGTCAGGCAACCTATAGCAGACCCACTACAGTGTCACCCATACTGGTCTGCTCTTGAATCCTTACCCATAACCTCTCTGTTTGCTCTTCATCCATCCCCAGGCAGAGCTCCATACATTCCAGCTATTGTCTCAGAAAAAGGGCTACTTCCCCTCCTCATCTTCCCAGCCTCTCCTGATTTTGTGTTCCTTTCCTGTCACATCATCTGCATAGAAGTACCCAGCCTGAGTATATGTCATAGACCCTTTAAAGTTTTAAGACCCATGAAACTAGTCTCATGCCTTCCTCAAACTTTGGGTATCGAGAACTACAAAGGATATTTTAGCATTGCTGAAAATCAAAGTTATGTGGGCCCTCTTCCACCAACAGAATATTATGGAGGTGGTGGAAGTTTCAAAAAGCTGCAGTTGAATGACTGAGGGGGGGAAATGTGACTTGTTTCCATTCTTCTCTGGGCCTGCAGCAGTTAAAGAAAGGAGAACAGACATAGAAGTGACAGCAGTGTTCAAGGAAAAAAAAAAGGGGGGGGGGAAGCCTGGAAAAGGCTGACTGGCAACTAACTCCCCTCATGCCTTTTTAATAAAGTTTCTCTGTACTTGGGTTTAAATTATTATCCAGTGTTTCATTTAATGGATGTTTGAAGTAGTAGTGTGTCAGTAGACGTGTCTATGCTGCTACTTCTATTAAAAGAGTTTTACTATGCTCCTGGGGGGTGGGAAGATAGGAATTAGATGGATTTTTTTACATCCCTTATCATCCCCAGACTATAGGTATTATTGAAGGATGGAATGGACTTTTTAACATTCAACTACAAATTTGCACTCGCATCAGTGAGTCCAAAACCTCACCTAGTACCTCCTTGTCGCTGTTAATACCGGGAGTGGAGAGATGCAGCAACACACAAATTCAGTAAGAGCAGGCAAAAGAAGCAACTTTATTAATTTATAATCCCATATTATATACCCTAGCCCCATAGGGCTAGAGGCTCTTTAGCCTGGAGAAGAGGAGGCTGAGGGGGGACCTCATTAATGTCTATAAATATATTAAGGGTGAGTGTAAGTCCTTCAGCAACTCCAATGACTTGTCATAGGGGACTCCACACAGCAGCCTTCCACTGTCGATGTTTTCCCACAATGCAACAAGACCCATCAGTGAACAGGGTGTATTGCTTTTCATCATCTGATAATGCGTTATATGGTGGGGCCTCCACAGCACGTTTCACCTCCTCCGGTGACATCCCAAAATCTTTGCTTTCTGGCCAGTTTGTGATCACTTCCAGGATCCCTGAGCAACTGGTGTTACCTATTCTAGCCCATTGCGTTATCAATGCAATCCACTTGCTCCATGTGGCATCAGTTGCGTGGTGAGTAGATGAGACTCTTTTCTGTTGGAGTATAGTTGGCCTCATATCCCCTGTATCCTCGACTCCAAAAACCCAGAGGTCGGCCCCGTGTCTCCCTGAGTGCCCTCTGCCAGAGGCTCCAGGTAGGACCATTCTTCCCGGCTGCAGTGTAGAGCACATTTTTAATATCTTGAACTCTTTCATTTGCTGCCAGGATCTCTTTTTCAGTTGGAGTACAGTTGGCCTCATATTCTTTGTATACCTGACTCCAAAACCCTAGAGGTCAGCCTCTGTTCTCCCCAGGTGCTTTCTACCAGAGACTCAGGGTAGGACCATTCTTCCTGACTGCAGTGTAGAGCACATTTTTAATATCTTGTCCTGCCCAGACTGGCCCGAGGGCTGCTGCATGAACAATCTCCTGTTTAATTTGTTCAAAGGCTTGTCATTGCTAAGGGCCCCATTTAAAATCATCCTTCTGGGTCACATGGTAGAGAGGGCTCACAATCAGACTGCAGTCTGGGATATGCATCCACCAGAAACCTATAACATCCAGGAAAGCCTGTGTTTCCTTTTTATTGGTTGGCAAGGAAATAGCTGCTGTCTTGTTGATTACATCCATTGGGATATGGCAATGCCATATCTGAGTCATACAGAAGCCTTTTCACAAAAAGAGGGCCGAGTAGCATTTAGAGGATTAATGCATTTTACAACATTTTAAACCAGGCAATACACAGTTTTCCAAATAGATTCATAGCCAAGAATCAATATTATAATTTGTTGCATGAACACGATTATATCCATTTTCCTGATGCAGTGAAAAACTCAATAACTGAAGTTATTAAGCAGGCATTCTTTATTTTGCGGCGCTGGACGCACAGGGGATCACTCCTCCAAATGTGCGTACCGATGCAAGCTAGGTACATAGTTTATATGCAGGCTAAACATACAGAGGGGTTCCAGCCCTCCCAGCATTGCTGGGGCTCCTCTGGCCCCGCTCCACCAGGTCCCTGTCTCTGCTGCGCTAAAAGAACAGAATTCATCTGATCTCAAAGATGAGGTGATTGGCTGCAATCCCTCACAACTTTCATCTGCTGGGTGAAGACAAAGGACAAATTTCAAGCCATTTTCCAGGCTACTTCTTCAGACTTGTTCGGGGAGAACTCAATTCCACCTGATGCAGGCCTGTGGTTGTGTCTGTAGGTCCAGGGCAAGGCCATCTCACTACAGTTCCATAATGACACTGAAGTGTCCCTTGAATCCATGTCACTGGGCCTGACTTACCATTCCCCCAGACCAAGGACAAAGAGCAGGAAGCAAAGAACAAACAAACAAGAGAAAAAGCAGCTGAGAATCCTTACTGCATGAAAGGCCCATTGTCTGGGGTCGGTTTTGGCCGGGAAGGTCCCTCCACACCTACTCCACTTCACCACGGGGTTACTGGGAGAAAGAGGATCCAAAAATCACAGCCAAAAACGCTGAATCAGCCAGCACGTTACTGGCCCAGCTCTGCTCCTTCCTCACGCCAGCTCCTAAAAGTCACTTTTTTTCCTCTGACTTTGTCACCTGTCTGACCAGAGGAGCAGCTTGTCGCAGGTTTTCTAGTCGCTGCAGGAGCAGCAAACATCTCTCTGAAGTCAGCTGAAGACAGCAGAAAACGTAGCAGGGAAGTGGTATCATGAGGGCCATCAACTGAAAATGCCTCGCATGCTCAGGTGGCCTCGTGACTCTTTTGTGGTCACTTTGCTGCATCTGCTGCAGAGAAACCAGAAAAGGTTTCAGCATATTTATACTAAAAATGAGGAAAAAAAAAAAAATGTCCAGGAAAAACAAGAAGCAACGCACAGAAAGTTCTTGGCATTTAAGAGTTACCCAGCAGCATCTTTACGGTGCTGACCATGAGAAGTGGCCTCCTAACCCAAAAGCCTGCTGTGGACAGGGGCTGGGCAGCACCTCCCAGTAATCATCAGAGGGCATGAAACCCAACGTCATTCCTGCACCAGCCCAGTCAAGCTGGGGCATGGCAGAGGCTTGGCACAGCCTCCAAGAAACTGGTTCCAATTTAAGAGTCCCACACAAGTTAGAGAATCCCAGCATCCCAACGTGGTAGGGGTGGGAAGGAACCTCTGGAGCTGCTCTGGTGTCCCCCCCCTGCTCCATCCAGCAGGGTCACCCAGGTAGTTGATTGTGGCTGGTGCAGGCCTTTGTGACGTCACAGCTCCATCAGGAGGTACGTAATCCCGTCTGGTGCAGGTTTTTGTGACAAACCAGCTCCACGACTAGGTAGGTCATCATTGTTGGTGCAGCCCTTTGTGACATCACATCTTCACGAGTAGGTGGAAGATCACGACTGGTGCAGGTGCTTCCTGTGCGCCATGTTGGTTTCCCTCGGCATGCCGGAAGCTGTAGGCCCGGGGCACGGGGCTTCCTGGGCGCCATGTTGGTGTCCCTCGGCATGCCGGGAGCAGTAGTCTCGGGCCACAGGGCTTCCTGTGAGCCATGTTGGTGTCCCTCGGCATGTTGGGAGCTGTAGTTCCGGGGCACGGGGCTACCTTTGCGCCATGTTGGTGGCCCTCGTCATGCCGGGAGCTGTACTCCCGGGGCACTGGGCTTCCTGTGCGCAATGTTTGTGCCCTCGGAATGCCGGGAGCTGTAGTCCCGGGGCACAGGACTTCATGTGAGCCATGTTTGTGCCCACGGCATGCCAGCAGCTGTAGTCGCGGGGCACGGGGCTTCCTGTTAACCATGTTTGTTCCCACGCCATGCCGGCAGCTGTAGTATGGGGCACGGGGCTTCCTGTGCGCCATGTTGGTGGCCCTCGGTATGCCGGGAGCTGTAGTCGTGGGGCACGGGGCTTCCTCTTCCCCATGTTGGTGTCTCTCGGCATGCCGGGAGCTGTATTCCCAGGGCACGGGGCTTCCTGTGCGCCATGTTGTTGGCCCTTGGCATGCCGGGAGCTGTAGTCCCGGGGCACGGGGTTTCCTGTGCGCCATGGTGGTGTCCCTCGGCATGCCAGCAGCTGTAGTCTTGGGGCATGGGGCTTCCTGAGAGCCATGTTTGTGCCCACGGCATGCCGGGAGCTGTAGTCCCGGGGCACGGGGCTTCCTATCCGCCATGTTTGTGCCCACAGCATGCCGAGAGCTGTAGTCCCGGGGCACGGGGCTTCCTGTGCGTCATGTTGGTAGCCCACGGCTTGCTGGGAGCTGTAGTCCCGGGGCACTGGGCTTCCTGGGCGCCATGTTGGTGTCCCTCGGCATTCCGAGAGCTGTAGTCCCGGGGCATGGGGCTTCCTGTGCGCCATGTTGGCGTCCCTCGGCATTTGGGAGCTGTAGTCCCGGGGCACGGGGCTTCCTGCGCCGCATGTTGGTGTCCCTCGGCATGCAGGGGGGTGTAGTCCTGGGTCGACATCCTTGTAAGTGTTCAAGGCCTGGTAGGATGGGGTTTGAGCAACCTGGGGAAGGTGTCCCTGTCTGTGGGTTGGATCTAGATCATCTTCAAGGTCCCTTCCAACCCAATTCTATGATTTTTGCCTTGCAGCAGCTCTTGCTCAAGTTATTTTATGCAATGCTCTCCGGTTCCCCTGGAACCTCACATAGTGCTTAAGAAAACTGGTTTAGCAATTACAGTTGAGGACTGGATTCAAGCCTGGATATTCTTATTCCTGGCATTGCTTGTTACTGCTTCGAACTTTGGCAGCCTTAATGTGTCAAAAATGGGCTTGCTATGTACTGCCCAGAGAGGCAGTAGGTATTTTTGCATTTGTAAGGCATCTGAAGAGACCTGCACAAAGCATTACAAATAAATATTACACTTTGCAAAACTTTCCTTTTTTTTTTTTTTTTTTTCCTCCAAGGAGGAGGCTGCCATATTCTATGAGGGAAGTTGGAAGCTTCATGCTGTTAATCAGGAAGGGCTAATACTCTTGTCAGGGAGGTTTGGAGGCAATGCTGCTAAGACTTTTGGAATAGGATGTAACAAGCAGCGGAATTGCAAATGGACCCTCCGTCTGTAGTTTTGAAGCAGGTGCCTTGTGTTGTTTTGTGTATAAAACTGTACCAAATAATTATTCACAGCTTGCCACATCTGACCTAAAATTTTGGCCCCTTGGTGCTTCATCACAGGAAAGTAATGTCAGTATTGTAGTTCCAAATTCCTTGGTTCTACCAGTTTACACATAGATGTTGAATTCAACTTTGAAAGCCACTTTACTTTCTTAAAGGCCCATCCCTTTTTTGGAACAATTACTACTTTCTTAGGGTACCTGATGAAAATGGGCCAGTTGAAAACTCAGATGTGGGTCTGAACTAGGAAATGCTGTTACAACTTTGTTGCCGACTGACATCTGTAGGATGCTACTTTCTATGATGAATTGATCTGTGTCCAAAAAAGATACCCAGCAGGCTGTAAAGACCCTCATTTTACTAATGAGCTTCACAATGTGATACCTTATTATAATTACTGACAGGGGCCTCGAAAGTCACTTTTTAATAGAGTTACCCAACACTTCTCATGGTCAAGTTCAGTTTTCCTTTTTTTTTTTGTTATCTCATTTCTTTAGAACTTCATAGTTTCTATGCTGAAATTTTTTCCATGCTGGACATCTGCCTTGAGGTAACGAGGTGTGTAAACTGTAAGAACCAAGGATTTAATTTCTAGCAGCTTTCGTGGGGAAGCTATTTTAAGACATACGTGCTTTTTAGGGATGGTATTTTCCAAGGCAAACACTGGCATTTTTTTCAAACATCCTCTCCTGTAGCCTAAAGTAAAGGGCTCAGGTGCCAAGTTCTTTGTGCTGTCTATGAAGTGCAAGCAGTTGGTTATATGTAACTTAAGATTTCAGGGCTAGCAGCTTTCCTGGCGAAGCTATTCTCAGACATTCGTGGTTTTTAGGGGTGATATTTTCCATGGGCAAAAAATGGCATTTTTTTTCTAACAACTTCTGCTGTAGCCTAAATTAAAGTGCTGAGGTGCCGAGTTCTTTGTGGTGTCCATAAAGAGAAGTAGGGTGTCCAAAACTGGACACAGGACTTGAGGTGGGGTCTCACTAGCGCAGATTAGAGGGGGAGGAGAACCTCTCTCGCTCTCTTGGCTACAGTTGTGCTAATGCATCATAGGATGCCATTGGCCTTTTTGGCCACTGCAAGGGTGTATTGTTGGCTCGTGGCCATCCCCCTGTCTATCAGGACCCCCAGGTCTCTTTCTCCAGCACTGGTCTCTAATACATCAGCCCCCAGCCTGTACTGAGACATGGACTTGTTCTTTCTTAGGTGCAATACCTTACGCTTGTTGTTGTTAAATTGCATTCAATTTCTCTCTGTCCAGCCGTCAAGCCTGTGCAGGTCAGTCTGGATGGCAGCACAGCCTGCTGCCGTGTCAGTCACTCTTCCCTTTTTGTTGTCATCAGCAAACTTGTTGAGGGTGCTCTCTACCCCCTCATCCCGGTCATTAATGAATATTGAATAATACTGGATCCAGTACTGACCCTTGAGGGACTGCACTAGTCACAGGCCTTCAGCCAGACTCTGCTCCACTGACCACAACTCTCTGCAATTTGTTCTTTAAGTACTTCCCGATCTACATTATTACAGCGTACGTAAACCCAGACTTCTCAAGCTTGGCTGTGAGGATCCCATGGGATACTGTATCAAAAGCCTTGCTGAATTCAAGGTATATCACATCCACTGCACTTCCCTCATCTAACTATCCAGTGATATCTTCATAAAAGGCTATCAGATTAGACAAGCATGATTTCCCCTTAAGGAATCCATGTTGACTACTTGTGATAAGCCTCCTTTCCTCCAGATGCTTATAGATGGAATCAAGGACAATTTTTCCATTACCTTTCCAGGTCTGGAGGTGAGACTGGGGCAATTGGTTGAAGGGTTGGGACCACAGGTAGTGTTTTCCTCAGTCCCATTAGTGGCAGGGAAGGATACTGAAAGGAATGGGAAAACACACCTTTTTAACACATTTCTTGGAGGCTGGTGCTGCCAGTGGAATTTTGAGGGTTTTTTTGACCATGGGATGCTTTACATGATTCCAGGCCTGCTGGCAACAGATGGGAATGCCTGTCTCAAAAGGGGAAAAGGATCCTGGGGCACAAGCTAGTGGGGCTCATTGAAAGGTCTTTAAACTGAAGGGGGGTGGGGATAAAACCAGGCTTGCTAGAGAGGAGCCTGGAAACAGCATGCTGGCACCTGTGCGGCAGTGTGGTAGTAAGGTCTTACAGTCAGCTGTCTCAGTGGAGGTGGGGGATAATGATCCATGAGGCAGCAAAGCCTCACGAGTTGATAGGCTGGTAACTACTGAGGCATCTGAGAACCATTGAGTGGGAATTGGGGCTTCTCCCTCCAAGAAGGTTGCAGGACCATTAGCCCAGCTGAAGTGCATCTATACCAATGCACACAGTATGGGCAACAAGGAGGAGGAACTGGAGGCCATTGTGCATCAAGAAAACTATGATATAACTGCCATAATGGAAATGAGGTGGGATGACTCACATGATTGGAGTGCTGCAATTGATGACTACCAGCTTTTCACAAGGGACAGGTGAGAAAGGTGAGGCAGTGGGGTGGCCCTCTATGTCAGGGAGGGATATGAATATCCACAACTTAATGATGGAGATGACAGGGTTGAGTGTTTATGGGTAAGAATCAAGGGGAAGACCAACAAGGCAGATATCGTGGTGGGAATTTGTTATAGACTGCCTAATCAGGATGATGAGTCTGATGAAATATTCTATAAGCAACTGGGAGAGGTTTCATGATCACTGCCCCTTGTTCTCAAGGGGGACTTCAATTTCACAGATGTGCACTGGGAATATAATACAGAGGAGAGGGAGCAGTCCCAGACATTCTTGGAGTTTGTGGAAGATAACTTCCTGATGCAGCTGGTGAAGGAGCCAACTAGAGAAGGTGCCCTCCTGGACCTGCTGCTTGTTAACAGAGAAGGACTTGAAGGAGATGTAACAGTTGGAGGCCATCTTGGTCTTAGTGATCAAGAAAAAATAGTTTTTAATTATGAGGGAAATAAGGAGGGGGGTTAGCAGAACTGCCACCTTGGACTTTTGTACGGCAGACTTTAGGCTGTTCTCTGGGCCCAGCTAGCTAGCCAGTTTTTAACCTAGCAAAGAGTACACCTGTCTGTGCCATGAGCTGCCAGCTTCTCTAGGCAAACGCTATGGGACATGGTGTCAAATGCTTTACTAAAGTCCAGGTAGACAACGTCCACAGCCTTTCCCTTGTCCACTAGGCAGATCATGTGGTCATAGAATGAGATCAGGTTGGTCAAGCAGGACCTGCCTTTCCTGAACCCATGCTGGCTGGGCCTGAGCCCCTGGCTGTCCTGCACTTGCCATGTGAGCTCACTCAAGATGAACCTCTCCATCATTTTCTGGGTAGCGAGGTCAGGTTGACAGACTTGTAGTTCTCCAGATACTCCTTCCAGCCCTTCTTGTAGATGGGCATCACATTGGCAAGCCTCCAGTCATCTGGGACCTCCCCTGTTAAACAGGATTGTTGATAAATGATGGAGAGAAGCTTGGTGAGCTCCTTTGTCAGCTCCCTCAATACTCTAGGGTGGATCCCATCTAGCCCCATGGACTTGTGAGTGCCCAGTTGGCGTAGCAGGTCATTAACTGCTTCATCCTGGATTATGGAGGGATTATCCTTATCTTCTAGCTCAGGAGGCTGAAGACCCTGGGGGTAACTGGTGTGACTAATAAAGACAGAGGCAAAGGCAGCATTAAATATCTCAGCCTTTTCCTCAACCTTGGTTGTAATATCTTGTGTCATGTGTGTGTGTCCCCACCTTCAGTAAAGGATGAAGATCCTCCTTGCCTTTCTAGTTTTTTTCTTTGCATGATCTGAGCTCCCCGTACTTATCCTGAGATGCTTGCCCCTTCTTCCAAAGGAATTAAGCTCTCCTTTTTTTCCTGAGTTGCAGCAAAAGCTCCCTGTTCAGCCAGACTGGTTGTCTTCCCTGCCGTTTTGTCTTACAGCACATGGGGACAGCCTGCTCCTGTGCCTCTAAAACTTCCTTTTTGAATATTGTCCAGCCTTCCTGGACCCCTTTGTCCTTCAGGACTGTCTCCCCAAGGCACTCTCTCAACCAAGAAGGCAGGGACAACCTCTTTTCACTTGTGCATTGTGATAGGACGAGGGGCAACGGATCCAAGCTAGAGTACAGGAAGTTCCACCTCAACATGAGGAAGAACTTATTTACTGTAAGAGTTGTAGAGCACTGGTGTTGGAGAATGGCTAGAAAACAAGGGTCATGTATCTTTAAGGGAAATGCTTGCTGAAGCAAAGTGTCAGGCTCGCCATCCCTGGCACCATTGCAGGGGAGGTTGGCCGGGGCTCTGAGCACCCTGCTCTAGTTGCAGATGGCCCTGCTCTGGTTGGGTTGGACTAGATGACCTTGCAAGGTCCCTTCCCACCCAAACCAGTCTGTGCTTCTATGGTGTTAGCAAGGCCTGTGAGTGCTCAGGATTACATTCTAATCTCCTGATGTCAGTAAGGAAAAGATCAAAGTAGGATCTAGCTTTGCTCTCAGTTCCAAGCCCAGTCCTGATGCCCTTAATAATAATGCCTTTAATAATAGAGGTAATTTTATTCCAAAGAGTACCCTTTTCAGAGGTGTTGTGCATTAAAGACCCCAATCAATTCCAGTCTCAGACTGGGAGACTCTGCTTGACAAAACACCTCCTGCAGCTTTACCTGTCTCCCAGGCTTTTTGCTGCAACTCCCCACGGAATCAGGAGGGAGGGCACCTCCCAGGTTCAAGATTCGTGATGCGGGGTTGACTGAAACATGCTCAGCGTCGACAGATTATTTGAGCAAGCCAAAAACTTCACAGCTTTCCTGGTTTGGGATGACACAAAATGCTGCTGATAATACGTGTCAATCGACAGCGATATCCAACTGCTAATCTCCAGCTTCTGAGTGTCTCTCTTAGTAGCGCTGAGGTGTCTGCAAGAGAAATGTTACTCAGGGGGAACACAGGGTCTTGGGAATTGGGAGATGGTGATGCTAAATTCCCTGATGGGTCTGGGAAAGGATGTTGCAGAGAAGCACCAAGTGTTAGTTTCGGTCGCATTGCTCTCCATCCTTGTCACAAGTGTCCACAGCATCCACAGCTCTCAGCGGTCCCCATTCCCTCCCCTTCTCCTCTGCCTGGATCCCATTGTTAGAATGAAGAATCAAACGGAACGTCGGTAATTAGTTCACTCCCTAGAACTGCTCCCTTGGGCCATGGTGGAAATAACTCTGCAGCGTAGCCCAGCTCGTGCTGCGGTGCGAGGCTCGAAGGTGCTGTGGCGTTGCTTTGGCTCGTTGTCATCATGTTCATCATGGCATCATGTTCAAAAACATCCCTGGGCGTCTAGATGTGGTGCTTGGGGAATATGGCTTAGTGGTGGAGTTGGTAGAGGAGGGTTAATGGTTGGATTCCTAGAATCATAGAATGGTAGGGATTGGAAGGGACCTCTGGAGATCACCAAGTCCAACCCCCCTGCCAGAGCAGGGTCACCCAGGGCAGCCCACACAGGAAAGTGAACCAGATATCCACATATCCATGGGTCCTGATGGGATGCACCTGCAAGTGACAAGAGAGCTGGCAAAAGTCATTGCTGAGCCACTCTCCATCATCTTTGAAAGGTCCCGCATAACAGGAGAGGTGCCTGAGGACTGGAGGAAAGCCTACGTCACTCCAGTCTTTAAAAAGGACAAAAAGGAAGACCCAGGAAACTACAGGCCAGTCAGCCTCACCTCCATCCCTGGAAAGGTGATGGAACAGCTCGTTCTGGGAATCATCTCAAAGCATGTAGAGGAAAAGGAGGTTATCAGAAGTAGTCAACATGGATTCACCAAGGGGAAGACATGTCTGACTAATCTGATAGCCTTCTGTGATGGCATGATTGGATGGACAGTTGAGGGAAAGGCAGTGGATGTTGTCTTCCTTGACTTCAGCAAGGCTTTCAACACTGTCTCCCACAGGACTCTCATGGGCAAGCACAGGAAGTGTGGGTCAGATAAATGGACAGCGGGGCTGGATTGAAAACTGTCTGAAAGATAGACCTCAGAGGGCTGTGATTAGTGGCACAGAGCCTAGTTGGAGACCCATATCAAGGGGTGTTCCCCAGGGATCAATACTGGGTCCAGTCCTGTTGAATATATTCATCAATGACCTGGATGAAGGGATAGACTGGAAACTCAGCAAGTTTGCTGATGACACAAAACTGGGGGGTGGTGACACACCAGCAGGCTGTGCTGCCATCCAGCGAGACCTGGACAGGCTGGAGTGTTGGGCACAGAGAAACCTCATGAAATTCAACAAGGGCAAGTGTAGGGTACTGCACCTGGCAAGGAATAACTCCATGGTCCAGTACAGATTAGGGTCTGACCTGCTGGAAAGCAGCTCTGTAGAGAAAGACCTGGAGTCCTGGTGGACAATAGGATGACCATGAGCCAGCAATATGCCCTTGTGGCCAAGAAGGCCAATGGCATCCTGGGGTGTGGCAAGCAGGTCCCCCTCTACTCTGCCCTGGTCAGGCTACATGTGGAGTACTGTGTCCAGTTCTGGGCTTCCCTGTTCAAGGGCAGAAATAAGAAAATTTTCTATAACTACATTAATAATAATTAATTTTAAATTTATAAATACATTAATAATAAAAGAAAGGCCAGGGAGGGCCTCCATCCCCTATGTCCTGGTTTGAGTGAAAACAGAACTAATTCTGTTCAGTAATTTTACTTTTCAGCTCAGTTCTTTTAACTAACTGCTTGTGCCACTTCTGTAACATAAACTATTTCATTGATTGGTGAAATACCTCTACTTCTAGCAGTAAATAGCACTAAATGGCATAGAAAACACCCATATGTCTATCACAAGAGAAGGAGGACAATATTTTCAGTTCAAACTGATATGGCAATATAATGTTTTATTTTTTTTTTTTCCAAATTACGATTCAACATGTTGGAATAGTACCAAGACACAAGCTGCCTGTCACGAAGGACAACACATAGTTCATTCATTGATCAAGGGTAGTATAGATAATTGAATAGGAAAGAATATAATAGAGTTTTGTGTATTAGTATGAGTCACAAAATATTTTCAAATACTTAGGTTATAAACCTAGAATTTCACCGTGTTAATATTTGTGAGTGGGGGGGTGGGGAGATTCTCTGTGACTTACAAAGTGCTTCTGACTGCAACTACTAGTCACTCAGAATAGATCTTTAAAGGTGTGGTCATTCTGATTTGGGTGAATCTGGATTTTATCTTGTTTTGGTTTTGTTCTGTCAGAATTTTTCAAGAGGAAGCTTACTTAAATTACATTAACTATTCTTTCGTTAGCTAGTCCAAGTCCTGTGTTAATAGGATATGATCGTACATGGCCATTTGAACATCCTTTTCTGTTCATGGCTACAGAAGACTGTAGCGTCACTACTAATTTTTTAAGTAGCAGCATTAAGTACTCACAGAGTTCAAAAAAATTGACAAATAATACTTGATTAAAGTTCAAAGCAAGAATTCTAGAAAACAATGTATTTCACACAGTTGATAAAAATAAAATATTTTTGTTCAATTCCAAAATTTCATCTGAATTATTTATTTATTAAACATGCATCAGTTTTATGCAGTTACAATATGAATGCTACCCAAAAGGGAGGACGAGCAGAAGAAGTGAACAAGTGAAGAAGGGGCATCTCTCCATCCCCTCTACTAACCCACACTTCCTGGGCTTACCCAAGAGGAGACAGCGTCAAAAGCCTTGCTGAAGTCAAGGCAGGCAACATCCACTGCTCCTCCTGCACCTACCCCTCCAGTCACAGCATCGTAGAAGGCTGTCAGATTAGTCAGACATGACTTCCCTTCAGTAAATCCATGCTGGTTACTCTTGGTAACCTTCTTTTCTTCCATGTGCTTAGAGATGATCTCTAGAATGAGCTGCTCCATCACCTTTCCAGGGGTGGAGGTGAGGCTGACTGCTCTGTAATTTCCAGGATCTAAGAAGAAGAAAGAGGAGAAGGAAGAGGAGGAAAAAGAAGAGAAAGAAGAGGAGAAAGAAGAGGAGGAGGAGGAGAAGAAGGAGAAGAAGGAGGAGAAGAAGGAGAAGAAGGAGGAGAAGAAAGAGGAGAAGGAGGAGAAGAAAGAGGAGAAGAAGGAGGAGAAGAAGGAGGAGGAGAAGGAGAAGAAAGAGGAGAAGGAGGAGGAGAAGGAGGAGGAGAAGGAGGAGAAGAAAGAGGAGAAGAAGAAGGAGAAGAAGGAGGAGAAGAAAGAGGAGAAGAAGGAGGAGGAGAAGGAGGAGGAGAAGGAGGAGGCCGAAGCCGACTCACCGAGCAAGGGGACGAGGCGAAGAACCCCCATTTTCGGGCGTTCCTCCTCTCGCCGCCGCGGCCACCTCGGCATTCTCCTTCCCCTTCCCTCCTCCCCAGCTCCTTCCGTTGACCGCTCGTCACGTGCTCGGCCTTCCCGAAGTCGCTCCGCGGCCTTCGGGGATCATCCGGGGAGTTGAGTTCCACCCAACCCACGCCGGAAGGTTCCGCTCGAGCTCTCGGGGTGGTGGCATCTCCGGAGTCGCTCTTGAGGTTCTTCGAGAGGTGGGGTGACGGCGGAGTCGGGAGGAGATGACCCAGCGCTCGATGGCCGAGGTTGGAGGAGATCCAAGGGAGCTTTCGCTTCCTCCTTCGGGAGGAACCCACCCCAAGGCCACAACTTCCTTCTCTGGGGAGGGAAATCGGCCCAGTTCAGGGAAATCAGCCCAGTTCAGGGCGCTGGGGGTTCTGGAGAAAGCACCACGGGGACGTCGTCGACCCAGGAGCGGCTGTTGTCGCGGGGAGGGCCCCAAAAACCTCGGTTTTAAGACCTAAAAATGAGATATTCAGGTCCAAAATTTCATTTTAAGGTCCAAAATCTCACTTTTAGGGCCCAATATTTCAGGTTTATGACCTAAAATGTAATTTTCAGGCCCAAAAATCTCACTTTTAGGGCCCAAAATCTCACTTTTAGGGCCCAAAATGTCAGGTTTATGACCTAAAATGTCATTTTTAGGCCCCAAAAACTCATTTTTAGGACCCAAAATCTCATTTTTAGGACCCAAAATTTCAGCTTTACGACCTAAAATGTCATTTTTAGGTCCAAAAACTCACTTTTAGGGCCCAAAATCTCAGTTTTATGATCTAAAATGTCATTTTTGGGACCCAAAATCTCATTTTTAGGACCCAAAATTTCAGTTTTACCCGTTTTCCCCAAAATAGCACTGAGTTGAAATTTCAGTTTGCACTATTTGAACACTTGCTACCACTTCTTGCAGTTACCATGACACTGAACTACCTTTGTCCTGGTTTGAGTGAGAACAGAACTAATTCTGTTCATTGATTTTACTTTTCAGCTCAGTTCTTCTAACTAACTACACTTTCTGAAGTTAATGGCATATTTTCACAGACAGTGTCTGCTTCTAGAAGTGATAGCACTTGATGTTTAGAGTTACTACCAAGGATTGGTATGCAGACCAAGGTCACTGCTAGAACTTGTGTACCATGCTGGGGGGTGCAGAAAGTAAAAGGCTGCACCTGCAGGGAGGAGTGGACAGGACAGGTGACCCTAAACTTACCAATGATGTATTCCATCCCATATACGTCATATTCAGTATAAAGTGGAGGGATCATGAGGGTCAAGCTCTCTTCTTCAGTGACTGGCATCTCAGGAGGACTCTGTCCATTCTGCCTTTGATCCCAATCCATGTGTTCTGTTTGAACCATGATACTGGTTTTATATATATTTTTATGTATTCCATTTTATTATTCTCATAGAATCATAGAATACTAGGTTGGAAAGGACCTCAAGGATCATCCAGTCCAACCTTTTGAGTAAACTATACATATATATATATATATATAGTTTAAATGAGATGGCCCAGCACCCTGTCATGATGAGTCTTAAAACTGTAACTCTAAACACTGGGTGTTATCACTGCTGGAAGCAGACACTGCCGGAGAAAACATGCTGCTAACTTCTGAAATGTGCAGTTAGAAGAAATTATCTGAAAAGGAAAATCACTGAACATATTTCTGTTGTCAGTCAAATCAGGACACCCCCCCTTTAAATATTTATAAGTATTGATAAGATTCCCCCTTCAGTCTTCTCTTCTCCAGGCTAAAAAGACCCAACTCCCTCAGTTTTTCCTCATAAAAGAGATGTTCTAGTCCCCTAATCATCTCCATAGCCTTTTGCTGTACTCTCTCCAGCAGTTCCCTGTCCTTCTTGAACTGGGGAGCCCAGATCAGGATACAGTACTCCAGATGTGGCCTCACCAGGGCAGAGTAGAGGGGGAGGAGAACCTCCCTCGATCTGCTTGCCACATTCTTCTTGATGCACTCCAGGATGCCATTGGCCTTCTTGTCCACAAGGGTATATTGCTGGCTCATGGTCATCCTGTTTTGCACCAGTACTCCCAGGTCTTTTTCCATTGTGGCCCTTCTCTGGACACGTTCCAGCATGTCCATATCCTTCCTGTAATAGGGTCTTCAGAACTGGACGCAGTACTCCAGGTGAGGTCCCCTCCTCTTTCAGGAGATAGTCCATTATGTCTCAGAATTGCTTTGCATTGCCTTGTCCCTGCATTACATCACTCCCATGGCTCATGCACCTGCCCAGTACTGTCACTGAGGGGTCTATCGGTGGTCTCCAAAAGAGAGGACCCCAGGCTCATGAGCAGTTTGAGGAATGAGGGGGCTGGAGGGGGGGGATAGGTGGGCATCATTAACCAAGTTTATCCTTTCATGGCATTTTCCATTCTTTCTTTTGTGGTATTTTCCATGGTAGTCAGCCGATGGTGACAAAGTTATTCCTTTGTGGTAAGCAATGTTGAAATAAGCAACTCCTGCTCAGTCTCTTTACAAGAAACATTTTTGCCCTATTGTGGTGATGTTTGAGACAACTAATCAATGGTTGCTTACATCTACCTCATGGCTCAAACATCACGTATCAGTTTCTCATGGTGGTATGCAGAAGATACAGAAAGGGTGTGAAAGCAGAGCAAAAGAGGAAGAGAGAGAGAGAGAAAAGAAAAAAAAAAAAAAAGAAAAGCAGTGTAACATCATAACAGAGAAGAGCTTGGCTCCATCCTCCATCGATACTCCAAAGCGAGGTATTATGTCATTTAACAGTACTTCTCTTTTGCCTTATTTGTCCTACAGGGAAATACCTCTGGCCATCAAGAAAAGGTATCTGTTAATACCAGTAAATACCTATACCCTCCTTTTCTTGGGAGCTCAGAAAAATTGATCTGTCAATGATTCCCTGGAATATACCCCTTTCCAATCTATTCCAACTGTATTCAATTACTAATATTGGGATTATTTTTCAAACATAGTTCATATTGTTGTGTTACCTGCCTGACTTGTATATAAATTCTTTCTGACCAATCTCTCATTCAGAAATTTATATAATGTATCTGCCCTCCGGTGAGTCTTATTATGTTCCTCCCTCACAACCCCCCATACTAATTTGTCAGGGACTACTATCCTGCCATCCTCTAACTGAGCCCAACCTCCAGAGGGAAATTGTCCCCCCCAATTATTTTATCAATTCATATTCCAATTTACAATACTCAGTGTTTTCTTGCTGTAGTGGGTCTGGCTGAGCTGCTTTTCCCCATCCAGCCCTCATGCTGCAGTACTGGGAGCTGGAGGGTGTTGAGGAGAGTCTGAATAAACAAAGAATAAGGGAGAATGCTGGAAAGGGCCTTTGCCTGGACAGTCTGCATCTGAAAAGATGACTTTAGAGTTGGTCATTGTGTTCTGGACAAGGGAAAATTGATGAAAGATGAGAGAAATTAATATGTTGTATAAGCAGCAGGTGCTGACATGGTCATCATTTCGTAGCAATTTCAGATTTATTGGTGGTGAGAAGGAGATGAAAATGTTAGATTTGAGCAGCACTTCATCACTGACCAATTGGAAGTGAACAAGGTGCTTCAGGAGAATATCTTCTAATCCAACCAGTGACAGAACGACAGATCTGACAAGGACACGATTCCCACTGACTCACTGCGAGGTGTCTGAAATTAAATGTCATGTCTCTAAATCTGCCTGCATCCAACCTTCTTAACCACGAGCAAATCACAGACATCTAAATTGAAAGGATTGGTTCTGTTCAAAACTAAGTCATTTCTAGACGTGGATCTACACAATGCTGTCCTGCAGACACGGCGTTTCCAATCGATACAACTATGGGTTCAGGAACTATTGTTGGGTGTGTTTCAAAGAGGCTAATGTTTTGTTCTGTGTCCAAACAGGCGTCTTGACCTTCCAGAGTGGGACTTTCACAAAGGAAACCATGTTGTTCTTCCACAGAGAAACTTTACCATCAGTTGTTTGCCACTTTCTCTCCTTTGGATGGGCCCACGCTCCGAGCTCTGAGGGACAGAGATGGCTCCATTGTGGCTCAGTCCTAACGCAATGGGTGGGGACATGTTGGGTACTGAAGCATCGCATGTGGTGAGGACAATGGTGACAGTCTCATCACTCTTTGCGTGGTATGTGAAATTAATTCAATGTCACCAATAATTGGTAAAGGTGAAATTGCATCAACAATCTACATTTGCTTCAGTTACTGTGCAACACTTGTTATTGTTGTTTTCTGCTTCTCATTTGGGCTGGTCTATGATAAGTAGCTCCATTGATTACCCATCACCCCATATGCATTGTCTCTAATTGATGGGGCTTGGAGCTGAGCCACCTGATGAGAGGTGTCCCAGCCCCATTCAGTTGTTGTGTATCTTCCATTGCCATGTAAAGCTCCAGCAGAGGGGTTCAGACCTGCCTTGTTTGGGGCTGTTTCAGCCCTTCCAGTGAGCCTCAGCAGGGCCGGGCCCCAGGGACCTTGTGATCTCAGCCACCAAGGGCGACTCCCTCTCCTCACTTTCCCTCTTTTGGTTCCTCCTCGGAGCACCCAAGGAGGCCTCTGTCCATTCTGCCTTTGATCCCGGTCTGTGTGTTCCTGAATCCAGCACCAGAATCCAGCTCCCGAACACAGCTCCCGTCTGCTGCGGGGCTCAGTCTGGGACTGCCCCGGTGCCTGCTCCACAGCATCAGTGGTGACAGTGATGGAATTACCATCAGGGGGGTTGGATTCCATACTGGCTTTGTATATACTTGTATATATTCCACTTTTATAAGTATTAATTTCATTTTCATTAAAGCTGTTCTAGTTTCCTTTTCTAATCGCTACGTCTCTCTCCCTTATGCCCTTTCTCTTTCCCCTTTGGGGAAGGAGGGGGGTTAACAGTGTCTGTTATAGGTCTAAGGGGCCACCCTGACCCTAAACCGTGACACTGAGTTTCAATATCCTTTAATATTTGTAAACTGAATTTTGGGCCAAACCCATAGCTCGAATTATCAGCCATCAGGCCTTTTCCAAAATTCAGGCCAGGTATTGTTATCATAGTTCCAATGAGTTGAGGCCACCCCGTGTAGAGACAGCCTCCTGTCTCCCTTAGGTAAGGCAGTACAAATCCAGCAGCCTTTAGTAGCATTAGTTAGCAGTCAGATAGTTTCAAAATGTATGTTCCTGTCCCAAACAACAACAATATTTACAAGGATTAACACAATTACAAATATTTCACTCCCTCTGCAACTTTAATTAATTAATTTAATTAATTTTGTATTCTTAGTAGGGCCAAAGGTAACACCTGGTACCAGTACATCTTGGTTTCTTGACAAATTTTAGCCATTTGCTGCTTAATTAGATGATTCATTTTTTTTCTCTACCTGTCCACTCACTTGTGGTCTATTAGGAGTATGCAACTGCCAGTCAATTCCTAATGCTTTGCTAATCTGTTGTACAGTTTCAGCAGTGAAATGTGTTCCCTGATCCAAGGACATTACAGAAGGTACCCCAAATCTCAGTATTATTTCATGTAGCAAGGCCTTTGAAACTTCTGTAGCTTTATTTTTTGACAAGGGAATGCTTCTGACCATCCTGAAAAGGTATCTGTTAATACAGTATCATAGAATATCATAGAATTGTCAGGGTTGGAAGTGACCTTTAAGATCATCTAGTTCCAACCCCCCTGCCACAGGCAGGGACATCTCCCACTAGAGCAGGTTGCTCAGAGCCCCATCCAGCCTGGTCTTAAAAACTTCCAAGGATGGGGGACAGTGTAGGACAGTCTGCAGGAGAGATGGCCAAGGGCTCTGGCCAGGATGAAAGGCCTCAAGGGACCAAGGTCTTGATCACCTTGGCTCTGGCCATTGCCTCTGCCATCAAGGCCCACGAAGAGAACCTTTCTTTGGAGACCTTCAGACTGAACTTGCCCAGTGGCTGTGGTCAGGGCTTGGCCTTGCTGTTTCATCAATCAAACCCAGAGTTTTCTCACCTTCACTTTGCCTTTGTTTATCTGCAATCATGGCCTCCAGTGATCAGCTCTAACAAGCCCCTGGAGAGCCTTTGTTAGTAACGACCCTCAGTGGGGCCAGTCAAAACTTCAAGGCACTTTGTGTTTTGCTTCTGACTTGGACTTCTTGAGAGGTTTCTTTCAGTCTCCTCTGAGTACCTCAAGTTGATGTAAAGAGCCCCAAGTGCCCTTTGGAGCTGTTTATCACTTTTCAATTCTGCTCAAGTATTTTTTTTTTTTAAGTTAAGACTTGTTTACTATTTAGAGAAGAGGTGATCAAGGCATTGTCGAAGTTATTTTGATCCGGGGGGATCCCTCAGGAGTTCTGGACTGGTAGGAGAAGGTGTCCCTTCAGAGCTAACACTCCAAGAACAACTTGGCTTCTCACCTCCCCAACCTCCCCATTCCTGTCCTTGACCACCTGGGACTGACATCCCTGTCCCTTGCCTCAGACTTTTGCCCTGCTCTCTGCAGCTGGAGGTTCCATCTCCATGGCACCGGCTCCCACCTGCTCTCCTCAGAGAACTGGCTACACACAGGCACAGGAGAATTTCTCCTCTTTGTGTGAAAATAAATTATTCTCTTTTTTAGGAAACAAAATTAAAACCTGATAAAGATTCATGAAAAACAAAGCCCCTCTGTAACCATCTGCTCAGGACACAGTGACTCTCATGAGGTGGCCTCTCTACAATGGAGAATCTGTTGGGAAATATTTTTGGTAGGTAGATACAAACAGATGGATACAAACACAATGAAAGGGTTGTCTGAGGAGACCATTAGACTGTTGAAAGACATGTCAAATTTTGCTCCCTGAAGCCCAAACAGCCTCAGAGGTGAGAGGTGTCTGAATGAACTAGAAAGACTAAGGGAAGGAGGAAACTGGAGAATGATGGGAAGGGCCTTTGCCTGGACAGTCTGCAGCTGAAAAGATGACTTTAGAGATCACCCTTGTTTCCACAACATCTGAAAAGAGATGAAGGAGGAGAGAAATGCTCTTCTCCAGCTGAACAGCCCCAGGGCTCTCAGCCTTTCCCCAGCACAGCGATGCTCCAGGCCCCTCAGCATCTTCACAGCCTCCCCTGGACTCTCTCCAGTGATTCCTTGTGCCTCTTGAACTGGGGAGCCCAGCACTGGACACAATACTGCAGATGTAGTCTCCCCAGTGCAGAGTAGAGGGGGAGAAGAACCTCCCTCGACCTGCTAGCCATACTCTTCTGCATGTACCCCAGGAGACCACTGGCCTTCTTGGCCACGAGGGCACATTGCTGGCTCACAGGCAGCTTGTTGTCCATCAGGACTCCAAGGTCCTTCTGAGACCTTCAGTCCCAGCAGGCTTCTTACAGTGCATAGGTAGGAGCTGTAAATTAAAGATACTCACAGCTGGTTGTGGCTCCAGAAAAGGTTCAATGTACAAGTCCTTGGTTATACTTAGGTGCAAAAATATTGGATCAGACTGTAGTTCCACAGCCAGTAGCACTGAATAGGGAAGTAAAAAATCTCAATGACATCCAAAAGCTAATGGCAGCAATTAATTGGGTTAAGCCCTATTTAGGACTGACATTTTCTCAGTTGAGTCCCCTAATGGAATTATTGAAAGGGGATTCCGATATTTGTGCACCATAGACAATTAACCAAGGAAGCACATCAGGTACTCGATGAAGTAGAAAGAGCAATAGAGAACAAATATGTTTATCACCTGGAACTAACAGAAGTTGTCCAAGTTTTTGTTTTAACAGGTCACATGATTCCGTATGCATTACTTTGTCAACGGAATGAAACCTGGGCGGATCCTTTCCATGTGCTGGAACGGACGTTTTTACCCTATCGATTCAAGAAGGCAGCACCAAGCATTTCTGAATTGGTGGCTCACTTGATAATTAAAACACGGACACATTGTCTTGAACTTTTGGGACGGGATCCAGCAACCATTGTTATTCCAATTCAAGCTGAATATTTGAAGTAGTGTCTGGCAAATAACATGGCACTACAATCCGCACTGGCGGATTTTCAAGGGGAAATAAAATATCACCTCCCCAGCCAACCCAACGCTGAAACTGGTGAGAGAAATTTCAATTGGGAAAAAACAGTTACATTCCTTGGAGCCAGTTGAAGGGCTAACTGTGTTCACAGATGGATCAGGAAAAACAGGAAAGGCAGCGGTTACATGGTTCATGAATGGTGAGTGGCACAATATTGTCACAGAGCAGCAAGGGTCGCTGCAGACACGGCAGCCATCAGCCGTCCCCCAGAGCCCCCAGGAGAGCTGCGTGTCCCCGTGCCAGCCCCGCTGTGCCACCCGGCTGAAGAGCGGAGGGCTGGCAGCGTGACCCCGGCCACGGCCTCGCCGGCGAGAGCTGCGTCCTGCCCACGACAGCGGCTGCTGCTCCCACGCAAAGACTACAAGGTAGGCAGCTCGTGTTCTTCCCCGGGGCTTTCTGGAGCTGGCCATCGCTGCGCCTTGGTTGGACTGCAGAGGCAGGTGGGTGCTGCGAGGTTTTGCCTCCATATCCTCCTCCTGTAGAAACAGAAGCAGGGGTAGATAGAAGCAGCTGAGCTGCTCCAAAATGGGAACAGAGAAGAAGGAGGCTCCCCTGGCTCAGAAGGTGTTGGGTATGGTGTGGGCAGAGTGCACTTCTTTGTCTCATGGAGTAGAAAAAGCTGAGAAAGAGGCACACTCTCAACTGCAGCTGAAGAGCAGGTGGGAAGGAGCATGGAGCAGAAGTCTCGGGGTGTCTCAGGCAGTTTCCAAAATGCAGAGCTGTTCAAGGGCCCCAGGTTGTGCTTCTAAAGGCATTTGGGAAGTCGGTGGGGAGTGGAGCTTCCTGTTATCTCAGCTTTAGCATCCAGCTCTGCTCTTTGGGGCAGCAGTGCCAGCAGCCTAAGAGATGGAGGAGTGGGGGGGGAAATGCGCTCTGCCCCCCCATTCATACCTTTGGACATGGTTTGGGGGGATTCCTAAAGCCCTTTCTGGCTGTTTCCCCAGCAGAATCCCTGCAGGGCTGTCGGCAGCAACTAACTCAGCAAAGGACCCTCTCTGCCAGGCACAGACCATGGCCAGATAGTTCAGTAAACGCTCCCATCTGCCAAGGAGGGGGCAGAGATAAAGGCAGGCTGAGCCAGCTGAAAGCAGGCGATCCTGTAGCAAAACTAAGGGTATCCTCTTAATTTTTTTAGTTATTTTTGTTAACAATTATGTTAGAAATGCAAAGGTCCTAAGAAAGAACTCCCAGCAGACGGACCAGTGAAGCAGCAATTTATGAGACATTCTCACAAGAGTGGGTGTCCTAACAAAGCAGCACAGCTCTGGGCAGAGTTTGGGGCATTTCACACCCCATTCCCGTCCGCAGAGCTCCCTCCCTTGTTTCCCTATGAGTGAGGTACTTCCAAGGTTTACCGGCTGAACCGAGGCGCCTTCTTCAGAACAGCCCAGAATAGTCTGTAACTGCCTGTCTGAGTGGTAGGGGGGCCGACAAGAAAAGGTGCTATGCTGGACCTTGTTCTCACCAACGAGGGAGGAGCTGGTGGGCAACATGAACCTCAAGGGCAACCTTGGCTGCAGTGACCATGAAATGGTTGAATGCATGATCCTTAGGACAATAAGGAGGGTGCATAGCAAGCTCACTAGCCTGAACTTCAGGAAAGCAAACTGTGAACTCCTCAAGGACCTGCTTAGTAGGGTACTGTGGGATAAAGCCTTGGAGGGGAGAGGGGCCCAAGAAAGCTGGTTAGTATTCAAGGATCGCCTCCTCCGAGCCCAGGAAAAATTCATCCCAACAGAGGAAGGTGAGCAAGAATGGCAGGAGGCCTGCATAGATGAACAGGGAGCTCCTGGACACTATTAGTTGCAAAAAGAAAGCCTACAGAGGGTGGAAACAGGGACAGGTAACCTGGGAGGAATACAAAGATGTCATCCAAGCAGCCAGGGATCAGGTTAGAAAAGCTAAGGCCCAGACAGAATTAAATCTGGCCAGGGACATCAAGGGTAACAAGAAAAGTTTTTATAAGTACATCAGTGACAAAAGGAAGAACAGGGAAAACGTGGGCCCTCTCTGGAAGGAAGTGGGGGACCTGGTCACACAGGATATGAAGAAGGCTGATGTACTCAATGACATTTTTGCCTCAGTCTTCAATGGTATGGGCTCTAACCACACCATCTAAGTTGCAGAAGGCAAGAACAGGGACTGGGATAATGAAGATCCGCCCACTGTAAGAGAAAATGACGTTTGAGACCATCTAATGAACCTGAAGATGCACAAGTCCATGGGACCCATGAGCTGAGCATGCTGATTTCACCCTAGGGGTGAAGGGCATTGCTATATATAGGTTGCAGACCTTCCAGTCCCATGTCTGGATATTCAAATTACCCAGGAAATAAAACAATAGTCAACTTTTGAGTTGGATTCTTACTGTTCTTCAGATTCTTTCTTTTGTATGAAAAATTTTGGTCTATAATTTATATGACTATAACTAATGAATACTCTGCAATCAAAGAACATTTGGTTTTTTATACATTAATTTAATCCCACTTACAACCAGTAAAACAGCAAGAAAAGAATATTAAGAGAAACAACACTACTATGAAGGATTTTTTTTAAAAAACTCCAGTCTAACACTACTATCAGATTTAAAGCAGATACCTTCAAAGCATTTAAAGAAATACCTTATTATAGAAAAAGATCAATGAACTGACCCCTCTATTGCCCCTTGGGTAGATGGGGGACTGGACTGACCCCGCTTCTTGGTGCACCGGGGATCCCAGGAATAGGCAACATGTCTCTGGCTCCAGACGTGTCCCTGGCTGCAACTTGTCCCCAGGTCACCAATGTCCTTGTTCCCAGGCAGTGTCCCTGCAATGCCCTCGCTCTTGGCCCAGGCCAGCACTGTCCCTGAGCAGGGTGTGGCCATTCAGAGGGACACTGTGAAGTGGGCACTTGTCCCCAGGCAGCCACGCAGAGCTAATTGCTGGGACACAGCTGCTCTGGCAAGAGGAGGAATGTTTGTCCCCGCAGCATCTCTGATGAGCCGTGTTTGCCCAGGGCCCGTGGCACAAGGAGCCCGTTCATCGGCTTGGTGCTTGCCCAGAGTGCCGAACTGGGGGCAGTCAGGGGGGTTAAAGCAGCTTGGACCCCTGGGCTCCCTCCAGCCCCAGCAACAGCCAGAGCCCAGAGAGGAGGGCAGTGCTGGGGCAGCAGCCTGGCATCTGGGGTGTCGCTCTCCTTGGAGAAAGCCGGGTGGCAGGGGAGTCCTGCTGGAACGGGGCTTAGAGCAGCCAGGGCAACGGAGCTGCCTCTCCAGGGGCACTATCACCCCTTCCCTCTGCCTCCCTCACCTGCCACCCACCTATACCTGCCTTTCCAGGGGGGTTCCCTTCACAGTTCCCTTGGCACAAAGATGACAATCCTGGGGGCCCTAGGCAGCAGGACATGGACAGACTGGGAGCAACTGGTTCAGCTCAGCACTCTGAGTGGGGAGAGCCACTGGCTGCAGCTGCTGGCCTGGCTCACACCAGCCAAGCAAGACCTTTTCCTGCCACCCGGCATCGATGCACCCGTTCTGTCCAGGTGTGACACTCACGGGATCGGCCCGCACTGCTCTCCTCAAGGGTGCAAGTGCCCCAAACAGCAGAGGGAAGAGCTGGGACCTCTGTTGGCAGGGACGTGCTCATAATGAGGAGGGGCATATTTGGGATCAACAGGCCCAGGCAACCCTGTCTTGCCTCCCTGTAGATGCTCACAACGACCAGAGGACAGGCAACAGGACAGATATTTACTTAGTTTTGCATAACAAGGAGACCAGCATTTTCACCACTGTTGGGAGCTAGAACTGGCAGGAGATGGGACCAGGAAGGTCTCAGTCAGCAGATGCAGCACATGGTTTCTTGTCTCTGTTGGGAGCTGACAGTCAGAAGTAACCACCTCCTGGACAACCCTCAAGGGCTTGAAGAAATTGTTCCTCAGCTCCAACCTAAACCTTCCCTGGGGCAACTTGAGGCCAGTTCCTCTTGTCCTGGTGCTTGATCCTTGGGAGCAGAGCCCAACCCCCCCTGGCTCCAACTTCTTGTCAGGGAGTTGTTGAGAGCAAGGATGTCTCCCCTGAGCCTCCTTTGCTCCAGGCTCAACAAGCCCAGGTCCCTCAGCTGCTCCTCATAAGAGTTCCTTGTCTCTGTGTCCAGGCTGAGCATGCAAGTGGGCACGGCCCTGCCCAGGGAGGCTTTTTCATGCTGACATGTCCAGCATGGCGATGGCTCCTGCCCCAGTGCCATCTTCATCTCTAGAGCATAACCTAACCCAGAATCCTGTCCTTGCCATTGGGCGCTCAGTGAAAATCAGAGAAAACCTCTTGCCGCGGCTGCAATCTGTGCGGGTCAAGTGCCAGAGCAGATGTGATAGCGGGTGCAGCCCCTGCTCTTTCGCTGCCGCCGCACTCCAGCTTTCCGCAGCCACGCTCATTGTTGTCTGGGGCTGGGTTTGTGCTATTTCAGCTTCAGGGGGCAAGGACCGTCAATTATTTTTGTCCGTAAAGTGCCACGCGCATCTGGGATGCTCTTTAAATAGTGATAATAATAATGTTGTAGCTCCTGACAAAGCCTTTGCCCGTTCCACACTCCTCCAGCGTGCTGCAGCAAATTGCTAAGCAACACCAATTTCCCCAGTTGTTTGCAATTGTGTGGCACATTACTGGGGCTCCTGGTGGCCTCTCGCCCCGAGGGGCAGGCGCTGCTGAAGATGCTTCTCCGAAGCTCACCCAGATCCTGCTGAACAGGGATCGAGTGGCTGCTGCTCCAGCTGCTGCACAACACCAAACGGTGGGGTAATAGTGACTGGGAACCTGAGCACCCAAAAAATTGACATCTGGGTGCCAGATCAGTAGAGTTCGGTCAAAAACAGTGATGTTTTTAAAGTGATGGTTGCTCTCTTTCTGCTCTGAGCCTTTAGGATTCATGCTTTACTCTTTTTTACTGCCACCATACACCTAGGTCATTGATTAAATAAATGAAATGTAAGGGAAAGTAAACAACTTCCACAGAATCCACAAAATCCCAGCATGGTGGGGGATGGAAGGGCCCTCTGGACCTGATCTGGTGCCACCCCCCTGCTCCATCCAGCAGGGTCACCCAGAGCAGGGGGCCCAGCAGCGCAGTGTCCAGCCGCCTAGTTTCTTACTAGAAGCAAAGCTTTTTGGCTTTGGAAGTAAGTGTGGCTTGCCTGAAAAATACCAGCTACATATAACATAATCTTAAAAATTCGGTTTTATACTGATGCTTGCATGTGTTTATAGGATTAATTGCAAAATAAAAATGGCAACTGACTAGGAAATAATCACAGAATCATTCAGGTTGGAAAAGACCCTTGGGATCATCCAGTCCAATCATTAACCCTACTCTGCAAAGTTCATCCCTAAACCATATACCCCAACACCACATTTAAATGACTCTTAAACACATCCAGGGATGGTGACTCAACCACCTCCCTGTGCAGCCTGTTCCAGTGTCTGACTGTTCTTTCTGCGAAAAAATTTTCCCTAATGTCCAGAAATAATGCTAGTGAAATGTGATTTAAAAATTTGCTTGTCTCTAGTGCTCAATATTCACAGAATCACAGAATGGTAGGGGTTGGAAGGGACCTCAAAAGATCATCTAGCCAATCCCCCTGCCAGACCAGGATCACCTAGGGTAGATCATCCAGGAACAAGTCCAGGCAGCTTTTGAAATTCTCCAGAGACAGAGATTCCACCACCTCTCTGGGCAGCCAGTTCCAGTGCTCTGTCACCCTCACAGTGAAGAAGTATTTCCTCATGTTGAGGTTGAACCTCCTGTTTTCCACTTTATGTCCATTGCCCCTAGTCCTGTCACTGGACACCACTGAGAAGAGCCTGACCCCATTTTCCTGACACCCACCTTTTAGATATAAATTTATAAGCATTGATAAGATCCACCCTCAGCCTCCTCTTGTTTGGGCTAAACAGACCCAGCTCTCTCAGCCTTTCCTCATAGAGTGGGTGCTCCAGGTCCTTAATCATCTTAGTAGCCCTGCACTGGACCCTCTCCAGTAGTTCCTTGTCCTTCTTGAACTGGAGAGCCCAGAACTGGACACAGTACACCAGGTGGGGCCTTACCAACACAGAGTAGAGGGGGAGGAGAACCTTCCTCAAGCTGATGGCCATGCTTTTGCTAATGCATCCCAGGATGCCATCAGCCTTTTTGTCTGTGAGGGCACATTGCTGACTTGTGGTCTTCCTGTTGGCCACTGGGACTGCCAGGTCCTTTTCCCCAGACCTGCCCTCCAATAGATCATCCCCCAGCCTGCACTGACACATGGGGCTGTTCTTCCCCAGATGCAGCACTTTACACTTGCCCCTATTGAATGGCATTTGATTTCTCCCTACAACGGGGCCTGCTCATTTTTTGCTCATTTTGCTCCCAGATTTGGGATTTCTCACCGCTAACATCGCGGGAGTTGGTGCCTCTTCGCGGGGACTCGTTGTGTTTCGCACCGCGGGGACTCGTCGCGTTTCGCGCCGCTTCGTGCAACCGAGCGGTGCCCGATCAGCTGCTCGTGGCAGCGCTGAGGGAACTGGGGTTGTTCACTCTGAAGGAGACTGAGAGGAGACCTCGTTGCTCTCCACCGCTGCCTAAAAGGAGGTTGTGGTGGGGCTGGTGTCGGTCCCTTCTCCCAAATGACTAATGACAGGATGAGAGGAAATGGCCTCAGGTTGCATCAGGGGAGGCTTAGATTGAATATTAGTAAAATTCTTTACTGAGAGAGTGGTTGGGCAATGGAACAGGCTGCCCAGGGAGGGGGTGCAGTCACCATCCCCGGAGTCATCCAAACCCCAAGGAGCTGCAGCGCTGGAGGCGACGGCCCGGTGGGCAGGGAGACGTCGGGGTGAAGGTTGGACGTGGTGATCCTAGAAGGCCCTTTCCAACCATAACGATTCTCCGGCTCTAATTCCTCGCGCCGGATTTGCTGCGCCGTTGCCTTTTGCGGGATTTGTTGCCTCTGGTGGGATTTGCCCTAATCGCCTTTTGCGGGATTTGTTGCGTGTCGGCGGCCGCGGCTCGTTTGCCGCCGGCGCGATTCGCCGCGGGTTCGCATCCCGAGGGTCCTTGCAGCTGAGCTTTGCAGGGTGTGCTGCATCTTCCCACCGCTCGCTGCAGCTGCAATCCGACGGGTTCGGTGCCTGTCGAAGGATTCATCGCAACCGCGTCTTGCGGGAGTCCCTGTGTGTTGCGTGACCCGTTGCATGTTGCAGCGTTCCTTGCCCATCGCGGAGTTCCTTGCCCATCACGGGGTTCCTTGCCCAGCTCGGGGTTCCTCACCCAGCACAGGGTTCCTCACCCAGCACAGGGTTCTTTGCCCAGCACAGGGTTCCTTGCCCAGCTCAGGGTTCCTTGCCCAGCACTGGGTTCCTTACTTGCCTCAGGTTTCCTTGTCCATTGAAAGGTTCTTTGCCATCTCAAGGTTGTTGCCCATCGCAGGGTTTCTTTCCCAGCACAGGGTTCCTTGCCCAGCACTGGGTTCCTTACTTGCCTCAGGTTTCTTTGTCCATTGCAGGTTTCTTTGTCCATTGCAGGCTTCTTTGCCATCTCAAGGTTGTTGCCCAGCACAGGGTTGCTGGACTCCACTAGATACAGGCCTCCAACTAGAGTCTGTCCCACTGACCACAACTCTCTGTCTTCTTTCCTTCAACCAGTCCACAATCCACCTCACTATCCGATCATCCAGACCACACTTCCTCAGCTTGGCTGTGAGGATGCTGTGGGGGATGGTGTCAAATGCTGAATTTAATACTGAAAAACTTTTCTAGCCAAGTTTCTGTTGTGCGTGCTGAGGATGCTGTGGATGCCAAAGTTAACCTGGCTGCTTGGGCAGAAAGAAGATAGTCATGGAACAGAAATCCAGCACAGATTATCAGACATGCAGAGTGTGCCTTCGGCTCAAGAACTCTCCTGAGCTGGATGCTGGAGAGTATTAGAAGAAAATATGCTGCAGATACTTGCAGTTTGCCTGGTTTTGTTTGTGTGGTTTTGGGTTTTGGGGTTTGTTTTTTTTTTAGTTTTTCTTGAAGCATCTGCCTACAGACCTGCTGGAGAAAGGATACTGGACTGGACAGTCTTTTAGACCGCACTGCTATGGCTGGGTTTAAGTCCTTTTATTCCTTTTTTACAGAAAAATATATTTTTTCATAGAGTCATAGAATCATGGAACCATGGAACCATAGAATCATAGAACCATAGAATCGTAGAATCTTAGTATCATGGAATCATAGAATCATAGAATCATGGAATCATAGTGTCATAGAATCATGGAATCATAGTGTCATAGTGTCATAGAATCATGGAATCATGGAACCATAGAATCATGGAATCATGGAACCATAGAATCATAGAATCATGGAACCATGGAACCATAGAATCATAGAATCACAGAATCGTAGAATCTTAGTATCATGGAATCATAGAATCATGGAATCATGGAACCATAGAATCATAGAACCATGGAACCATAGAATCATAGAACCACAGAACCATAGAATCGTAGAATCTTAGTATCATGGAATCATAGAATCATGGAATCATGGAACCATAGAATCATAGAATCATAGAATCATGGAACCATGGAACCATAGAATCATAGAACCATAGAATCATAGAATCGTAGAATCTTAGTATCATGGAACCATGGAATCATAGAATCATGGAACCATGGAACCATAGAATCATAGAACCATAGAATCATAGAATCGTAGAATCTTAGTATCATGGAACCATGGAATCATAGAATCATGGAACCATGGAACCATAGAATCATAGAACCATAGAATCATAGAATCGTAGAATCTTAGTATCATCGTCCGATTGGAAAAAATGCAGGCTTATTTTTGAAGCGCAACCTCTTCCGTAGCGTGAAGTCTAGGTGTCAAAGCCATAGTCTTTGGACCTGTGAATAGTTATCCAGGAGTAGCTTAATCAGGTCAGGGGAACTTGTGGCTAGCAGATTTCTTTTTGGAGCAATACTTAGACACTTGTGATTTTTGGAATCGGCCAGGTTGAAAAAATGCAGGCTTATTTTTGAAGAGCAACCTCTTCTATATCCTAAAGTCCAGGTGTAAAACCCATAGTCCTTGGGCCTGTGAATGGGCATCCAGGAGTAGCTTAATCTGGTCATGAGAATTCGAGGTTAGTAGCTTTCTTTTGGGAGCAATCCTTAGACACTTGCAATTTTTGGAGTCGTCGCGTTGGAAATAATACAGGCTTATTTTTGAAGAGCAACCTCTTCTGTAGACTGAAGTAAAGGTGTCAGACCCATTGTCTTTCAACCAATGCATGCTTATCTAGGAGTAGCTTAGTCAGGTCATGAGAGGTCGGGGCTAGCAGCTTTCTCTTGGGATCAATCCTTAGACACATGTGATTTTTGGAATTGGCCAGGCTGAAAAAATCCGGCCTTATTTTTGAAGAGCAACCTCTTCTGTAGGCTAAAGTCAAGGTGTCAGGGACATAGACATTGGACCTGTGAATGGGAATCCAGGAGTGTCTTAGATCATGGGAAGTTTGGGCTAGCAGCTTTCTTTTGTTAACAATCCTTAGATGTTTGCAATTTCTGGAATCGTCCCGGTGGATATAATCCAGGCTTAATTTTGAAGAACAACCTCTTCTGTAACGTAAAGTCAAGGTGTCAGTCCCATAAACATTGGACCTGTGAATGGGCATTCAGGTGTAATTTGGAGACAGCATAAGAAGTCGTGCCTAACGGCTTTCTTTTTGCAGCAATCCTTAGACGTTTGCGATTTTTGGAATAGACATGTTTTAAAAAATCCAGGCTTATTTTTGAAGAGCATCCTCTTCTGTAGCCTAAAGTCAAGGTGTCAGACCCACTGTCTTTCGACCAGTGACTGCTTTTCCAGGAGTAGCTTAGTAAGGTCATGAGAAGTCAGGGCTAGCAGCTTTCTTTTGGGAGCAATCTTTAGACGTTTGTCATTTTTGGAAGGGGCCTGGTGGAAAAATTCCTGGTTTATATTTGAAGAACAACCTCTTCTGTAGCCTAAAGTAGAGGTGACAGGCACTGATTCTTTGGGGCTGTGAATTCCTACCCGCACCCCCGAGAATGTGGGGACCGAGAGTACCCGCACCCTCGGGACTGTGAGGCCCGGGAGTATCTTCGTCCCCACGCTCCGCCCCCTGAAACATACGCATGCCCAAAACCGGCAAAGGAGCCCGGAACTGAGCCATCGATCCCTCCCTTGGACAGTGAGCCATCCGTGGCTCCCGGGGGGAGGAGCCTCCTGCTAGATGGCGCAGCCGATCAGTACCCTCCGCTTCAGCCAGAAGAGCCTGATGACTGGGGGGACCTTGGAGCAGGGGCTATCCTGGAACCGACAGTGCCTGGTGAGGCACAGAAGAAAGTTCCCCTGCAGGGGGGCTCAAGGTGCCACGTTCGGCCATGGACCCTTCCCCCTGCCCAGGTTACTGTTGTCCCGGGCAATCCGGCTGACTTCTGGCAGCAAGTGAAAGCATGGGCGTTGCAGGAGGGTAATTGGGAACTCTCAGAGAATATCACCATTCCCGGAACCAGGAGAGGCAGCACTGCTGCACTAGAAGAGGGGGGACCTATAGCGTTTCCAGTTGTTCATGCTAGCACTCAGAGGGCCAGGATGACTATGTCGCCTTTGCATGGAGGGCAATACAAGATTTGCAGAAGGCTACGGCCCAGTATGGCCCCAATTCTCCTGCTTTAATGCAAATGCTACGCCTTATAGCAACAGATGAATTAACCCCTTTTGATATACATCAATTGGCGCAAATAATTTTCCAGCCGGTGCAGGCTGCTGTGTTTCATACCATCTGGAGACAATGCGCTGACCTCCAGATGTCCCGGAACTTGCAACTCAATCAGCAAGATCCCCAGTATGGGGTTGGAACAGATGCTCTTATGGGATTGGGGAATAGTGGTAATGCACAAGTTCAAGCTCGGTGGCATCCGTTAGCGTTGGAGCAAGTTAAGAACGTGGGGATGGAGGTTATTATGTGTACTGCGGAGCTAGCAGAGCTGAAGGTGCGATATACTACCATTAGGCAAGGAGTCAAGGAGCCGTTTTTACAGTTTGTAGAAAAACTGATGGCATCAATTGAAAGACAGGTTTTTGATGCCCATCTCCGGGAAATGTTGGCTAAAAAATTAGCCTGGGACAATGCCAATGAGGACTGTCAGAAAATCATAGAGGTGCTGCCAGGCAATCCAACGCTAGAAGATATGATTATGGCTTGTGCAAAGGTGGGATCTGTGCGGCACAAAATGGCTGAGCTAGCAACAGCCATGTCCAAGACCTGCTACGGCATTCCACGACACGTCGAGCTATGCCAAGTCATGCTGAGCCAGTCCAAGCCAAGCCATGCCAGGCCAAGATGTACCAAGCCATGCCAAGCCATGCTGAGCCATTATAAGCTGTACCAAGCTGTACCAAACCATGCCGAGCCATTCAAAGCCATGCCAAGCCATGCCAAGGCATTCCATAGCATTCCAAGCCATGCCAAGCTGTACCACATCATGCCAAGCCATGCTGAGCCATTGCAAGATGTACTGAGGTATACCAAGCTGTGCCAAACCATGCCAACCCATTCCAAGACATCCTGAGCCACTGTAAACCACTGCAAACCATTGCAAGCCATGCCAAGTGGTATCAAACCATACTAAGCCATGCCAAGCCATTCAAAGCCATAGCAAGACATCTCGAGCCATAATGAGCCATGCCAAACCACACCAAGCTATTCCAAGGCATACCAATCCAGGCCAAAAAGCTCCGGGAAGCTTGTGGGAGCTCACCAGTGCCCACAGCAGCTCAGTATCCTGTGGGAAACCCATTTCCTCTGACTAAGTGCCGAGTTGTTATAATCCCAGCTCTGGATCTTAGCCCTGGCTCCCTGCAGCTGACCCTCCACCCACGGCCTGGCGTTACAGGCCATGTTCCCAGGGCTAATTAATGCTTCACTCTGATAATTAACGCCTGTTGGGGTGATGGAGAATGGAGGGGCCAGGTTAAGGCCGGCCCCATGGTGAGCTCAGCAGAGTGCTGAGCTTTCCGAGGGTGCAGGAGGGGATAGCAGGGAAAGGACCAGTTTGGAGAGGGCAGGAGATAATTGGAAAGAAGCTGGAGAGGAGAGGAGGGGGCTGGGCCCCCAACTCCCCTCCTAGTTCCCACTGCCTGCTCCTGGGAGCAGCCACAAATTGGGGTTTCTCTGCCAAGTCGGGGGGGTTGGCTGGGGTGTGAGTTGTGTCGCAGCAGTTGCCAGCAGTGCAACAGCCCAGCTCCCCCAGACCAGATCCCACAGCGCAGTTCCCTCACCTCAGCCCCCTGAGCTCTGCTCCTCAGCTCCTGGTTCTACCACAGCCCTTTTCCCCCAGCTCCCTAGCACATCTCCCCCAGTCCAGTTCTGCCCGTCTCCACCAAGCCCATCTCCCCCAGTGTCCTCCGCCCAGCTCCAGCCCGTACCTGGTTCCCCCACCCCCTCCCCTGCACACTGAAGAATTTCGGGGCCCGCAGATGCGGTCGGTCCTTCTAGGAACTCATTAGTATAAGACTGCCCTTTCTAAGAAATAGAATGAATATGTATGTTTAGCCTGCATATAAACTCTGTACCCAGCTTGTATCAGCACGCACATTTGGAGGAGTGATCCCCTCTGCGTCCGGCACTGCAAAATAAAGAATGCCTGCTTAATAACTTCAGTTATTGAGTTTTTCACTGCACCAAAGTAAACAAAGCCAATAAGGAACTCAGAATACATGTAGGTATTCGGGAACTAGGGTCAGTTTGCATTTGTAATCTGTGCAATGATTATGACTCAGGATATGTCTGATGGAAAAAAAAAAATTCCTTGCTAATTACAGTGTGCTATAGATAGGCTAAAGTAGAGAAAAATGCTTAATTATTATAATGGAATTTCCATGCAGAAACCCAAAACATTTATCTACAAGATCAGAGCTCCTTTAAGTCTCACTTTGTTTTTAAATAGACAATTTCATGTATCAGCTATTCCTTAGTTCACTGAAACAATCTCCAGGCCTATATCAGGAGATGTCAGCTTTTGTTGCTTCCTTTGAATTCTGAGAAGTATGCATCTGGTTATCTTATACTGATCTGGATCTCACAAGAGGAGCACAAGACCAATATTGCAACACTGTCCTTCTTTCTGAAGTTACTTTTAACTAATGAAATTTTGGTTCTTTTTTTTTTTTATGAATCTACTTTAATATCACTTCTTAATGTTCACTTAAATTACCCTTTATTTACAGCATTTAAACAAGTGTTTAAGGCCTCAAAAAAAAAAGGAAATTTGTTAATAAGTTATTAAGTAAACTTCATCATCCTGATTTTGTTGCAATTTATTCCACTATAAAGTATGAGTACCTTCACTGAGTTGACACAGTTACACTGTTATAAAATGAAAAGATATAAGAAGAATCAGTAGCGACTTATGAACTGCCAAGGGACTTTGAATTCCCTGTTTGTAACAACCTTCAATCACAAAAGTACTCAAAAAGGATAATACTTCAGACTGAAGTTTAAACATATTTAGAAGTTCATACATTTAAAAAAAAAAAATTAGATCTATCTGCACCCACAGACAACGTTATAATATTCCTTATCACTGAATTTAAGATGGAGGAACTTTTTCCTCAATAAATCTTGAGGCAGACCAATGATCTCAGGTGGGGTGAATGTTATAAAGCAAGATGTTTATGGCTTATCACTATGAATGTGGGTAAGGTCTCCTTAATATTATAAAGGTGCTCACAACGTTGAACAGTTCAGCTTCAGTATGTCCCTGCTGCCAGCCATGTCTTGGGTCTACCCATGTTTCAGTGAAGATTCATTAGCTTGGGAAGGAGCTGATGTGCTACATGGCGCTTGGTCAACAGTGACACGGCTGGAGTGACTGTCAAACTGTTTTTGTTCATATGGGGGATGTGCTGTTTGCTTCTCTTCCTGTTACCACTGTCTTTTCATTTTATGTCGAAGGTACAGACTTTCCAGAGCAAATTCTCCTGTTTTGCTCATGACTTTTTCATACTACATCTAGCGTGATGCTGGCTCGAACCTGATACCAGTTTTCAGATAAATGATGTTCATAGGGCTGTAACTGTTTCCAAAAACAAACAAAAAAAAATCAAAATTGCATGATCTATGGTCTGGTTCTTGTTTAAGTTTCATTTCCATTTTTAATCTTTCTTTCGTTGCACTTAATATGTAAATGAATTTAGCCAAACTATGGTTGTAGTCTAGTATTTGGTAAATTAGGAGGGGGTATATAACATAATTTTCATTTCAGGTATTTTTATCTGAAGGGGGAAAATAATAAAAACTATCTAAATGAGGAATTACAGGAACATGCCCTTGAAGGAAAAAGGGAGAAATATATATCTTGTTTGATTCTGAGCGTTTGACTGAAAAAGCCCCAAATCCATATTACATAATTTGAATTGAGAAAATGTCCATTAGATAATGATTTTATCTGCTAAGTAAAATATTCTGCCTCTGCCTTTGCAAGGGACTCCTATAAAGAACTCTACGCAGTTTCCCTGGAAGAGCTTTTACTGGTGGAAAGCTGGGCAATGGCCAACACTTGCAGAGGAGTGCAGAAGCAACAGCAAACATGGTAATGTTGTATTGGCAGCGTCGGCTGAGACCGCCCTTAATCCCCACCCTCTGGGAAGTCCCTTTGTGTTTCTGCGCAATGGCCAAGAGCCCTGGCTTGAGCTGGACCAGACATGTCTGTGCCCAGGGCTTTCCCCTCCCAGCTCAGTCTCTGCCCAGGCAGGACACCGTCTGAAGCTCACGGCAGCTCTTCGCAGACAGGCTCTGCTTCCAGCAGTGACAACGCTCCGTGTTCAGAGTCACTGCCAAGGGCTGGGGGGTGCAGAAAGGCTCTGCCTTGTCCCTGATCCTCTGCAGACCAAGGGCACTGCTCCATCTCGTGCCCCAGGCTGGAGGGTGGTCGGTCAGAGGTGGCACCTGCAGGGAGGGGCAAATGATGATGGAGATGAAGATTCATCCGGTGAGTCGCCCGGGGCTTGTCACTCACACCCACACCTTATGAATTCTTCAATTAAGAAGAAAAGGAGGGTAACTGTAGTGGGCGACTCTTCTGAGGGGAACACAGGGGCCCATTTGTTGACTGGACCCATCCCACGGGGAAGTCTGCTGCCTCCCCGGGGCTTGGGTTAGAGATGTAAAAAGGAAACTCTCTAGTCTGGTGCAGCCCTCTGATTATTATCCTTTGCTAGTCATCCAGGTTGGCAATGACGAGATTGCAGAGAGAAGTCCAAAGGCTATTAAAAAGGACTTCAAGGCATTGGGGTGACTGGTTGAAGGCTCGGGTGCGCAGGTGGTGTTTTCATCAATCCCTCATGTGGCAGGAAAAAATACTGAAAGAGGGTGGAAAGCACACCTGATCAGCACGTGGCTTAGGAGCTGGTGCCATGGTCGAAATGTTGGGTTCTTTGATCACCGGGAAATTTATATGGCACCAGGTCTGTTGGCAACAGATGGAGTACATCTCTCTCAAAGGGGGAAAAGGATCCTTGCACAGGAGCTGGCAGGACTCGTTGAAAGGATTTTAAACTAGGCTAGAAGGGGGAAGGTGATAAAACCAGGCTCACTAGAGATGAGCCTAAGAATGGACTTCTGTCTGCCGTCCCACTCAAGATGGGAAATGGTGACAAATGCAACAACAAAAACATAGGGCTCACTCATAGGTTGCTAACCATGGAAGTGGTTGAGAACGGTCAGATACTAAAAGTGAAAACTAATTGCTTGACCCTTTCTCTGAAATGCTTATATACCGATGCACGGAGAATGGGGAAAAAGCAGGAGGAGTTGGAGATCTGGGTTAGGTTGCATGGCTATGATATAATCGCAATCACTGAAACATGGTGGGACAGCTCCCATGATGAGAATGTTGTCATGGATGGCTACGTACTATTTAGGAAAGACAAAGCAACAAGGTGAGGCAGCGGTGATTCTCTTTATGTATGAGAACACCTGGAATGTATTGAGCTCTATCCAAGGGGGTGGGGGGGGGGAGGACAGGTTGAAAGCTTGTGGGTAAGAATTAAGGGACATACAATTGGGGGTGAAACTGTTGTGGGTGTCTACTACAGACCACCAACCCGAGAAGAAAATGTCAATGAGGCCTTCTACAGTCAACTGGAAGTAGCCTCTAGATCACACTCCTTAGTACTTATGGGTGACTTCAATCATTGGCTGGCTGCACTTGCAGGGCGTTATACCTGTTCTGCAAGGGCACATGGGAGGTTGGAGGGATAACTGAGGCAACACTCTGGCCACACCGAGCAGGAACTTGTTGCCACTGCTCCCTGTTGGGGGGGTAAGGGGAGGTGGATAAGACAGGAGTTTGCTTGCTGCCTTGACCACGAGCTTTTTGGGTTGTACTATGCTGATGTGTCTCCCAATGCACCTGCTTCAGGGATGGTCCAGGGGCCCCTTGTTTCTGGGTAGTTTGTGGCAGGTGCTCCCATTCTTGTTTGAGTTTCACAGAGGGCAGAGCCTGGCTCCACCAGTCAATCTCTTCCTCAACCTCCCTGATGCTCCTAAACCTTTCCACTTCAGCTTGCAGCCTTTCAATCTCCCCTTGCAGCTGTGCTGCTTGGCTGAGCAGATCATCAACCTGCTCACACCGTGCACAGCTCTCTGTTACCAGGGAGAGGCTGAGGCATTCCTTGCAGCCTGTGAACTGAACCACCATGTTCTTCTGTGGGAGCTCTGTCTGAGTTCCCACCCCTATCCTGTCCAGTGTCAGGAACACAGCCTTCATTTGCCACATGGAGACCATTATTCTAGGACTACAGTATTGATTTCTTGTAAGTGTTGGTTAGTAGTTTGTTTGTTTTGTTTTGTTTTAAGGTTATTTCTTTATTTATTTTTATCTTATTATTCTATTTATTTGCTTCCCAGCCCCCACGCACATGCTGCTTTGCTGTAATGGCCATAGCTGCCTCATCGCCTGTGATATGGTGGTGCTTCCGGTTTCACCGTGTTTAAATGTCCCGCGGCTTCCCAGCAAGGCCCCCCATCTTTGTCACTCTCATAAGCGCTCCCGTGAGAGTAACAGACTCTGTCACTCCTCGTTTTCTCTCTGGGTCCCACCGTGTCCAGGAAACCCCCTGTTTAAAATAAAAAAAAAAAGCAGGCACCATGAAGCTCGTCAGTGCCAGAGCTGGACCCTCTGCCTCGCTGCCTGCAATACAGGCCAGCCAGCCTCACCTCAGTGCCTGGCAAGATCATGGAGCAGATTTCTCCAGAAGGCTCTGCCAAGGCACGTGGAAAATTAGGAGGTGATTGGTAGCAACCAACATGGCTTCACGAAGGGCTAATTATGCCTGACAAGCTTGGTGGCCTTTTACAATGGACTTGCAGTATCAGTGGATAAACACAGAGCAACTGCTGTCATCTCCCGGGCCTCAGGCAAGGCGTGCCCAGTGCAGGGGGACGATCCCTGCCCTGCTCCTGCTGGCCACCCCAGTGCTGACCCAGCCAGGATGCTGGGGGCCTTGGCCACCTAAGCCCATGCTGGCTCATCTTCAGCTGACTGTTCACCAAGCTGCACCATCTGCCTTTTAGGACAAGGTCTAAATATCCCAACACAGCCCACAAGAAGCGCCTGTTCCAGACCCTGTAAAAGTCACTTGTTACCTGCTCCACGGTCTGACGCTCACCCCCCTCGTGCCCAGCACGCTGCACACCCAGCCAGTGCTACACAGGCCAACAGAAAATCACCCACCAACCTTCATTTGCCAGCATGACAAGTGGGAGAAGCTCTCTGATCCCCATCAGAGGCATAAAGACACCAAGAAAGGAAGGACCTCTGGAGGTCACCAGTTCAACCTTCTGCTCAGAGCAGGACCCATGTCATTGTCAGAACAGACTTCTTGGGGCACATGTGACCTTCAAAGCAGAGACCGCCTTAAACGTCCCCTCTCCAAAGATGTCTAGTGAGAAGCCATCAGAGAGGGCTGAGCCCTTGCTGCCAGTTCCTGTGCAGGCACCAACGCCCCATGGGGACCCCCGCTCCTCTCTAGGAAGGGATCTCCCCCCACTTTGCCTTACCTACAGATTTTGTCCGTGGAATTCCTTTGCGCAGTGAAACGTGGGGCTTCTCAGCTCCCGCAAGGACCCCCGAGTGTGCTGCCATTCCCTGGCGTTCGAAGAGGGACTGCAGGAGAAAGAAAGAAGGAAATTCCCATTCTGGACACCGGCAAGACTCAGCTGGAAGGACATGACGCTTCACCTCGGGTCCCCCTGACACGAGACTTCACCCCAGTCCTCCCGGTCCTTCAGACTGTGGATGAAGGCTCTGCTCCCACATCATCCAGACCCTGACCTTGCTGCAGCCCCAGGAGGGCCTTCCCTGGGGATGAGGACGGACCATTCCTCATGTCTGCCATCATCCGTCTGTCCCCTGTCAACTGTCCATCCTCCAGCAACCATCTGCTTCATGCTGTCCCCTCCTGCCTGCCTCCAAAACCTAGGCTGCTGCCCTTTGAAGGGTTAACCCTCCCTCCCTGTCTGCTCCCCTGCCTGCTCCTCCTGCCTGCTTCTCCTGCCTGCTCTCTTTCCCCTGCCTGCTCCCCCTGCCCCCTCCCCCTCCCCCTCCCTGCTCCCCCTCCCCCCCCCCTCCCCCCTCCCCCCCCCCTCCCCCCCGCCCCCTTAGCTTTTTTTGGGTTTTACTATTTTTTTTACTTTACTAATATTTTAAGCTTTTTTCAACTTAGGGTTTGGATTCTTCTGTTTTTAATAATAAGTTTTAACTTTTTTGGGTTTATTACTAGGTTTTAGACTGTTTTGGTTTTAATGTAAGCTAGCTTTTTTGTTGTTATATTAGTTTTTAGCTAATGTTTTTAATATTAGTTTATAGATTTATTTTTTTTATATTAGGGTTTAACTGTTTTTGTTCTCAATATTAAATTATACTGTTTTAGCTTTTTTATTTCTTTTTTTTTGTTGTTTGTAAATTAGACAATGCAAGCATCTCTTATGAGGGTCACCAACTTCAGTCAGGTCTTACCACAGAATAAACTTCAGACAACGAGCCTAATGCTACTCATCTATATGCCCCTATAGCTCAGGTGCTTTGCCTCAGCCCTTTCCCAGGGTCCTGGGCGGGACCTGGTGGGGTATATAAGCCATAGGCTCTGGTTGGGGAGCTCCCTCAGCCCCTGGGCTTCTCGGAAGTCAGAGCTTGAGGCGAGAGCCTTGGATCCAGCTGGGGTTCAGCTGCCTGCACACTAGAGAGTGGTGCTGTGTGCAACCACTTTTTGCAGTTTGGGAACATTGTCCTGAGGGTTTAGCAGGGGGCTAAATGCTTTAGTAATTTCTCTTGTTTTCTTCCAGACCTTTCAGTTTCTTCTGGAGTTTCTGACTTGACTGGATGGCAACTTCTTGAGGCTTTCCCCTCCGGTTCCCCCGTATGCCGGGTAAGTTAGCGATAACAGGATCATTCGTCGGCTCAATGGCGAGAGCGCTTGCGAGTGGCCTCTCACGTCTGCGTGCAACGCCATAGCTGCTGCTATCTCTTCAATGCAATAGCGAGCGACTTTTGCAGTTATCAGGCCTTCAAAGTGATGAAGCGTGCGATCGCGCAATGGAAGCAGGTGAGGGGCAAGTGTCATTCTGTGTCAGGATGAGAGAACTGGAGAAGTTGAGCATTTTTAATTGTAATAGTAGGTTTTAGCCTTTTTGGTTTTAACCTCAGTTTTTATCTTTTATGTTTTTAATATTAGGGTTTATGGGGTTTTCTTCTATTAGCTTTTAGCTTATTTTGTTTTTAATCTTAGGTTCTATGGTTTTTTACTATTAGGCTTTCAGGGTTTTTGCTTTTAATAGTAGGTTTTAGCTTTTTTCTTTTTTTTTATCCTAGGTTTTAACTCTTTTTTTCGTCTTAGGAGGTTGTGGAGTCTCCTTCTCTGGAGACTTTCAAGACCTGTCTGGATGCATTTCTGAGTGATCTGCTCTAGTTTTGTTATGCTGTGGCGTGGGGGTTGGACTTGATGATCTTCAGAGGTCCCTTCTAACCCCTACCATTCTGTGATTCTTCTGGCCCTTGACTGCTCTTTATTGTCAGTGTTTCAGTGCAAGAAATCAAAACCAAAGAGAAAAGGACTCGCAGCCCTTGATAAAAAGCTGAATGTAAAAACTTCAATTTTTGTAGGATGCAATTACACTGGAAATGCAAATACCCTAAAATTTAAGTTTCTGTTCTAGCAGTGATGAGAAATCAAACTTCCACCTTGGAATCAGTAAGGTTTTCTGCTTTTTCTTTCTCCCTCGCCCATTTTCCCCTGGACATACATACAGGGGTTGTATGGGTGGATTAACTTCAGCTCAGGACACAGTGAGTAGGTGTTTGTTCCATTTTGTGTAATCTTTAACAGGGAAACAAGACTTTGTGCTTCAATAAATCCCCCTCCTATCCTCAAGAAATATCAGACAGTATTGCCTAGCCTTTAAAAATGGTAATAATTGGCATAAATTGTGTATTCTGTACAAAATCTGCCAATGAAAGCATCAGTTTAGATTTAAGCCTCCTTTTTTTTCTTTCTCTCCCCTCTCTTCTGCTTCTTGTCCTTATCCTTGTCCTTTTTGGTTTGTTTTTTTTTTTTTTTAAGAGCTTAAAACTTCTCAGTGAGGAACATTTTAGAAGAAATGTCTGCCAGGCCAGCACAACAGCAGCTCTCACAAGCCATACTAGCATTTTCTGTTATCGTCTTCATCTATGATATATGTGTGTTTCGTGTTTGTTGGGGATTTTTTTTAACATTCTTTTTCATTAGGAACACAGGGAGTCAAATGCTGCCTTTTAAAAAATGATATGGATAAGGAGAAATATTTGTTTGACCATTCACACTGTAAAGTAGAAACTAGCAAGAAAAGACTTTGGTGATTTTTTAATTATTTTTTTTTCCTTTTAAATGCACTTTCTTTAGTAGGAAACTTTTTGTTTCGGCCATGCTGAATCTGTACCTTAGAATTGTTTTGGTTGGAAGAGACCTTTACAATCATTGAGTCCAAGTATTAATTCAGCACTGCCAGGGCACCACCAAACCATGTCCCTCAGCACCACAGCTCCACGGCTTGGAAACCCCTCCAGGGATCACGGGGACTCCACCACTGCCCTGGGCCAGTTAATTAGAAGAACTGAGCTGAAAAGCAAAATCACTGAACAGAATTAGTTCTGTTCTCACTCAAACCAGGACACACTGCCAGTGCGACGGCTGTCACAGCAGCACCCATGAAAGGAACCCTCTGGGAGCAAGCAGGCAGAGTGCAGGCGCAGCAGCCTCCCACACAAAGCTGCGGCCGTGCAGGTCTCCAGCTGCATGGAGGGCCTGAGCCTGTCACTCGAACCAGAGGGCAGCAGAGACAACCCCTGTGTGCAGTGTGCCCAGATGAATGATCTCCTCAGCCTGGCGGCGCAGCAGAGTGAGGAACTGGAAAGGTGAAGGAGAATCAGGGAGTGTGAGAGGCAGAGAGACTGGTGGAGCTACACCCTGAGTCATGGGCAACAGGTGGAGGCTCCACAAGAAGCAGTGGATCCCCTGTCCTCTTGGCACCGGGCAGAAGGAAGGCACCTAGGAGAGAGATGGGGGAAGGGGAAGAGGACCCTACACAGGGAGGCAGGCAAAGCCCCTCCCAGTCCCCCTCACCTTCCCAAGCGGGGCACAACAGGTATGGGGAGGGTCAGGTAAATGTGCATGTAGATGAAGGTCTATCCAGGGGGATGCCAGCCCCATGGATTAGGACTGCATATGTTAAAGGAAAAAGGAGGGTCAATGCTGTAGGCAATTCCCTTATGAAGGGAACACAGGGCCCCATGTGCCAACCGGATCCATCCCGCAGGGAGGGCTGCTGCTTGCCTGGGGCCCGCGTTGGAGACATCACCAGGAAACTCTCTGGTCTGGTTCAGCCCTCTGACTAGTATCCGCTACTGGTTCTGCAGGTTGGCAGTGATGATGTTGCAGACAGAGCTCAAAAGGTGGCAGGACCATGACCCCAGCTGAAACGCCTCTATAACAACGCACGCAGCATGGGCAACTAGCGGGAGAAACTGAAAGCGACCATGCTGATAGAAAACTGATACAGCTGCCCTCACGGAACCGGAACCGTGGTGGGACAACTCACACGACTGGAGTGATGCAATTGATGGCTACCAGCTTTTCAGAAGGGACAGGCAAGGAAGGCGAGGTGGTGGGGTTGCCCTCTGTGTCATGGAGGGTTATGAATGTCTACAACTGTCCTGGTTTGAGTGAGAACAGAACTAATTCTGTTCAGTGACTTTGCTTTTCAGCTCAGTTCTTCTAACTAACTGCACTTTCTGAAGTTAGCAGCCTGTTTTCACAGACAGTGTCTGCTGCTATTAGTTAGAAGAACTGAGCTGAAAAGTAAAATCACTGAACAGAATTAGTTCTGTTCTCACTCAAACCAGGACACTTGCCAAGTTGTGTGCCTTCCTAGCTCCTCCATGTTGAACTAAGAGTCAAGAGTCAAGGGAGGGGAAGAATGGTGAAAAGGGATAGCTTCCCATGGTGGGATATAGGTTTTGCATTTTCTGCCCTTGCCATGTGTTCAATCTATTCTGGTAAGCACTTCGTGGAAAGCATCTGGTTTCTCACCCATCTTGCTCATTCTGTGCTTTCATTTTCTTTGCTATTGCAGTAGGGTTGGTCGTATCCTGGGCCACAAGCTGTGTGTTCATCCAGGCTGAAATGTGGAGGGCAGCAGTGACAACACCTGTGTATTCTGTGACCAGGTGAATGATCTGCTCAGCCTGGTGGCAGAGCTGAAAGAGGAAGTGGAAAAGTTAAGGAGTATCAGGGAGTGTGAGAGGGAGATAGATTGGTGGAGCCACACCCTGAGGCAACGGCAGCAGATGGAGGCTCCACAAGAAATAGAGGATCCTCTCCTTCTTGCCACCAGGCAGAAGGTGGGGCCCTAAGAGATGAGGGTGAATGGAAACAGGTCCCTGCTCAGGGCAGCAGGCGAATCCCTACCCAGCCTCCCCCGCCTTCCCAGTTGCCTCTATACAATAGATATGGGGCTCTGGAACTGGAGGACCAAGCAAATGAGGATGTTGATAAAGGTCCATACAGGGAATTGCCAAGGCAGGCAGCCCCACACATTAGGACCACTCCTATAAAAAATAAAAGGAGGGTTATTGTCATAGGGGATTCCCTTCTGAGGGGAACAGAAGGCCCTATATGCCGGCTGGACCCATCCCACAGGGAGGTCTGCTGCCTCCCTGGGGCCCAGGTCAGAGATGTAACCAGGAAGCTCCTGGGTCTGGTACGACCCTCTGATAACTATCTGCTACTGGTCATGCAGGTGGGCAGTGATGAGATTGCCAAGAGAAGTCCTAAGGCCATAAAAAGGGACTTCAGGGCGCTGGGCTGAATGGTAGAGGGATCAGCAGCGCAGGTGGTGTTTTCCTCAATTCCTTCAGTGTCAAGGAAAGCACACCTGATCAACACATGGCTTAGAGACTGGTGCCATTGGTTGAATTTTGGTTTTTTTGATCACAGGGATGTTTATATTGCACTGGGTCTGCTGGCAAAAGATGGAATGGAACTGTCCACAAGGCGGAAAAGGATTCTTCGGGCGGACGCGCCCCCTGGCACCTGATCCCCCTCTTCATTCCCCCCCACTGCCCCTGCAACACCCCTGCGCTCGGTGGGACCTTGGGGCGGGAAAAGGGCCTATCCCGAAACCGACATCGCTTGGTGAGGTACAGACAGAAGCTCTCCTGTGGGGGGGCCTGGAGTGCCGCGGCCGGTAACGGACCCTTCCCCCTGATTAGGTTACTGCTGCCCTGCGCAATCCGGCTGATTTCTGGCAGTGAGTAAAGCATAGGCGTTGCAAGAGGGTAATTGGGAACTCTATCACCATTCCGGGAACCGAGAGAGGCGGCACTGCTGCACTCGAAAAAGGGGGAGACCTACGGTGTTTGCGCTAGTGCTCCGGGGGGCCAGGATGAGCATGTCATCTTTGCATGGAGGACGATACAAGATTTACAGAAGACTACAGCCCAGTGTGGCCCCAATTCTCCTGCTGTGATGAAAGTACTACGCATTAAGATAAAGATCCACAAAATGTTCATCTCTTTCACTGCTGAAGTTGCCTATATGCTCGTGCCTCTGTATTGGTATTGGCTGTGGGGGCACTTTCATTTTTTTGTATTGGGTATTGTGAGTGCACTATGGTATCTGGGTGAAACTGATCATGGCTGATGAGAGACTTTCTGTGAGACTTCCTGGTCTGGCTCAAAGGGGAATCAAAGGATGATTGAAGGGCCTGCTGAAAGCAGGCCTATTGGTATGGGTGATTACCATCATTTGTATTGCTCCATGTATGCTGTCCTTGCTGCAAAGGGCCCTGCAGCAGGTAGCAAACATGGCCTCTTTTGGTAAAAAATACAAAAAGGGGGAACTGTTGTGGGAAGCCTCGGCTTGTCTCAGGGATTAGAATGTGAGTCAAATAACCTTGAGTGAACATATGTGTACCCTTGAGGAGGCCAGAAAGTCCTGAGAAAAGAACCACCAGTTCACAAACAGAGAAAGCTTATCAAAGCTATAACAGAAAGAGAAAAGCATCTAATTGTGGACAGGTGGTCTTTGCTTGGGCCAATCAGGTGTGGGCACTTGTTATCAGACAGGTTATAAAAGGGCTTGTAGCTGTAGAAGAGTGGCTTTGCTCTAAAGGCCACATTCCCATGCAGAAAATTGCTGGTGAGGAGTTGGCAAAGGACAGGGTACAGTTGGTATAAGAGAATAGCAAGGTCAGGACGTCCTTGCGATAAGCAGTTGCAGGACAACAGGGTGCAGCTGCACGACCGGATATTCCATACCATATGACATCAGCTCAACTATAAAGGGAGAGGGCAGGAGGAGGATGGGGGGCATTCGGCTTTGTTCTCCAAGTGGCTGCTGTGTGTTCTGGAGCCCTGCTTCCTGGACTTGGCCTGTCATCGCCTGCAGACGGGAAGTAGAGAATAACATCTTATCTATCATAACCCACGGCTCTTTTATTTTCATCTTATTCTCTCCCTGCGTGCTGTGCTGACAGGGATTGGGGGGAGTGATAGAAGGGCTTGGTGGGCACCTGGTGCCCAGCCAAAGTAAACCCACCACAATGGCTTACATAAATTAAGGTACAATTACACATAGAATGGGGGTGGGTGGTGTCAGAGAAAGTGCTTCATGAGTTCTTGTGGTTGAGACAGCCATAGACCTTAGAGAAAAGCCAAGTGGGAAATTCTATGACTTATTTTGTGCTTTTTTTAGGATTGTGTTTTGTTTTAGGGGAGCTAACAGTAGCATCTAATCCATCTGTCTTATGAAGTGGTTGGTTTGGTGCTTGTGTTTGTTATGGGGTGTGGATGGTGGTTGAGTTTACAGATTTCTTTTGTATCTTTGGTGATGTCACTCATTTTTTTAATCACTCTCTATCTCTTGATTTTTATTTTGTTTTCTCACTCTCTTGCTCACTCCCTCACATTCCCCTCTCTTTCTCCTTTTATTTCTCTTGCACGTGCTCTTTCTCCTCTTTGTGCGCTTGTCCTCTCTTGCACGCACACTCCTTCTCTCATACATGCACTCTCTCCCTTCCTAGAATGGTGCTCTTGAGTTTTACTCTAGTATTCATTTAGAAAAGAAACTACTCTGGTGTCAAGGTTTAGGGTCAGGGTCATCCATGGGACCTATAACAGATGCTCTCTGTTAACCCCTCTCCCTTCCCAAAGGGAAAGGGAATAAGGGAGAGAGATTTATGGATTAGAAAACTAAAACAGCTTTAATGAAAATAATAATAATAAAATGGAGTATATACAAAACCAGTATCAAACCCAACCCCCCTGATCACAATTAGGTCATAATCACCACTGATGCTGTGGAGCAGGCAATGGGGAAGTCCCACACTGGACTCGATGGCAGATGAGAACTGGATTCAGGAACACACAGATTGGGATTGAAGGCAGGACAGATGGAGTCTTCTTGAGATGCCACCCATTGAAGAAGAGAGCTTAACCCTTGTGATCCCTCAGCTTTATATTGAATATGATGTATATGGGATTCTCAGCATTGCTCAGCTCCCCTCTCAGGCTGCTCTTCTCCAGCTGAACAGCCCCAGGGCTCTCAGCCTTTCCTCATCCAAGGCATAAGCTAAAATGGTGCTCCACGAGTTGCTTCCTGACCTCAGTGCCTAAAAATCACTTTCAAAGTGCAGAACAAATATCTGCCCAGCTCATAGTTTATGGGAGGTGACAAAAGCAGCTCAAAGGGGAATGCTCCCAGCAGGCTGGGCTCTAGTCCTTACCAGCACCTCCACTGCTACGTGTAGCAAACAACAAAGCTTCACCTCTAACTCTGATCCGAGCTGTTACAGCCTCTGGGGAAAGGGGAGATCAAACACATCCCCTGGGGACAAAGACATCAGCTCCACTGCAAAATAACAGGAGGCGACTGCAAGATGCCACATGTGTCTCTCTGGTTCTGCCCCAGCTGGTTGGCTTACCTGGGTCATCTTGTCCACGGAGACGGGAATGCCGTCGATGGTGAGGGGGGGCAGCTCCGAGTTAACCTCCTGAGGCGCGGGAGCGTGTTCCGCCAGCGCGGACTCCAGGTCTTCCAGGATGGTGCTCTTGTACTTGCGTACCTGGGGGGAATCGTTAAGCTCAGGTAAACAAGGTAAAAGGAGCACCAGGAGAGGGAGAGGGCAAGGAGCCGGGGCCAGCCGCCTTCCCCCGGGTGCCGCAGAACAGGAGGAGCAAACACCAGGCAGCTGGCAGGAAAAAAACACCCGCTGGCCCCGAGGACTCGGCCGCAGCGAAGAGCTGGTGATGAAACAGCAAGTAACGTCGGCAAGGGGAAGTATTTAGGTGATGCAAGGAAAAGTTGTGAAGCCAGACCGATCGTGGTCAGGATCTGTTCCATTTCTGGTCCGGGCTGCAATAAGGTGTGAGCACTGACAGCCCAGCTGAGGAGTTCAAGCCCCTCATCGCTACCCGCTCCCTCTGATGTTCCATCCAGGATAGTCAACCCTGCTGAGATGTGCTAGGGAAACATTCATGCAGAGGAGGCAGGACCTCAGTGCTACCCTCACGTCCACACAGTCAAAACTCCTGTTTGAGAGTCCTAAGCATGACCTTCAGATCACTGCCAGCATTGCCAGGCTGCCTTGAGCAGAATGAAACCTGCAGAGGTGAGCAATTACAGAATCCCAGCACGGTGGAGTTTGGCAGGGCCCTCTGGAGCTGCTCTGGTGTCCCCCCCCTGCTCCATCCAGCAGGGTCACCCAGAGCAGGGGGCCCACAGCTGAACATGAGCCAGCAGTGTGCCCAGGTGGCCAAGAAGGCCAATGGCATCCTGGCCTGTATCAGGAATAGTGTAGTCAGCAGGAGCAGGGAGGTGACCATTCCTCTGTACTTGGCTTTGGTAAGGCCTCACCTCAAATACTGTGTCCAGTTGTGTTGTTGTCTGGAAACACATTTATTAGAAGATGGAGTTGTAGATAGGTTCCCAAAATATTTTTTCTTAAAAAGACTGGAGCAGAGGTTCTTCTCTAGGTTCATATGACTTCTGAGACATGCTGACTACTAGTGTGTCTGGCACAGAGGACTTAGGCTTCTGTGCAGTCATAATGCCTTCTTATTCCTCTTACTTCCAGTCTATAGCCAAGCAGTTGCTGTTCTGTAAGTACTAAGAATCTGTCATTGTCCCTTATTGAGACCTAAATATTGACTAAAAAGTGAATACAGCCATTAATAAATTACAGGGCTGGTTTTAACTCTACTTTATAAACTTCACATTTGGAGATTTTAAAAATTATTTTTAATCTACTTGCCTGCTCATGCTAAGACAAAGGTAGATTTTTTTGTCAATGCTAATACAAAGTGGGCTGAGAAATGACTGACTTTATCATAGCAGATCTTTCACTGTTTGTCTCCCTTAAGTGAAATGGTGGAGTAGAAGGTTAAACTCCTGCGTTGTGAACTTAAAAGTCCAAAGGGTTTGGGAAGACATACACTTATTTATTTGAACTAGTGGAATTTGTGTGGCTGTATTCAGTGTCATCATGTCCTTTATTCAGTAGAGTAAAAAGACGGCTGCTTCCTTTTATAACCTGCTTCCCGTAATAGCTCTTTACTTCAGGAGCCTCAGCATTCTGTATTCACTTGATTCATCTGTTAGAAAGATATAAATTGTTCAGATAGGAAAATAATTTATGAAGATACATTCCTGTGTTAATTGAGAAAAATAAGTGAAAAATTCATCAAAGTACTAGTTAAGATGAAAAAACCCCATCTCCCGAATTCTGAAATTTTTAGCTTTCAGAAAGAGGTGAATAATCTTTCTTGATCTTGAAGATGTATGTAAATTGTATAGCAGACTTACTTATGTCCAGCTTCTTCAGTCAGCTGATTTCAGAATAAAACCCAGCATTTGTTTTCCTCCCCCTAATTTTTTGCTATTGTCCTGGTTTGAGTGAGAACAGAACTAATTCTGTTCAGCAATTTTAGTTTTCAGCTCAGTTCTTCTAACTAACTGCAGGAATAAGTGTGCAAAAAGTGAGTGTGCAAAGAATAAGTGTGCAAAAAGTGAGTGTGCAAGGAATAAGTGTGCAAAAAGTGAGTGTGCCAGGAATAAGTGTGCAAGGTATAAGTGTGCAAAAAGTGTGTGTTCAAAAAGTGAGTGTGCAAAGAATAAGTGTGAAAAAAGTGAGTGCAAGAAATAAGTGTGCAGAAAGTGAGTGTGCAAAAAGTGAGAGTGCAGGGAGTGAGTGTGCACGGCAAAAGTGCGCAAAAAGTCAGTGTGCAAAAAGCGAGTGTGGAAGGAATAAGTGTGCAAAAAGTGAGAGTGCAAGGAATAAGTGTACAAAGAATAAGTGTGCAAGAAGTGAGTGTGCAATGAATAAGTGCAAAAAGTGAGTGTGCAAGGAATAAGTGTGCAAAGAATAAGTGTGCAAAAAGTGTGTGTGCAAAGAATAAGTGGGCAAGAAGTGAGTGTGCAAGGAATAAGTGTGCAAAAAGTGAGTGTGCAAGAAATGAGTGTGCAAAAAGTGAGTGTGGAAGGAGTGAGTGTGCAAGGAGTGAGTGTGCAAGGAAAAAGTGCGCAAAAAGTGAGTGTGCAAAAAGTGAGTGTGCAGGTAATAAGTGTGCAAAAAACTGTGTGCAAGAAAGCGTGCAAAAAGTGACTGTGGAAAAAGTGAGTGTGCAAGGAATAAGTGTGCAAAATGTGAGTGTGCAAAAAGTGAGTGTGCAAAGAATAAGTGTGCAAAAAGTGAGTGTGCAAGGAGTGAGTGTGCAAAAAGTGTGTGTGCAAAGAATAAGTGTGGAAGAAGTGAGTGTGCACGGTAAAAGTGCGCAAAAAGTGAGTGTGCAAAAAGCGAGTGTGCAAGGAATAAGTGTGCAAAAACTGAGTGTGCAAAAAGAGTGTGCACGAAATAAGTGTGCAAAAAGTGAGTGTGCAAGGAGTGAGTGTGCAAAATCGAGTGCGCAAGGAGAGAGAGTGCAAAAAGCGAGTGTACAAGGAATAAGTGTGGAAGAAATAAGTGCGCAAAAAGTGAGTGTGCAAGAAATCAGCGTGCAAAAAGTTTCTGTGGAAAAAGTGAGTGTGCAAGAAATAATTGTGCAAAAAGTGAGTGTGCGAAAAGTGAGCGTGCAGGAATAAGTGTGCAAAAAGCGAGTGTGCAAGGAATAAGTGTGCAAAAAGTGAGTGTGCAAGGAAAAAGTGCGCAAAAAGTGAGTGTGCAAAAAGCGAGTGTGCAAGGACTAAGTGTGCAAAAAAGGAAGGAAAGGAGAAAGAAAGGAGGAGAGAAAAAAGGGGGAAAGGGGAGAGAAAAAGGGAGGAAAAATGGAAGGAAAGGGGAGAGAAAAGGGGAGAGAAAAAGGTGGGAAAGGGGAGAGAAGAGGGGAGAGAAAAAGGCGGGAAAGGGGAGAGAAGAGGGGAGAGAAAATGGTGCAAAAGGAGAGAGAAAATGGAGTGAAATGGGAGAGAAAAGGGGAGGGTAAATGGAGGGAAAGGAGAGAAGGGGGGAGAGAAAAAGGCGGGAAAGGGGAGAGAAGAGGGGAGAGAAAATGGAGAGCAAAGAGGTGACAGCGCAGGGGGAAAAGGGACCAAAGTGGAGGGGAAAAGGGAGAGGAAAGGGGGAAGAAGTGTCACAAAATGGTGGGCAGAGGTGACAGAAAACAGGGGGTGGACGTGAGGGGAAAACTGGGGGAGAGGGGACAGAAAATGGCGGGAAGAGGAGGGAGAAAGGAAGGGGGGGAGGTGACGGAGAATGAGGGGAAAAGGGTAGAGAAAAGAGGGGAGAAGGGGACAGAAAATGGAGGGAAAAGGGAAAAGAGGGGAAGGGGACAGAGAATGGAGGGGAAATGTGAGGGAAGAGGGGTGAAGAGGGGGCAGATGGGATGGGACAGGGGACAGAAAATGGCAGGGAAAGGTGAGGGAAGAGGGGTGAAGAGGGGACAGAAAATGGCGGGAGGAGGGGACAGCGAGCAGAGGGGATAAGGGACAAGATGGTGGGACCGGGGAACAGAAGATGGTGACAAGTGGCCGTGAGGGGCCAGCCCGTGCCCGCTGACCCCGCCATTTGTCCCCTCCCCTCGCCGTGTCCCCTCAGGCTGAGGCGATGGACAGCGACGTGCAGGGTGAGGGGCTCCGGCGGCCATGTTGTCCCCTCGGTCACCCTCAGCTGGGGACACGGGTGTCACCGCCCGGGCTCTGTGTCCCCAGGTCCTCCCCCTGCGAGGGGCCCCAAGATGGAGGAGCTGCTGGGACGGATCCGTCACCTGCACCGCGGTCAGTGCTGGGGACATGTCCCTGTCACCTGGACGCCTGGCACCTTGGCGCCATGTCTTCCATGACCCCCCCCGTGTCCCCTATGTACCGCCATGTCCCCCTGTGTTCCCCATGTCCCCTCTTTCCCCCCCGTCTCCCCCCGTGTCCCCCCCCTCCCCCCCCCTCCCCCCCCCCTCCCCCCGTCCCCCGCGTTGCCCCCCCCCCCCCCCCCCCTCCCCGCCCCCTGCTTTATAACCTTTCACGGGTTGTAGAGTTTGATCTCCGCACGTCAATGGCATGACAAACCCACCTTTGCTCTGCACGCAAAAGTATGGGATCTGCAAGGTGACACCACTAAAAGAATTTTCCCAGGAGGATGGCTGCTCCAGTCTCCCAAGAAAGTGTCACTGGCCCAAGCAGATGGTTCTCTGACCCAAATGTGAGTAGGAAAGATGGTCTTGTCCACTATACAAACCCCTCCATCAATTGTGGGCACTACGCTCAGAATTAGAGAGGCTCTGCCTCCAGCCAGGCAGAGGAAAGGGATAATCAAGTTTACTGGACTGTGTGGATTCAATGGCCTGGCACATTAAAAGCAGAAAGGTACAGAGCCCTGGTGGAAACTGGTGCACAATGCACCCTAATAACATCAAATCATAGAGGGGCAGAGTCCATCACCATCTCTGAAGTCACAGGAGGGTCTGAAGAACTGACTGTATTGAAGGTTGAAATGAGTCTAACTGTGAATGACTAGGAGACACATCCTATATTGGCTGGCCCAGATGCTCCATGCATTCTTGGCATAGACTTTCCGTAGAAGGGGTACTTCAAGGACCCAAAAGGGTTTAAGGGGGCTTTTGATGTAGCAGCTGTGGAAACTGAAGGCAATAACTGGCTGTCTACCTCACTGCACCTCTCAGATGACCCTTCTGTAGTGGACCTGATAAGGGTGGAGGATCAGCAGGTACTTGTATCGTCAGCAATACCGGACCAGCAGAGACTCCCGACTCCCCATACTTAAACTGATTCGACAACTAGAAAGTCAAAAAGTTATCAGCAAGACTCACTCACTTTTCAACAGCCCAATATGGCCAGTGCAAAAGTCTGATAGGGAATGGAGATTAACTGTGAACTATTGTGGCCTGAATGAGGTTATGCCACCAGAGTGCTGCTGTGCTGGACATACTGGAACTCCAGTATGAACTGGAGTCCAAGGCATGAGCATGGTATTGAGTGGGTGTATCACATCCCTATCATGCACCAGCCTCTGGAAAAATTGAATGATACAGTGGACCGTTAAAAAAATACTCTGAAAGCAATGGGGGGTGAAACCTTTAAAAACTGGGACAAGCATTTAGCCCAAGCCACCTGGTTAGTCAACACCAGAGGATCCATCAATCGAGCCGGTCCTGCTCAGTCAGACCCATTACACACAGTAGAAGGGGATAAAGTCCCTGTGGTGTATGAAAGGAATCTGTTGGGGGTGCGCGTTGCGTGGCGCACGGTGGGGGGACGGGCCTGCACAGGTCACCTGGTGCCACCCCCCCGCGGCTAGAGCAGCCTAGTCCCGGCCAACCTCCCCTGCAATGGTGCCGGGGATGGGCCATCGACCACCGCTCCGGGCAACCCTCAGCGTAGAAAATGTCTTCCTTGTATCTGCTCTGAGTCTACTCATAGTTTAAAACCATCACCGCTTATCCCATCGCAACAGGCCCTGCGGAAAAGATCATCCCCATCTTTCGTAAAACCTCCCTTTAAGGACTGGAAGGTTGAACAAGGTCTCGGTGGAGCCCTCTCTTCTCCAGGCTGAACAACCCCCTCTCCCACCCTGGCCTCACAGCAGAGCGGCTCCAGCCCTCTCATCACTTTTGTGCCCTTCCCTTCGGACCTGCTGGAATCAGTCCATGTCCTTCCTGTGCTGAGGACTCCCGATCTGGACTCAGAGCTCCAGGTAGGGTCTCACTGCAGATGTTGAGGTGCTCCATCTGCCAGGAAAGCTCCTATATTGCAGAGGAATTAAAGGGTGTGCAGAGTATTTGTATTTTGTTATGCTGCTTTAAAACTAATGTAGACAGATGTGTGGTTTTCCTTACGCCCACAGGGTTCACATATACTTTTTCCTAGGCTTAGAGAGGTTAAAAAGTTGGAGTAACCCAAACCCATTGTGTTTTTTTTTTTTTAAGTGATGTTGCAGAATAAAAAACAAGAAAAGAGAGGTATGTGTGACGTGCAAGCAGAGCACAAATGAAGCCAGCTCCTGGCTACTTAAACTGTCACCTGAAATTACGTGGAATCAGTAAACACATTGTTTTCCTGATTAAAAAAAAGACATTTCTTTTATGTCATTCTGTGGTGTGGTTTCATCTAACAAACTTCAAAGACAAGGGCTTTGAAAAGCCAAAACTATAAAACAACGTCAGAGAGTTTCCAGCCTCCCCTGAATATAAAAAGCGCAAGGGACGGTTCTGGTTTGGCAGTTTTCAGCCGTGATTTGCCACGGTTAATCGCTCTCTCTACACCCTCCCTCACACACGCATCTGGCGTCTACGTTTTATCTCGAACTCCTCCATTTCCCATCAAGGTCTCTCACAAGGCTGAAAACCCGCTGCCAAAGCTGCTCTGGGGGAAAGTGCCTTGCTCCTGCGAAGCGGGCCGGGAGTGCTCCCACAGCTCTGCCCCTCGAGGGCAGGCCGCGGGGTGACCGAGGCCCTTGCGGGAACAAATTTTAATCATATGAACTGTAGTCATTACTTGCTAACCATTTACATGCAACACCTGCAAGAGACAAACATTAATTTGTGTACAAACAAAATTGTAGTGGGAGACTCCCTGTTAAAGGACACAGAAGCACCCATCTGCTGACCTGACAGGGAGTCACGTGAGGTATGCTGCCTTCCTGGAGTTAAGATAAGTGATGTTACCGAGAGGGTGCCATAACTTGTTAAGAGCACGGACTACTACTATCCACTATTACTCTTTCATGTAGGCACAAATGACACCATAAGCCCAAACTTAGGCAGAATCAAGAAAGACTATAAGGCCCCGGGGGAGAAAATGAAGAATTTTGGTGCCCAAGTTATCTTTTCTTCTATATTACCAGTTCAAGGATTGGGGGCAGACAGGAATAGACACATAATGCAGACCAACTTCTGTCTATGTGGCTGGTGTCACCACGAGGGTTTTGGCTTTTACGATAATGGGACCTTCTATGAGGACTACAACCTGCTAGGAAGGGATGGTATCCACCTGTCTAAAAGAGTCAGAGGAAACTATGGCAGCAGGCTGACCAACTTGGTGAGGCAGGCTTTAAACTGAAGGACTTAGGGGGAGGGATCCAAAATGGCAATGCCCACACCACCATCACCACTACAACCAATTGAGGAATAAATCAGGTCAACCGGAGTAGTGTAATATGTGCCTCAGCTGTCTCCCTAAATGAGAATCAAAAGATCAACCACCTAAAGTGTATGTATACTAACGCATGCAGTCTGGGAAACAAACAGGAGGAAATGGAGCTCCGTGCCCTGTCAGAAAGTTATGCTATCATAGGAATAACCAAAACAAGGTGAGTCAGCTCACACAACTGGTGGATTGTGACAGATGGCTATAGGTTATTTCATAAAGACAGGCAGGGTAGAAGAGGAGGAGGAATCACGCTCTATATTAAGAAGAACCTTGAATGTATAGAAGTCAACTATGGTAATTGTGGAAGCCTCTGGGTCAAAATCAGAGGGGTTGTCTCCAAGGGAGACCTTACAGTAGGCATCTGTTACTGACCCCCAAATGAAGACAATGAGACCAATGAAGCAATATTTGGGTCAATTAAACAAGCTTCAGGTCAAAACCTCATTCTTATGAGAGACTTTATCCAGACTTTTTTTTTGCTGGAAGAGCAACACAGCAGTTCACCTGTCATCCATCAAGTTCCTGAAACACTTAGAGCACTCCCTCATACAAATACTTCCCGTCTGCAGGCGATGTCGGGCCGAGTCCAGGAAGCAGGGCTCCAGGAACACGCAGCAGCCGCTTGGAGGACAATGCCGAATGCCCCCCCATCCTCCTCCTGCCCTCTCCCTTTATAGTTGAGCTGATGTCATATGGCATGGAATATCCCACTGGTCAGCTCAGGTTGGCTGTATCCCTTCCCCCATCTTGCCCCCCAGCCTCTGGTGCCATGTGAGCACTGGCATTCATAACACGGGTGTGTTATCAGCACCCTCCAGCTCCCAGTACTGCAGCATGAGGGCTGGATGGGGCAAAGCAGCTCAGCCAGACCCACTACAGTATGTATGAAACCAAATTCTTTTATTCTGAATTTTCTTCAGAGATTAAGCATCCATATCTTACATTAACTGGATAAGTTGACACAGAGTGATAGGATGCCGAGACTAAAATATTTACTTAAAGGATTCCAGTTTTTCCAAGTACCAAACAGTTTAAGTCTCTCAACCATACAGTTAATAAAACGACTATTACAAAACACAGTGTAGCACCCCAGGTATACATCCTAGTTTAGCAGTATCTGATTGTCTAACATGTTGAACAATGCTCTGAAAAAAAAATTATCACCAAATGGATAGCTTCAACCCTGATTCAGACATTCAGAATGTATACTGGCAAAATGTTTAAAAGCCTTTAGGTTTTTTAACTGCAACCTATCTTTCTGTGAACAAATATTTGAAAAAAAACCCTTAAATATGTATGTTTAGCCTTGTAGTGGGTCTGGCTGAGCTGATTTTCCCCATAGAGAAGCCTGCATATAAACTTGGTACCTAGCTTGCATTGCTACACACATTTGGAGCAGTCCAGTGCTGCAATAAAGAATACCTGCTTAATTACACTACATTGCTTTTGAGTTTATCTCGGAATCCTTGCCCAGCTGCACCTAGCCTCCCACTTCGGTGAGGAGTATTAGAAATCAAGGGGGCTTGGAAACTCCGACCTTTTTATCACTACTCTTAGCTGAATAAGTTGCATCAAAAGAAAAGGAAGCCTTTTTATGGCATCACACCTTAGCATTTCTTCCATCTAGGCTACCTCATGCCCATTTGGAGGGACAAACTCATGAAAGTCATTTTTTTAAGTGGACAGAAGGAGAAACAGGGGTAAATCCAAGTAAAAATCCAAGTGAAAAACAGAAAAGAACATGTATAAACAATATGGATGTCCAGAACAGAATGCTGGAAAACAGAAGCAAGAAAAGCAGAGCACCTGGCAAAACAGGAGGATAAGAGGAGAAAAACAGGGTGCTGAAGGAAGAACACCAAGAGAATTGCCAGCCAATTAAAAGTGCTTGAAGTGCACGTGGACAGACTCTGGGTTTGAGTGTTGGGCCAATGAGAAGTGACCTGGGTGCGTGATCAGTGTTGTCTTGTGTATAAATATGGCCTGTTGCACTTAATAAAGTGACTTCTGATTGCAACCATATTGGCTGTGCTGTCGGAGTCTGTCCCTGCACGCTACATCCATCTTGCCCTAAAACAGTGAAATAACAGTGGGATGGCCATCAGAGTTAATCCAGATACAGCTGTCAAACTAAAGTTATGCTTCATCTTGGTTTTCAGTAAAGACAATGGTGTTGGTATTAGGAAATCTTTTTCAGTCATGTACATGATGTTAATCTGCAGTTGATTACCTAACTTTTGTTACCTGTATTTAGGATTGTTGCATTCAGATTGGAGCAGGGTAGAGAATAGCTGGGTTGGGGAAAGAGGTCTAATTTGTTTACAAGCAGTAAAATACAGGCTGGGAGTGGGTATGATTATAGTCTACAGAGTCCTTTGGGATGGTAAGTAGTACTGAAGGAGGAGTGCTGCTTCACCTCAGTGATGTCACTGTCACGCACATTGAGACAAACTTGCTATGGCTTTTAGACGGGAATTGAGAAAGCAGATTGCTTGTTGTCAAAGCAGTGAGCAGGAGGACCAAGAAACAGAAAAACCTAACTTTTTTAAGATAGAGCTCAACAAATCAATGGAAGGGGTTTGTGGTACAATTCTGGTGATAACAGGATTGGAATTGATAGTGCAGATGATGTCTTCTGGTCTGTGTTCATTCATGAAAAGTGCTAATCTCAACTCTTTCATCCCTTTTCTCTTTGTGCATCTAAAATGGAATCAGTTGAAGTAGTTGCTGTCCCATCATGACCTCTCTAAAGTTCTGTTGAGCACAGGTAGAAGCTGCACAAAACAAGTACAGGTTTTTTTTCATAGTGTGAAATTTCTCAGGTGTGGACAGCCACGTCTTCCTGAGTTGAATGAAGGAAAACATATTACCATCAGTGGTAATGTGTGTTTGCAAAGTTGGGAAGTGTTCTGTTTGTTCAGATCAAGGAATTTGAACCAGCATCAGTGTCAAGGTTTAGGGTCAGGGCAGCCCCTTAGACCTATAACAGACGCTCTCTGTTAACACCCCTCCCTCCCCAAAGGGGAAGACGGTGGGGAGTGCGGGGGGGCACGGGGAGAGCACGGGGGGGGACTGAGAGGGGGTTCTGAGGCACTGGGACATACTGGAAGGGACTGGGATAGGACTTGAGGGGAATTGTGGAGGGCTGTGGGGCACTGGGAGGTGGTTATGGGGCACTGAGACATACTGGGAGGGACTGGGAGTGAAATAGGAGGCACTGGGAGAGTACTAGGAGAAGACTGGGGAGTGGTTATGGGGCAGTGGGCATACTGGGAGTGACTGGGAGAAAACTGCAGAGAAATTGGGTGGGGCTGGGGGGTAACTGGGATGTGGTTTCTGGGTTTTGGCACATACTGGGAGGGACTGGGAGAGAACTAGGGGGCACTGGGAGAGGACTCGAGAAACGGATGTGGTTATGGGGCACTGGGACATACTGGGAGGAATTGGGATAGGACTGGAGGGGAACTGCGGAGGGCTGGGGGGACCTGGGAGGTGGTAATGGGGAACTGGGACATACTGGGAGGGCCTGGGAGAGAACTAGGAGGCACTGTAGAGAATTGGGGGGGACTAGAAGGTGTCTGGGAGACACTGGGACATACTGGGAATGACTGGGAGAGAACTAGGGGGCACTGGGAGGGGGCAAGGAGGTTGGTTATGGAGCACTGGGACATACTGGGAGGGATTGGTAGAGAACTAGGGAGAACTGGGAGGCGATTTTGGGGCCCTGGGACATGCTGGGAGGGACTGGAAGAGGACTGGGGGGTGCTGGGAGAGGGTTGCTGGAGACTGGCAGGGGGTTCTGAGGCACTGGGACATACTGGGAGAGGACTGGGATTGTACTAGAAGAGACTGGGATAGGAGTGTGGGGGACAGGGAGGTGGTTATGTGGCCGTGGGACATACTGGGAGAGGACTGGGGGAATTGGGAGGTGGTTTTGTGGCACTGGGACATACTGGGAGGAACTGGGAGAGAACTAGGTAACACTGGAGAGGATTGTGGGTCACTGAGAGGTCACCCTGGGGCACTGGGACATACTGGGATGGACTGGGAGAGGACTGGAGAGGAATTGGGGGTGACTGGGGGGACTGGGAGGTGGTAATGGGGCACTGGGATATACTGGGAGGGCCTGGGAGAGAGCTGGGGGGCACTGGGAGAGGACTAGGAAGTGGTTATGAGACACTGGAACATACTGGGAGAGGACGGGGAGAGAAGTGGGAGATACTGGTGGGGAATACTGGTGGGCATGGTTCTGGGGAAGTGGGGCATACGGAAGGGTGGCTCACAAATGTATAGAAATACTTGAAGGGAAGATGCACAAACACCCACAGGCTCTTGCCAGTGGTGTCCAGTGACAGGACCAGAGACAATGGCCACAAACTGAAACACAGAAGGCTCTGTCTGAACATCAAGAAATACTTTTTTACTGTGAGGCTGACCAAGCACTGACACAGTGGATATATTCAAAACATGCCCAGATGTGGTCCTGGGCAACCAGCTGTAGGCGGCTCTGCTTGAGCAGGGGAAGACAAGATGACCTCCAGAGGTCCCTGCCAACCTCAACCAGCCTATGATTAAATGAAGTAAAAAGGGAAGGAAGTCCTATAACAAAAAAGCCGTTATCAAAAAATACCCCAAAAGCTTCATTAGGGACAACTCTTAAGCTGTAACATTTCTGCTCAGACGGTCACAAAGAAAACCAAATGATTGGCTATCTTCAATTAAATCAGGTAGGACAAAAGTCACTGGGACTTGAAATCCAACAACATATACTACTACATCAACAGACAAAATGGTAAACAATGAAAACCACAGTATAGATATAAAACTGTAAGGAGTTTTATGCTCACAGTCATAACAGAGAACTATTCAAGAAAGATAATAAGCACCTTTTCCTAATATGCAAAGAAAGGTTCCCACAGCAAAGAAATCCAGCAGGTTGAGGATGCATATCAAAAGCCACAAGGTTTTCTCAGACACTGAAAAAACACTTAATCATTAACTTGCCTTCACCAAGCTCATAACGCTATTTCGATCTTTCTCTATACTAAACTTCAGATACCTACCCCTTGGCACTTACCCCATGTTCAAAACACTCAGAAATTCATTAAGTGGCTAATAAAAGAAAGTGAAGCACAAGACCAGGAAGCACAGTACTGCTCTCACACACCCCCCCAATCATTTAGTCACCCAAAGTTAACATCAGTAAATTAGGTCCCTCTTATGTCAGTCTCAAAATGGATCACAAGTCAGTGATCTGAAGAACATGGGACTGAAAGCTATTACTGGGCTTTTATTTCAGAAGACATCTGTCCCTTGAGGTACAGTCCATCAAAAGCATGAACCAGAATTTCTCAAATACAATATATTATGTACAGCCCAACAGCAGAACAGGGTTTGCCACCAGGATTCCTTTCAGATTCATGTTGCCAAAACTGCATCTAAGGCATCATGCAAGTTTGAAAAATGAAGGAAGAGTGTAAATGCAGAAAGAAAAAAAAAACCACACATCCTGCTCTGGCAGGGGGGTTGGACTAGATGATCTTTCTTGGTCCCTTCCAACCCCTAACATTCTATGATTCTATGAACAGGTTTCAATCTCATGAACAGGATACATTTACTCCGAACCAGAAAACTCAGTGGTAAAGTGTACCTGGGCCAAAACATTTAGTTTCCAGGGTAGCTCTTTGTTGGTATGCACCAATTTCCAGGCAATTCTGTTGTGGAGATGCTGTCTGACACTGAAGTCCCGTTCTTGGAGTCACTGAAGCCAATAGGAGCTGCTCAGTGAACTACATGGCAGAAAAGCCAAAAGCAGAGGGGTGAGCAATACATAGCAGGAATTTCAAGATGTCAATATTTTTTCTCCTCTCAGCAAAAACTATTTCTTGAGAGGATCTGATTAGCACCTCAGGATGAAAAACTTAGATACAGATAGGGATCTTAGGAAAATGATGTGAAGAATAACATTTTGAAAATGTACTTTAAAAAATATGTGATCAGAAGGACCGTGCCATTTTTAACATCCCCTCATAGTGATATAGGATCAGAGGATTTTGTATTTTGTTGGTGGTCAGAGACAGATATGTGAACAAAGGCTCAGTTAAACTTGTAGTGCTTGTACAAGACTGATAGTCTGTATGTAAGACATCAAACAACAGCAAGAACACAAGGGCCTGGGAATAAAGGGACATTTAACTACCCCTGATCAGTATCTTAGAGTATTCCATGCATAACGCCAACTTGGCAAGAGAACTCACAGTCCATGTATCCTTAGCTGAACTACCATCATTATAATACTAAAAATCACACCCACAGATCAGAAAGACCCTTGCCCAGGTGAAGACTCTTCCTCTGAGCATGTGCTATAGGAAGTAGAAGGACACAGCAGAAATTATAATCATATATAAATATGTGACCAATTACTGTAGAGTGGAAGGTTCTGCTATGTAATTTTTGTCTGTAAATATAGCACAAATAGCCCTGTTGTGTGTGCTTGATTTGTGGAAAACCACTGAGCATCCAGGCTTGTGCAACTCTGAAATAAATAAGCAATGTCTCTCCCGAATGTGTGAGAATTTGTTTGTTTGCACAAAAGGTAACAAATCCACTTTTCAGACAACAATAGAATTATTACTTCCCCCCCCCCCCCCAGATTTGGAAGAACTGTTCCACCGCATTTGCAACCGGTTAGGTCAGCCCTCCAGCATTCCATCAGCCTCTTTCCTGGTCTGCACTTAGGTCAACCAACTGTATCCTGGGCACCCCAGTTCAAGAAAGACAGGGAGCTACTGGAGAGACTCCAGCGCAGAGCTACTAGGATGATGAAGGGAGTGGAGCATCTCCATTATGAGTAGAGGCTGAGAGAGCTGGGTCTTTTTAGCCTGGAGAAAAGGAGGCTGAAGGATGACCTTATTAATGTCTATAAATGTGTTGTCAGAGATGGTGACAGAGGCAGTGTTGTGTATGTCTCAACATTGATGTATCGGTGTGGACAGACTTCAAACCACAAACTGGACGATGTTTTGTCAGAGGTGTTGACAGAGCAACATTGCTGTATCAGTGTGGATAGAATTCAAACCACAAACTGGGTGACGGTTGGACTGCAAGTTAGAAGTTCCCTTTTCAAATGCAGACTTAACTCTGAAAACTACAACCTCATCCCTATGCATGCGCCCAGACCCAGGGCTTGGAAGACTTGAGGGGTCCGGAGACCCCTGAAGACCACCTAAGACCCCTCAGAGACTGTGTTGGGCATGTGTGCCACAGGCAGGTGGTGGGCGTGGTTAAGCAAAACAGTTCCCAATAAAAGGGCAGGAACCACCACTATCGGACGGAATGTTCTCCCACTGGACCTGGAAACAAATTGGATTGACAGGATGCCACAGATCCATGGTGGTAACTATTGCAATTGACCCTTTTCTTCCTTTCTTTCCTTTCTCTCTTCCTCTTTGCTTTATGAGCTTTTTGTTGGGCAAATAAAGTCACTTTGCGCTTGACTCTGTTTTTAGTCTTAGTTCTGTTCCTGAGAATATAAGCAAAATCTCTCTCTGGTCTATGACCAGCGTGTGACATATGTAAAGAGGGGAAGTGTCAAGAGGATGGAGCCAGGTTTTTCTCAGTGACATCCAGTGATAGGCCAAGGAGTAATGGGTACAAGCTGGTGCATAGGATGTTTAAACATAAGGAAAAACTTTTTCACGGTGAAGGTGACAGAACACTGGAACAGGCTGCCCAGAGAGGTTGTGGAGTCTCGTTCTCTGGAGATATTCAAAACCTGCCTGGATGCATTCCTATGTGACCTGATCTAGGTGATCCTGCTCTAGCAGGGGTCTTGGACTAGTTGATCTTTCGAGGTCCCTTCCAACTCCTAATGTTCTGTGTGAGAACAGAACTAATTCTGTTCAGCAGTTTTACTTTTCAGCTCAGTTCTTTTAACTAACTGCACTGTCTGAAGTTAGCAGCCTGTTCTCACAGACAGTGTCTGCCAAGGAAGCTGGGGAGGGGTCTGGAGAACATGGCTGCTGAGGAGCGGCTGAGGGAGCTGGGCTTGGGTAGTGTGGAGAAGAGGAGGCTGAGGGGAGACTTTCTTGCTCTCTCCAGCTCCCTGAGAGGAGGCTGCAGTGAGGTGGGGGTTGGTCTCTTCTCCCAGGTAACCAGGGATAGGAGGAAATGGGCGTAAGTTGCCGTAGAGGAGGTTTAGATTGATTATGAGGAACAGCTTCTGTGCTGAGAGAGTGGTGAGGCCTTGGCACAGGCTTCCCAGGGAGGGGGTGGAGTCCCCATCCCCGGAGATGTTCCAAAAACATGTAGACGTGGCACTCCAGGACATGGTTTAGTGGTCCTGATAATGTTGTGTAGGAGGTTGGACTTGATGATCTTGAAGGTCTTTTCCAATCATAGTGATCCTGTGATCCTGTGATTCTGTGATTCTTACCCTCCTGTGCAATACCATAGACTCAACAGTTATTGCCTGCCATCTTTGTAATTTAGTAGGAGTAGCTATAACACGATTTTATTCTGGTACCCATGAGCATGGCAGTGGTCCACGCTCTTCCAGTGATAATATATCACAGTTGGAAAACAAATGCTGTCAGTTTTAAATGGACCTACTGCCTTCTACAGAGCTGAACAAGACCCACCCATATACCCTTCAGTCACCATACTCCTGACCACTTCTGCATCACTCATACCCGGATGATTATGTCTACATAGGCCTATCAAAAAATAATCAGGTTTGTACAGCTTTATATTTAAGTGTCTCTGAATGTGAGTAATATAAGGAGAGCTGGTACAGTATGGATTTTCAACAAGGGCAAGTGTAGAGTCCTACATCTGGGGAGGAATAACCCCCTGCACCAGTACAGCAGAGGGACTGACCTGCTGGAGAGCAGCTCCATGGAGAAGGACCTTGGAGTCCTGGTGGACAGGAAGTTCTCCATGAGATAGCAATGGGTCACTGTGGCCAAGAAGGCCAATGGTGTCCTGGGGTGCATCAAGAAGAACATGGCCAGCAGGTCGAGGGAGGTTCTCCTGCCCATCTGTTCTGCACTAGTGAGATCACAGCTGGAGGATTGTGCCCAGTTCTGGGCTCCCCAGTTCAAGAGGGACAGGGAAATACTGGAGAGAGTCCAAGGGAGGATGCGAGGGTGCTGAAGGGACTGGAACATCTCTCTGGGGAGGAAAGGCTGAGAGCCCTGGGGCTGTTTAGCCTGGAGAAGAGAAGCCCAAGCCTTGGCTGTCCTTGTAGGAAATGCTTCTGGCCAACCTGAAAAGGTGTCTGTTAAATACCAGAACCCCCCTTTTCTTGGGAGTTCCGAAAAGTCAATTTGCCATTGTTGTCCTGGGTAATTTCCTTTCCCTATCTGTCCTAATGGAGCTTTTGAGCCTGTACGAGGATTATTTTGTAAACAGACCTCACACTGTTGTGTTACCTGCTTGATTGTAGTATATAAATCTCGAGCAACTATACTTTGGTTCAGATACTTATGTTTCATTCCCTATTTTAAATCCTAGTTTTCCTTTTTCAAATTTTCTCTCTGCTCCCAAGTGCTCCAATAAATCTCACCCTAATAATGGCTTGGGCGAGTTTGGCATATACAAAAATGTATGTATCCCCAACTGCTTGCCTAATTTGAATTTGAGGGGTTTTAAGAAATATGCCTTTTCACTTTGGCCAGTGGCTCCATTTAGTGTTACAAAGTCATCATCTAACGGTGTCAAGGCTTGATTTAAAACCAAATATGTTGCTCCTGTATCAATTAAAAATTCCATGTCTCTTTGTTGTTCCCCTAGCCTTATTTTAACCAGTGGATCCGCTAGGGTAGATTCCCCAGGTCCCCGTCAATCTTCTTCAAAATGAGCCTGCATTGCTCCTCTACCTCTCCCCCCCCTTCTCTCGGGACATTCATTTTTCCAATGCCCTTTTCTCTTACAGTGTGCACATTGATCCCTCTGTAATCTGGGGACAAAATTTCCTCCTTTACCCCATTCTTTACCTTCCACCCTCCATTCCATTCCTTCCCTGCCCTGTCTGGGTTTGTAATGCTGCTACCATTGCAATAGCTTTTTCCAGACCCCTCCTTTTACTGGATTCTCAATTTTGAAACACCCTTCATGCTTCATCTAAGAGTTTTTCTAAATCCCTTGCCTCGGGCCCTTTAACTTTTTGAAGTTTGTTTGTGGTTTGTTTGGTTTTTTGGTTTTTTTTAAAGACCAGCTGCTGTGTTCCCTCCGCAGAAGCCGGATCAAGCCTCATGGCCGATCATAATTTTTCCAGAAATTCATTAGGGGTTTCATGAGGCCCCTGTCACAACGAGTACATATATGACCAATTTAGTGGTTTGGGTATCGCAGTCTCCAATCCAAATTTAATCAAATTCTGATACCTTTGTAGTCTTTCATACTCAGCAGGAGTATTTGGGTCCCAATTAGGATCAGCCAGGGGGACGTGCTGATCCACTGTTGGTGGTGCGTGGGGACACTTGTGGGACATCGCCGCGAACTGCCACGGGGACACGGGGGGACACGGGGATGCCGCGGGGCTGCTCTGTCCATGCCCACGGGGACACGGGCTGGCGTGGGGACACCCCCGGGAACTTTTACGGGGACACGGACTGCGTGGGGACACCGTGGGGAGCGTGGGGGGCACCTCTGTGAAGGTGGGGTTAGGAGGACACGGGGACACTGTGGGGACACCTCTGCAGTCTCCCACGGGGACACGGGACGTGTAGGGACACCTCTGGGAGATCCCATGGGGACACGTCGGGGGGGCGTGGGGACAGCAAGGGGCAGCTCTGTGCATGTCCACAGGGCGTGGGGGGGGCGTGGGGACGCCAGGGGGCGGCTCGGTGCATGGCCACCGGGCCGCGGGGGTGCGTGGGGACACCTCTGGGAACTTTTATGGGTCAGGGGGTACATGGGGACATCGTCGGGGACACCGGGGGGTACCTCTGCTCACACCCACAGGGACACCGGGGTGACACGAATGACCCCACGGGACATGCGGTGCCCCCAGGGGACTCCACAGTATGGGGACTGTAGGGGACACAGGCGACTATAGGGACTGTAAGGGTACCAGAGGCACAGGGCAGTATGGGGACTATAGGGGACACAGCGGGGGTTATTGGGGCTATAAGGGTACCAGGGGCATGGGACAGTGTGGGGACTATAGGGGACACAGGGAGGGGTTATAGGGGCTATGGGGGGCATCAGGGACAGGGTGGGTATGAGGGCTGTAGGGGACACAGGCAGCTATAGGGGCTATAAGGGTACCAGAGGCACGGGGCAATATGGGGGCTATAGGGACAGAAGGCATATGGCAGATATAGGGGCTATAGGGACAGAAGGCATATGGCAGATATAGGGGCTATAGGGACACAAGGAGTATGGCAGATATAGGGACTGTAGAGACACAAGGCATATGGCAGATATAGGGGCTATAGGGACACAAGGAGGATGGCAGATATAGGGGCTATAGAGACACAAGGAGGATGGCAGATATAGGGGCTATAGGGACACAAGGAGTATGGCAGATATAGGGGCCATAGGGGACACAAGGAGTATGGCAGATATAGGGGCTATAGAGACATAAGGAGTATGGCAGATATAGGGGCTATAGGGACACAAGGCATATGGAAGATATAGGGGCTATAGGGGACACAAGGAGTATGGGAGATATAGGGGCTATAGGGGCGTGAGGAGGATTGAGCAACAACAAGCCTTTGAGCACATCAAACAGGAGATAGCTCATGCAGTAGCTCTTGGGCCTGTTCGGACAGGACCGTCTGTGCAGCACGTACTCTATGCAGCATCTGGGGAGCATGGTCTCACCTGGAGCCTCTGGCAGAGAACATCAGGAGAAACTCGAGACCAACCATTAGGGTTTTGAAGACAGGGGTTTCGGGGACCAGAAGCCCACTACACCCCAACTTAAAAAGAGATACTGGCAGCATATGAGGGGATTTGAGTCGCTTCAGAAGTTGTTGGTACAGAGGCACATCTCCTCTTGGCACCACGATTACCAGTGCTTCATTGGATGTTCAGAGGAAACATTCTGTCCACACATCACGCAACCAGTGCAACGTGGAGCAAATGGGGAGCGTTGGTCACACAATGAGCTCGACTGGGGAAACCAAACCATCCAGGGATCCTGGAAGAGATCAGGGACTGGCCAGAAGACAGAGATTTTGGAGCACGGCCTGAGGAGGTGACTCGTGCCCAAGAGGCCCTGCCATATAATGAGTTACCAGAAGATGAAAGGTGTTATGCTTTTGTTTACTCATGGATCTTTTCATGTGGTAGGAAACCATCAGAAGTGGAAAGCTGCTGTGTGAAGTCCCACAAGACAAGTGGTTGAGGCCACTGAAGGAGAAAGTGAGTCAAGTCAATTTACAGAAGTGAAGGCAATCCAATTAGCCCTAGATATTGCTGAACGAGAAAAATGGTCAGTGCTCTATCTCTACACTGACTCCTGGATGGTGACTAACACCTTGTGGTTGGGCTGCAGGAGTGGAAGAAGGTCAATTGACAGCGCAGAGGAAAACCCATCTGGGTTGCTGCATTTTGGCAGGACATCACTGCCCAAGTGGAAAACATGGCTCTAAGGGTGTATCATGGAGATGCTCATGTGTCCAAAAGCCATGCCACTGAAGAACATTGAAACAATGACCAGGTAGACAAAGCTGCCAAGGTTGAAGTAACTCAGCTGGATCTGGAGTGGGAGCGTAAGGGTGAGCTATTTGTAGATTGATGGGCCCATGAAACATCAGAAATCTAGGGAGAGATGCAACATACAGATGGGCTTGTGATCGAGGAGTGGACCTGACCATGGAGGCCATCACACAGGTCACTCACAAATGTGAAACACGTGCTGCAATCAAGTGAGCCATGCGAGTAAAGTCCCCCTGGAATAGAGGGCGGGGGGGGGGTTTTCACTATGGGGAGGAAACACACTCAAAACAGTAATACACAAAACAATAACCAGACACTACATTAGTTCAAAGGGGTCTTGTACCACTATATTATTTTCCTTTCATCCAATATTTATCCCCAAATTTAGCAGAAATCAAACCCCCTTGTGTTCTTGCTGATCCTCAGATAACAGAGGGCCTGGGGACGGCTGGGCTTGAGTCCTGGTGTACAGCAGATAACTAGATACAAATTACCCAACCAGTTTGTTTTTTCTTCAGTCCAAAAGTCCCGGGAATCACCAAGCAAGCTACAATCACTTTGTTCGTCTCCGGCTGTACCCCTCGCAGGATAGCAGAACTGCGGATCGGAACTCTGCACTTACTTTGCATCCCTGCTGCGTCTCAAGCACACTCAGTTCACTCATACATTACTTAACAGCAATAATGGTGATTTAAGTTTACCAAACAATGGTAACAACGTAACCACACAATAAAATAACACGAGCAGTTAAAATAACGTGGATCATGCACAGAGTCCATATGCCATTCTAGTAGTCCAAAATACCGATAAATCAATAAGTCTTATGGTCCGGACCCAAGTATGCATACAAATACCAAAACCAAATACTAAGTATGCATACAAATACCAAGTATGCATACAAATACCAAGTATGCTCAAGATGTTAAAATATCTGGCATACAATACCCTTTGTAGGACGTCTCCTATGTATTACAGGTACTCTCCAAAACCAAAGGTATACCTGCCAAACCAAAACCAAATTTCCAAAAAGAATGCCTTACCAGGATGGTCCTTCTCTGCTCCCGCAGTGACTCGGGCGAGTCAAGGAGTCCCACTGGGTAATCCCGAGGGCGCTCAGGGAGTCCTCTTTCTCAGTGGATCCTGCAGCCAAGCAGAGGCTGTCCCATCTGGGTTGCCAAACTGATGCAGTGAAAAACTCAGTAACTGAAGTTATTAAACGGGCATTCTTTATTTTGCGGCGCTGGACGCACAGGGGATCACTCCTCCAAATGTGCATACCCATGCAAGCTGGGTACATATGTTTATATGCAGGCTAAACATACATATTCATTATATTTCTTAGAAAGGGCAGTCTTATACTAATGGCTTCCTAGAATTCATTTACATAGTCCAAGCATGCGTAATAAAATTAGGGTTAGGGTCAACATACCTGGCCACTGACCTGGCCTCTTACCAATCCCACTCATGGACTGATGGGGATGGGAGGAAATTCTACGACACAACAAGGGGCGGTGAAGGAGTGAAGAAATAACAAGGATCACAACCCTGGGCTTCAGAAGAGCTAAATTTAACCTCTTCAAAGATCTACTCAGTGGAATACCGTGGGTCAGGGCTCTAGAAGGTCAGGGTGTTCATGAGAGCCAGACAGTATTCAAACACTGCTTTTTCCAAGCTCAAGATCAGTGCATCCCTATGAGTAAGAAATCAAGCAGAGGAGGCAGGAGACCTGTGTGGACGGGAACAGGTCTTCTGGAGAAACTCAAATGTAAAGCAATTTATAGAATGTGGAAAACAAGACTGGCCACTTGGGAGTAATATAGGGATGTTGTCAGAGAGTGGAGGATGCAATGAAGCCTGCCTGGAATTGAATCTGGCAAGGGGCATCAAATACAAGAAAGATTTTTTTCCAATATATCATTAGAAAAAGGAAGATTAGGGAAAATGTGGGTGCACTGACGAATGAGGTAGGTGCCATATAGGTGGAAGACAGAAGGTGTAGTTACCCAATGCCTTCTTTGGTTGTCACTGCTAAAACCAGCTCTCATGAATCCTGGACCCTGGAGGTAAAATTCTGGAAAGAGTAAGACCTTCCCATGGTAGAGAAGGACCAGGTTAGAGACCACTTAGCCAAACTGAACATCCATAAACCCATTGGCCCCAATGAGATGAACCCACGAGTGCTGAGAAAGCTGGTAGATATTATTGCTCTCCCTCATCTTTGAAAGGTGATGGATAACAAGAGAGGTGCCTGATGACTGGAGGGAGGCCAGTGTCACTCCAGTCTTTAAAAGGGGCAAGAAGGATGACCCAGGGAACTACAGACTGGTTAGTCTCACCTCCTTCTCTGGAAAGTATGGAATAAGTTATTCTGGATGTCATCTCAAAACATGTAGAACAAAATAAACATTGGGAGAGGTCAGAATGGATTCACCAAGGGAAATCATGCTTAACCAATCTGATAGCCTTTTATGATGTCATAGCTGGTGGGTTAGATAGAGGAGAACAGTGGATGTTATCTACCTTGACTTCAGTAAGGCTTTTGACACTGTCTCATGAAGTCCCAACTCATGAAGTGTGAGTGAGGTGGATTGAGAGCTGGTTGAGTGACAGAGATCAGAGGGTCGTGATCAATAGTGCAGGGTTGAGTTGGAGACCTGTAGCCAGTGGTGTTCCCCGGGGGTCAGTACTGGGTCCGGTCTTATTTAACGTATTCATCAGTGACCTAGGTGAGGGGACAGAGTGGACCCTCAGCAAGTGCCGTGCTGACGGGGGTTGGGGGTAGTGATAGAAGGGCGTGGTGGGCACTTGGTGCCGTGCCAGGATCAACCCACGACATATATATATATATATATATATATAATAAAGGACAGTGTAGTTGAAAATTCTTCTTCATTGTATCTTATAACAAATATTTAAAGAACTAGAGAACACATAATAAAACCATCAGGAAACAGCTTTAAATGAAGAAATTAAAAAATGAGGCAAAACAACTGTATCATGTTTAAATTGATTCTCTCAAGAACTGATAGAAGCAAAACATAAATGTGATTAAAAAGTATTTGATGAGTGCAGACAAGATAGATTCACCAGTGATTACTGCAAATTTTGGTCCAGAGTAAGTTCCACTCAGGAATTAATGGATTTCTGGAAAGGAAGGAAAAACTAGAAAAGCTTATGAAAGAAAGATGTTATTATTTCCTTTGTTCATTTTTTGGTTTGTTTGTTTCTGGGTTTGGTTTTGTTGGTTTGTTTGTTTGTTTTTTTGTTTTATTTTGGTTTTATTGCTAAATATCTGCTATTTTCACTGTGAAATAATATTTTTTAAATGTCAATATTGCTGTATAGAATCTCTGATGGTCTGCTGGAATAAAGCTGCAGTGTTATTTCGCATTCTTTTAATTCTAATTTCTTCCTTGTTATGTTCTTATCTTTGCCATATCTAAAGAGTTATGACTTCAGATTTTGGGCCTAGTTTACGAGAACATTTTAATTGTAATATGAAATTATATCCTTTGATGCCATTTCCCTCATTTATGATTACAATTACAGAAAATTTCAGGTATTGAAGTAGTAGTTTCTTACGTCAATGGTTCTGCAGCAGTTTCTAACTGCTGAGAATTTTGAACAGACAAAAAACCACATAGGTTGCATTTACTAATGCAAATCCAGTAGCATCTTTATTCCAGTAGCTGGGATGAAGAAACATCCTAGAAAAAGTCACTTAGTCAATATCTATCCTGTAGAAATCAACATAGATATTTTTCTCAGTCCTTGCAGCATGTTTTCTGCATAGGGTTATCTTGCTAATTCTCTACCTGCCACCAGTGCTGGTGCTGGGAAGTAACTACTGCTGATCAACTTCTTGTTAGAACAGATCTGTCAGTAGCAGAAACAAGATGGGCTGCCATGGACATAAGCTGTTGGGGTTTGGGGAGTTCTTTTGTTTTCCTGGGGAATTTTTCCATACTTGTTAGTAGGTGATAAACTGCTGTACGACTACCCATCTATTATCATGTCTTATATATAATAGAAAATTAATCTATTCATAACCATTATTCACTCAGCTGGACTGGGTTTTAAACCATCCATGGTAAGGGCTATACGAGAACCAATGAAAAGCATTCCTATGGTCTTAAGATATTATTCTACAGCACCTGCATTCTATTAATCTTCCATTATTCTATAATATCCTATTCTTCTCTAACTTCTAACTTAGCTAATCATCCTAAGGACCTATATTCCTTTACAGGATACATACCTCTAGAGATAGCTGATGGAGTTTTTATTACTTCCTCCATCCACACACACACACATACGTGGACATTTAGACTTCCCAGCACTGTCTGCTTGCTTCTGACCTTTCTTTCTTTGCCCTCAGCCCTTGCTCTATTTTGCAACTTGACAACTGAAATCTGGAAGCAGTCATGAAAGTCTGTCAGGCCAGGCCTGTGTCCATACTAGACAACGCAGCAGAAGACACTTATTTTTCACAGACCTATCACACCACTCATGGCTGGCCAGCTACGCTGGGTGGAGAAAAGAGACACTATTAATAACCCCAGCAAGTGACAGGCTGTAGCATGAGCTCAGCTTTTAATAAATATTAGACAATCCACACATAAAAGAGATGTTACACATATTTCAGCCTCCAGAAAACATTCATTCAAAGCATGCTCCTTATGAGCACCAGAAAATGAAACTGAATGGGTACACAGAAAATCGGACTCCTTTATCTCTAGATCTCACAGAATGAATTGTAATGATTAAAAGGAATCCTATCACTGATGTATACTTCTCTTACTAGGACACATCTTGCCAGTAGTGTTTTTGTCAAGTATTTTCACTTCAAGCTATTACTATCTTTGTTTTTCACAGCACATGCCATTTTATATATATATATATATATATACATACACACACACATTAATATATGCTCTAAGTGTCACTACCTTTGAATGTCTGTTTCCTGATTAGTACTGATATCAATGTCCAGGAAAGATTAGATGTCTGGAAAATATGATTATTGGTATATTTTAAGTTAGTTAAAGTGAGCATAGGAAAGGCCTGGTTTGGCTTTTGCAATTATGTACCTAGTAACATACTTAGCAATGTACTTCTGTTTAAATTATAAGCAGGATCTAATTATTAATAATAGGATATCTCTGTCTAGAACAAAGGCTATAGAAAGAATAATGAGTTGGCCAACTCAGTAGCCATGAAGAACTGTTGAAGACTTAGCTCCCAGTACTGCAGCATGAGGGCTGTATGGGGAAAATCAGCTCAGCCAAACCCACTACACCATTAAACATATAAACAATACCATATCAACTTCGTTAACCGCTCCCCCACCACCACCACGTCCATCCTGCAAATGGATTCCATCCAGTGTTTTCCACAAGATGTTGTGCAAGTTATTTCATCTGTTGCAGATGGGCGTGGATGGAGGTAGAATGGTCACTAAGGTCCATACAACACAAACCTACAAAATCTTCACATCCATAAGCATGAACTAATAACAAAAAGTTGATAGTTGCGCAGTTCTGGAATGTTGCATGGCGAACGCTATCTATATCTAATAGCATATCTGTTATAGCTTGACTAGCAGCATTAGCAAATTTTGCCAACCAACATCCTAAGGTATGCCAGCCCAAGCTCTGTTACCACATATAAGAAAAAGACCTTGAGATAAAGTCATATGGGTATTAAAGCTTAGTGCAGGGTTAGGTGCTGTTTCATTACACCAAATGGAAGAGTTCTGATGTCTTGATCATGTGGCATTGACCCACCATGGTGCTGTAGCATTGCCGGTATAATTAAAGTTTGTACATACACCTGCATCCAAGGTCCCTAATATACACAGTTCCTGTGGGGGCAAAGCCAGTGTGTGACCAAACCGAGATAGTGGGTTCCAAAACTTATCTGAACAGGGCCCTTTCCTGAGTGTGACGTCAGGGGTACACAGGTCGATCATCTCCTTTCTGGTGACTGACACACCCACCAAGCACATCGTAAATGGGTTTTGTGGAGTGGCCATGCTTAAGCATAGCGAATCCTGTCCGGTTGCATTAGCCAAAGTCACCCAAACGTTATGTTCCGGCCTTTCAGGATCCTGTAGACAGAAAGAAAACAAAACACAGATTAACCCCTCCTTCCCCACCTGCCCCCCTTCATCCTCATCTTCATAAATGTTGTGCTGTGACAGACTATAAATGGTTACTATAGGCATGGTCCAAATATACATGGCTCCAATTTTCCCTTCGGGGACTGTTTGGACAGACAGAGCAGGTTTGTTGTTTTTGTTTTGTTTTTTTTTATTCCCAATACTATAGGCCCTTTTAGATTCCTTGGCATGTACCCACTGCGTGGTGGCAAAAGCCCAATAAGTGCCCTGAATCTCAAGGGTGGCTCCTTGCAATATATCCATGCCAATTATATATTCCCCTATTGCCACAACCATTACGAGATAATCATGGGAGGAGCACGGCCGCCAACCTGGCCAACCTTTCCTTGGCCAGGAGGAGAAGACAACGGCCTCCATTGACATTGGAACCATCACACGATGACTCTCACTGAAAGGGCCAGAAACAGGCTGCCAACCTCAGAGCTGCTACCACGGGTTCTCATCTGATCCAACGACCACATCAGCTCTTCCTCCTTCAACTGAGGGGGAAGTTACAACGCCGAGGAGCTCCTACAGACACCAGAACTACCCAGCAGCCAAGGTCTGGCCTTGAGCAAGCCCCTGCTCGTTGGACAAGGTGTGGTGGTTGGTCGCAGCCGGTCAGCGAGACACCTAAACTGGCTGCTCTGGCTCTCTCTACAGGGACCAAAAGCAGCAGGCACTTCTGGGGCACGTAAAACCTGATTAATTCAAGAGGTCCATTTAGAAGAAGCTGAACCGTGCTACAGAAAGGGTTGGGTTTCTCTGCAGGCTATAAAGCAGACCTCAGAGACAGACAAAGAAAAAAAAAGAGTTTAAAGAAAACCAACAGAACAAAAAGCCAAACCAACAAGCAAAAAACCCAACAAATGACCAAATAAAAACACACAAACAAACAAAAACCCAACAAAACACAGGAAAAAACCTTTCTAGACATCCACACGTGTACAGAAGAGTCCCAACCTACACGTCTCGGAGGGATCTGCTCTAGTTCTGTCCTGCTCTGGCAGGGGGGTTGGACTCGATGATCTTCAGAGGTCCCTTCCAACCTTGACCATCCTGTGATTCTGTCTCCCCTTGGAACGCTGCCCTCACTGTAAATATCACAGAACCTGCCACTGAAAATTAATTAGTTCTTCAAACAAAACCCGGAGTATTTCCTCCCTCCTCTTCCTTGTCCCGTGGGGCTCGACAGCAAACTGAGGTTACAACCAACCTCGCAAACAAGGAAGCTTGGATTTCATCTGATCGCTTCCCAAGCTGGTCTACCACACTGCCAGGGGAGAGAGACCACAAGACCTCTTTTTTCCAGCTTACTACAACTTCAAGGGGTTGTGAAAACACTTCCTAATCTTCTGGCAGGCAGTTTATGAGCAAGAGAGCTCATGCCAAAAAGGAGAATATACTTCAACCCGTCACAGAGTTAGAAAATCCCATCATCGTGGGGTTGGCAGGGCCCTCTGGAGCTGCTCTGGTGTCACCCCCCTGCTCCATCCAGCAGGGTCACCCAGAGCAGGGGGCCCAGCAGCGCAGTGTCCAGGCGCCTTGGGAATCTCTGAACACAATACTCCAGCTATGGTCTCACTAGTGCAGAGTAGAGGGGGAGGAGAAGCTCCATTGACCTGGTATCCACACTCTTCTTTATGCACCCCAGGATACCATTGTCCTTCCTGGCCACAAGGGCACGCTGCTGTTCCATGGATAACTTATTGTCCACCAGGACACCAAGGTCGTTCTCCATGGAGCTGCTTTCCAGCAAGTCAACCCCTAACCTGTACTGGTGCATGGGGTTTTATCTCCCCAGTGTAGGATTCTACACTTGCCCTTGTTGAACTTAATTAGGTTTACTTTTGCCGAGCTCTCCAGTCTGTCCAGGTCTTGCTGAGTGGCAGCATGGCCTTCTGGTGTATCAGCCACTCCTCCCAGTTTCGTATCATCAGCAAACTTGGAGGGTACACTCTATCCCTTCATCCAGATCATCGATGAAGATGTTGAATAAGACTAGACCCAGAACTGACCCCTGGGGAACACTGCTAGCTACAGGTTGCCAACTGGACTCTGCCCCACTGATCACGACCCTGTGAGCTCTGTTGTTCAGCCAGTTCTCAACCCATCTCACTGTCCCCTCTTCTAACCTACACTTCCTGAACTTACCCACTAGGATGTTATGGGAGACAGCATCAAAAGCCTTGCTAAAGTCAAGGTAAACAACATCCACTGCTCTCCCTGCATCTACCCATTCAGTCACATCATTGTAGAAGGCTATCAGACTAGTGAGACATGACTTCCCTTTAGTAAATCCATGCTGGCTACTCTTGATGACCTTCTTTTCTTCCATGTGCTTAGCGATGATCTCCAGAATGAGCTGCTCCATCACTTTTTCAGAAATGGAGGTGAGGCTGACTGATCACTCGTTTAGTCTCTGGGAAATTGCTGAGAGGAGAAAATATTTCAACACTGGTTGTAGATATCTATAAAAATTAAGAAAAAAAAATAAAATTTGAATATAATGAGATGTCTTTTTTTAAAAAAAAATATTCTTTTAGAATAATAAATGAGGATTTCCATTTATTTTCTCTATAATGTTTAAGCCATTAGAAAGCATCTGGTTTTTTGTTGCAACAATAAAGTCTAGAAAATCTCAAGTTTTAAAAATAGAAATAGGAATGTTTTTCCTGTTTGTTTCCAAAATTCTTGTCTTCACATAATCACTTATTTTCCAATGTAGTGGGTCTGGCTGGGCTGCTTTTCCCCATCCAGCCCTTATGCTGCAGTACTGGGAGCTGGAGGGTGTTGATAGGTTACTTCGGGTTTGGGACCTTATGGGCAAAGGTGTGCAGCTGGATGGTGGTGAAGCGAGGTATTTGGGATCCTTGACCCAGGTGTAGATCAGGTATTTGTGAGGGAGCCAGGGCCCCTTTCTCTCTGGGAGCGGCTTTTAATGAGTGTGAGAGGGAGGTTTGTTCATAGAGAGAGAATGCAGGAAATCCTGTCTTTCAAACCAAGACACTCTGATGCCAAAATAGCAGTAAGTCAGGGCAAGTGGAAGGGATTTCACCACCTCTGCTTATACTTTGATTAAGCATGAACAGATAATGTTTTTAAATTATATTAGCCTTCTCCACACTAAGAACAAAATTACACTGGCTTTTGATTAATCAAAACATATCAGTTACTGTACTGTTTACTGAACTGAATTATAGCTTCTTTGGAAGGTATTTCCAAATATGCATTTATGAATATAAAATCAGAGTTTCCTTGTTTTCATAATAATTTTTATTTACTCTAAGAACGACTGCCACAGTTTTCTCACTAATAAAGATGAACATATTTCTATGCCATGTGCTGAGACAGATGTAAATTTATGTAGAGTACCATTTTAATCTGTATTTTCTTAATTTTTAATGTTTTTTTTTTCCTCTTTTAAGAAGAGGGGGCATGGTACAAAGTAGAGTCAGTGAAGTGTGTTAGACAGAAACAAGAAAGTAGGAACCTGAGAACGTTTTACATATTTGTGACAGATGTAGACACCAGTATCTCAGAAATCCTGACTCTCATACATACATATCATGGCCATGTGATATGATATACTCAAATAGTACAAATGTCACAGGAAGGATCAGGGAAGAGTTAAACATTAGGAATGTCTTATAACTGGCAAGAGACACTAACTCAAATGCCACAAATTTCAGTTGCAGGAATAGAGATTTTGACATTACTCCTATAAACTTCCCTCATATATAGATAAGGAAAAAAATGTAGTAGGGATGTATTTTGAGCCAGCAACACAGTCATTTACCAATGAAATTCTTCCCTTTTCTTAATTCGGAATACATTAATCAAGAACTAATTACCTTCTAGTGTCACTTTGTTAAACACTCCAGGAAGAAACAAGCCCTGAGAGGTAGTGTGAACCCCCCAAAGTCACTGTACAGCAAATGCAAAATATCTTCCAGAATAGGGCTTCCAGTGAAGAGCATGAACCTTAGTCCCATGTATAACAACAAATGAAACTTCTCAAGATATAAAATAGAAGATATAAGGGCAGTGGTGGAGTCCCCATGATCCCTGGAGGGGTTTCCAAGCCCCCCGTGGAGCTGTGGTGCCGAGGGCCAGGGGTCAGTGGTGCCCTGGCAGTGCTGGGGACACGGTTGGACTCCAGGAGCTCAAAGGTCTCCTCCAACCCAAAACATCCTCTGACTCTATGTACCTCTGACACCCCACAGCAGCAACCAGCCTGTAACTGGCAGGGGCACGCAGGATGACGCAGAGGGCAACACGGAGCTGTGCCCCTGTCTGCCCCCATCCCTGCCCTGGCCCCGTGAGCCCAGTGCCCAGTGCCGTGCACGCCCTGCATGTTGGCACCGATGCCGGACGGTGCTGAGTTGGGCGCACAGGGAATCACGGAGCTAGTTCCCGAGGGAATCTGCTGCCAAGAGCTCTGCTGAGCACCCCGGGGTCGGCGGCCAAGCCTCACCTTGATCCCCGAGAGCATGACGGTGACCAGGTAGTAATCGGGCAGCAGAAGGGCTCTCACCACGCTGCCGTCCCGGACGTGCTCTATGATGGCTGCAGAGCAGAAGCAGACAGGTTGGAGGGGCCGGGAGGGAGCTGGGGGGGCTGGACCCAGCTCCCTGCGGCCAGAGGGAGCCGGGAACGGCAGCCGGGGAGCGAGGCAGAGGCAGGAGGACGGGGACGACCCCGGCACCCGGGGCCAGCTCACCGTTGACTGGCTTCTGGTGCATGGAGTCCACGAAGTGCCGGGGGTTCTCGATGGTGTACTTGAGGTCCCGGATGGTGTGGGAGCCCGTCCCCTCGCTCCACATCCCCTTCTTGGCACTCTTGGCCTGCTCCTCCAGCTCTGCCAGCCTGCTCTGCTCGGGGCTGTGAGGACAGAAGGGACAGGGTGAGGGCAGACCCCGGGCAGGCAGGACACAGCCGGTTCCCCCTCCTGTGTTTTGGCAGTGGGAACATCCATCACCCGGGCACTATTCTGGATGCTTTAGTGATGTGATCCCTGCCATCTAGAAAAGGCACTGCCTGGGTGAGCTGCTGAGCGATGCCTGACAGCATCACACAGCAAATTAAACCGCCCGTCTCCAGCACAGCGGCTGTGCCATCAAGAGTCAAACACCCACCCCTGGAAGCACCAACTCAGACAGACCGGGGAGGTTGCGCCCGTGCGACCCCTTCAGAGGCTGCTGGGGCATGGCCAGAGAAGGGCAAGGGAGCTGGGGAAGGGGCTGGAGCACAAGGGTGGTGAGGAGCGGCTGAGGGCCCTGGTGACACTCTCCATGGCTTTACCCATCTCGCCAGGACCCACCATAGTCCTTGCCCTGTAAGTAAACACATATAACCCCTTCCGGTTAGTTTGACTTCAGCAGGGCCTTCCCATTGACCTATGGAAAGATTTTTGTATTGCACGAGAACCTTCTCACATTTGTCCTGTCCTGTTTTTAGGGCAGAGCAATTAATTATTATGGGGGGATCCTGCCTGTCTCCTGTGAGACGTAAATAGTTTAATACATACACGGCTTTTGCTAATCTGTCTGCAGGGGGGCTAACCGGTGCTCCCCCTTTTTATTTTAAAAGCAGAGTCTTTAAAGTCTGATGAACATGCTCTACCATGGCGTGACTGGTGGGAGAATGGGGAATTCCGGTGACATGCTTGATACCCCATAGAGAACAAAAATGTCGGAAACGATGAGAGACATAGGCTGGCCCATTGTCCATCTTAAGAGATGTAGGAACACCCAATGCTGCAAAAGCGCTGTACAGATACTTTTCCACATGCTTGGCAGCTTCTCCGCTCTGTGCTGTTGCCCAAACGGCCATAGAAAAGGTGTCGATACAGACATGGACATATTTCAACCTCCCAAATTCAGCTACATGCGTGACGTCCTTTTGCCATATTTGCAGCGGCTGCAAACCCTTAGGATTAACGCCCAGTCCGATGCCAAATCCCACCTTCTGACAGTCTGGGCATGATTTGACTATGCCCTGTGCGTCCGCTAGGGTCGAATTAAACTGTCGAACCAACATTTTTGCGGACTGGTGGAAAAAGGCCTGTTCAAAACTGTTGACTGGTGGTCCAGCCCAGGCGGGGGCCACCAGTGAATCGGCACGATCATTGCCAATTGCTAATCCCTCAGTCATTAAATTACTTCGGATGTGAGTGACAAAGTAGGTACAACGGCGGTTATTCAGGATTTGCAACAGCTGTTGCAAAAGGTTGGACAGTTTCGCATTGGCCACTTCACGAAGTAACGCCCTCTCTATTCGCTGTACAATACCTACAATGTACAGAGAGTCAGATACAATATTTAGGGCTTGCTCATTCCAGTGTTGTAGCACCCATAATACTGCGCTAAGTTCCAGTGTTTGTAGGGTATCTGACTTATCTCCGTCTATGAGGTGGTGCTTCCAATGGCTCGAGACATTTTTCCAAGTAACGGCAGCCTTACGTGATCGCTTCCCTGCATCGGTAAAAACCGTGATACCGTCCACTGGCGTCTCTGATCGATAGGCTCCACCAGCCCAGCTCCCTCAGCTGCTCCTAACCACACTCCTGCTCCAGCCCCTTCCCCAGCTCCGTTGCCCTTCTCCGTCAGTGCTCCAAAGGTGCTGAGCTGTTGTGACCTGAGGGCAGGACCCGGCCCTTGGCCTCATTGACTCTCATCCCATTGATCCAGCTTGGCCAGACCCAACTGCAGAGCTTCCCAACCTTCCAGCAGATCAACACTCCTACCCAACTGGGCGTCATCCGCAGACTGAGAGTTACCTTAAATCCTGCTCCCCCTCCCCACATCCTCCCGGAACGGGCAGCAGAAGCTGCCAACACACCTCCGACCAAGCCTATCTCACAGCACTGATACCTCCTCGAAGTTTCCTTCCATGGGCTTGTAGGCAAGGAGGAGGACAGACCGCATCAGATCCCCCACCAGGATGAAGTCCCCTTTGGTCTTCAGGTAGAGTGCCATGATGTTGTTGTAGTGGTTGCACTCCGTGCGCAGCTCCTTCTCCGCTGTCCACTCGTACAGGCGCACCTGAAGGAAGAGACACAGCTCAGGGTCACCCACGACACGTTCCCCACGAGAGATGGAGGACCTGGCTGATATCTCCACAGCCAGAGCAGCTTCCAGTTCTGAAATGCACTCCCAAACCAAATCTGGGGGGTGGCAAGAGCCCTACCGTGCTGTTGATGCTGGCCAACAGCTTCCCGTTGAACTCCACCATGGAATACACAGCTCCCTTGACCTCCTTCTCAGCCAGGCTCTGCAGCTTCCCTGGAACAAAGCCAATGGAACACCCAGTTATTTGCCCTGCACTCCCAAGGATGGCAGGATGAGCTGCTCTAAACAGCTTTTCTCCCTCTAGAAGCTCCCACAGAGGACCCGTGGGTGAGCAACACAGGAGTGACATGAGAGGAGGGACATGTACAGAAACCAATTCCCAGCATCTGGTTGCGGTGAGGGGTTCTTGAGCTTCTCTAGGAGATGAGGGGAAGGGAACATGCCGTGACAGGCTGCAGGGGAGTGACACAGCACCTACAGATCCTCTCTAAGGGCCCTCTAGAAAAAGTTTGCCTGCTACTGGGATGTGAGGTCTCTTGGGTCTGAGGAGCTCATCTCTGATCTTCCTCAAGTAGCTGCACTTGGCCATGCGAGAAGAGTAGGGCCACAAAAATGATCAGGGGGTTGGAACCCCTCTGCTGGGAGGCCAGGCTGGGAGAGCTGGGGGGGTTCAGCCTGCAGAAGAGAAGGCTTCTCTAACCAGATAAACTTAATAACCACATAGTGTTATTAAGGAGATATTCCTTATTTGCAGCGCTGAACGCACAGGGATCATTCCTCCAAATGTGCGTACTGCCTGCAGTTAACCAGGAAATACTTATACAATGTATACATGACTATGCATTAGATTTCAAAAAATTTGGTTATGTATTCATTAGTTTTCCAAGAAATTATTAACATATGTGTCTGCCCAATCTCCTCCTAGTCCTGCATGGGCAATTACTCTAATAGGGTCTTAGGGTGGTCTTCCTTATTTCTGCTGACAAATCTGCAGAACCAGTTTTAACAGGTCTATGTCAACATCACCGCCTATGTTTTGGTCAAAGACCCTTACATTCTGTTCCCTAAAGAATGCATGCAAACTTGCAAACAAGTGCTGATATGTCATTTATCAGGGCTTTGTATAATAATTAGTTCAGGTTAGTGTCTGAAGTTGACAGAGACAAGATTAGTAAGGTTTCCTTATCAATCCCCCCTTTTCTTTCTCATTGCTAAGCCCTTTTGGAATGAGCCTATAAAAGTCGCTCCTGTTCTAAGGTCTTAGCAAAATATTTTCCAGTTTCTACCTGATGTCGGATATTATTTCTTTTCCAGGCGCTATATGTTTCAGCAGAGTTCTGGCAACACCACATAAATCACTTTAGCGTTACACAATCAATTAATCCTAAGGCTAATAACATAATTAATCCTACAAATAATTACCGTATCCATCTAAAGTTAGGAAGCCACGAGGTAAGTGTGTTCCACAATTCTTCAAACCCATAAGAAGTGTCATCTTCGCTAACTTGATGTTCCTACAAGATAACCATGAGGCTGGTTTCTTCAATGTATCGTGTTATTGTCTTCCCATAATTGCAAGTCAAAGTTAGACCCTACTGCTTTCTCTTTGTCTATTCCAAAAGTACAGGTTAATCCCTTCCCTGATTCAACCCAAGCACTTTCAGACCAATTTCTACTCACAACTCCAAATAAGGGTAACCTCATATTTCCTCAAGGCATTGCTGTACAAATCAAACAAACCTTGGCTTCTGTTGCATTAACTGTCATCTTAATAGTCTGATAGTGCGTATTTTTTTCCCATGCCTTTATGGATGCTGAAAATCTGCTAGCAGAGGGATTTTCTCAGCTTCTCACAATATTTGGTGAGAGTCCTGCCTTTCTCACGCAAGTTATGAGAAACAGTAGGATGGTTTTTGTAAGCTGGCCCAAACCCGGGGGCTGCCCTGGGTGACCCTGCTCTGGCAGGGGGGTTGGACTCGATGATCTCCAGAGGTCCCTTCCAACCCCTACCACTCTATGATTCATATTAGTCTTACTCCTACTCAGAACTCTGAGAGACAGCTTTTTTTTTTTTTTTAAACCTCAGGGTATCTGGGATCAAGACATTTCCCTTTGGAGTCCTTAGGCAATTCTTCAAAAAATCAGTCTCCACAAGCTTGGACCTCACCTGCTTATTTTAATTTCCAGGTCTCCCCCATTCATACAACCAAAGTTTGACTCATTCTGCCCGTGGGGAACCCTGGGAATCGCAGCTGTGCCCAAAGGCAGGAGGACAGCAGCTACTTTTCAGGAAGGTCCTGGGCCATGTGCTGGGCTGAGTTGGGTGCACACCCTGCCACCCCAGCTCTGGCTGGCTCCCAGCAGTGGGAGGATAAAGCTTCAGCTCCAGCTCAGCTAAAAGGCATCTTCTGGGCAGGCTTCCTGCATCTGAAAGTCCCCCTCTGCTACTCCCAGTTACAATACTGGGCAGTATTTATCCACAAATAATGTCTTCTAGGTAAATACTAGAAAAGCATTTGCTGCTGAATGTCATTGCAGTGTCTATTTAAGAGCAGTTTTTCCTGACAAACTGCAATGTGTTTGCAGTGCTCAGTGTCCTCAGAGAATCATAGAATTGTTTTGCTTGGAAGAGACCTTCAAGACCTCAAGCCCAATTGTTAATCCAGCACTACCAAGTCCACCACTAAACCACATCCCTCAGCACCACATCTCCACGTGGGGCTTGGAAACGCCTCCAGAGATCACAGGGACTCCACCACTGCCCTGGGCAGGCTGGGACAGGCCCGGACAACCCTTTTGAGGAAGAAATTTTTCCTATTATCCAACCTAACTCTCCCTTGGAGTAACTTGAGGCCGTTTCCGCTTGTCCTATCACTTGTTTCTTGGGTGAAGACGTCAACCCTTACATCACTACAACCTCCTTTCAACTTCCAAGTCCACATGGACCTGAAGCCAGGTGATGGTCGCCGAGATGCTGTATGGCCATGTGCCTGCAAGCCCTGACACATGCTGCTTCTGAGCTACCTAGTTCAGAAAGACATTTCCAAACATCGAGGATAGATTTGTATAAACACAGAAACACAGAATCATCCAACACAAATCAGGTTGCCCAGAGAGGTGGTGGAAGCCCCATCCTTGGAAGTTTTTAAGACCAGGCTGGATGGGGCTCTGAGCAACCACCGGCTGAGGCTGCTGGAGGAGAGCTACGGGCAGCGGGAGGAGATGCTGCGGCGGCTGAAGGAGCAGCTGGAGGCTCAGCTGCTGGTGCAGAGCCAGGCTGCGGAGCGGGCATGGGCAGAGCTGAAGCAGCAGAACGCGCTGGAGCTGGAGCGGGTGGGAGAGCTGCAGAGGTGAGAGCAGCACGAGTGGCTTGGGAAAGGTTCTGAACCCCGGGGCTCCTCCCCCCCCAGAGCCCTTGTGTTCAGCTCAGCGAGTCGCTGACGTCTGTGGCAGAGAAGCCCCTGACCCCACAGTGTGGTCCCTCTGAAGCGTGGCTGCCTGTCAGTGGGATGCCCCGTGAGAGAGCAGCGTGCCAGGACTCCTTCCCTGTGTCCCACAGGGCATCTGTCCAGGAGAAGCAGAAAGACCACGAGGAGCTGCTCCAGTGGCTGAGGCGGCTGAAAGGCCAGGAGATGGAAGCAGTGACCAGCACCACGGCGTGCAGCAGGTACCGATGGCCGGTGTCATATCCCCACGTTGGTCCCTGTCCTGTGGGGAACCAGCGTGGGACTGTGGCAAGCGGGGGCCATCTCCTCTCCCCCTCGCTGCCTCCAGGGATGCTGAGCTGCTTCCCAGCCATCAGGACTGCCCTCGGCAGCAGCTCCATCCTCCTGCTGCTCTGCTGCCACCCAGAGAGGCACGGGGCAGGGCTGCCCGGCCTTGGGCAGGCCACACATCCCCCGCTCCGTCACGGTGAGATGAAGGGTGTCCCGTGGGGCTGACCCTCCCCTCGCTCCTCTCCACAGGTCTCTGAAGAGCATCCTGGAGCAGACAGAGAAGCTCTTTGGTGAGCTGCGTGACTTCTGGCAGCAGACGGAGGCCGCCCAGCGCACCACCTCCCAGAAACTGGCCACAGAGGCTCAGCAGCGGGACGAGCAGCTCCAGGGTGTGTCTGAAATGGCTCTGAGTTAGCCAGAGGCCGGGAGCTGGGGCTGGCAAAGCCTGGCCTACCTTGGTCAGCGGGCATCTCAGGGTCTCCCCTGTGCCAAGCAGTGCCCTGGGGATGCGCAGAGGGCGACGAGCACAAAGACGTGTGGTTGTGCTGTGACTGTGGTGTGCAGAGAGCGGGGCTTCCCCCCTGCTGCTGCTCATGCCCTGCTGCTCCCTCCTCCCAGCGCTCCAGGACAGGCTGTGGCAGCAGCAGCAGGAGATGGAGGAGGAGCGCAGACGCTTCCAGGAGGCGGTGGTTAAAATGGAGAGCATGGTCATCCTGCTGTCCACCAGGACCCCTAGGTCCCTTTCCCTTATGCAACTCTCTAACAAGTCAATCCCCAACCTATACTGGTACATGGGGTTATTATTTCCCTGATGCAAGACTCTACACTTGCCCTTGTATTCCATTCGATTTCTCCCTGCCCAACTCTCCAGCCTGTCCAGGTCTTGCTGAACGGCAACACAGCCTGCTGGTGTGTCAGCCACTCCTCTCTATTTTGTATCATCAGCAAACTTGCTGACAGTGCACTCTGTTCCCTCATCTAGCTCATTGATGAATATATTGAATAGTACCAGCCACAGTACCGACCCATGATAGATACAGGCCTCCAACTAGACTCTGCCCCATTGACCACAACTCTCTGGCTTGTTTCCTTCAATGAGTTAACAATCCACGTCACTACCTGATCATCCAGACCACACTTTCTCAGTTTAGCTGCAAGGATACTGTGGGAGACAGTGTCAAACACTTTACTGAAATCAAGATAAACCATATCCACTGCACTACATCTATCCACCTGGTTATTTCTTCATAGAAGGCTATCCGGTTGGTCAAACATAACTTCCCCTTGGTAAAACCATGTTGACTGCTCCTGAAGACCCCCTCATCCTTGATATGCCTAGAGAAAGTGCCAAGGATAAGTTGGTCCATCACCTTTCTGGGAATGGAGGTGAGGCTGACTGGTCTGAAGTTAACCAGGTCCTCCTTCTTGCTCTTTTTGAAGACTGGAGTGACATTTGCTTTCTTCCAGTCCTTAGGCACCTCTCCTGTTCTCCATGACTTACTAAAGATGATGGAGAGTGGTCTAGCAATGAATTCTGCCAGCTCCCTCAGCACTTGCAGGTGCATCCCATCAGGGCCCATAGACTTCCGTATATCCAGATTGCTCAGTTGATCCCTAACCCAGTTGTCATCAGCCAAGGAATTCTCCTCCTCTATCCTGACTTCCTCTCGGGCCTCAGTGATCTGGGACTCCTGAGGACAGTTTCCAGCAGTATAGACAGAGGCAAAGAAGGCATTCAGTAACTCCACCTTCTCTGTATCCTTTGTCACCAGGGCACCTGACTCATTCAACAGTGGGCCTACATTGCCTCTAGTGTTAGTTTTGTCTGCAATGTATTCAAAGAAGCCCTTTCTCTTGTCCTTGACCTCCCTTGCAAGGTTTAACTCCAAGGAGGCCTTAGCTTTCCTAATTGCCTCCCTACATCCTCTGACAACAGCCTTATATTCTTTAGTTTTCAGCTCAGTTCTTTTAATTAACTGCACTTTCTGAAGTTAGCAGCCTGTTTTCACAGACAGTGTCTGCTTCTGGCAGTGAGAACACCTCATGGTTAGAGTTACTTCCAAGGCATGTTATGCAGACCAAGGCCACTGATAGATCTTGTGTACCACATTGGGGGGTACAGAAAAGTAAAGGCGGCACCTGCAAGGGGGAGTGGATAGGACAAAGAGGTATTCCATCCCATAAATGTCATATTATCCTTACTCTTTTCGGCTAGAGCTGAGGGATCCAGAGGGTCTCTGGGCTCTTCTCCGTTTTTGGCCTTGCCAGCTTTTGCTTGGCTTGGCTCGGGTCCTCTTTTGGTTCCTTCCTCGGAGCATCCAAGGAGGACTCTGTCCGTTCTGCCTTCTATCTGGTCTGTGTGTTCCTGAACCCGGTACCAGAATCCAGCTCCTGAACATAGCTCCTTCTGCTGTGGGGCCCAGTCTGGGACCGCCCCAGTGCCTGTTCCACAGCATCAGTGGTGACGGTGATGGAATTACCATCAGGGGGGTTGGGTTCCATACTGGTCTTGTATATAAGACCGTGGAAAGAACACAAGAAAACCAAATTTTGATCTTAATTCCACAGAATAGTAATATAAACCTAGGTGGGCAAGGAAGCATTGAATATTCTAACTCGGACTATGAACTGATAGAATTGGGGGGAGGACGAGTTCTCTCTGGGGGACCACTAGCAGATCGATTTTTCTGAGCTACATAGGAAAGGGGTATAGGCATTTACTGGTATTAACAGATACCTTTTCGGGATGTCCAGAAGCAGTCCCTTGTCAAATAATAAAGATAGAGAAGTTTTAAAGGGCTTTCTACATGAAATAATACAGACATTTGGGGTACCTTCTGTAATGTTCTCGGATCAGGGAGCACACATTTTGAAACTATCTGAATGCTAACTAATGCTACTAAAGACTGCTGGACTTGTACTGCCTTACCTAAGGGAGACATGAGGCTGCCTCTACATGGGGTGGCCTCAACTTATTGGATAACAATACTTAGATTGAATTTTGGAAAATGCCTGATGGAGGTTATTGTTGTCCTGAGAATTCGAGCTATGGGTTTGGCCCAAAATTCAATTTCCAAAATTAGAGATATCAAAACTCAGTTTCTGATTAATAATAATAACTGTAATTGGAGGAATAGATCAAAAATTGCCTTTGCTCCCCATTGATCTGTTTCAATTGTAATAACTGTGGCCGCCCAGCGCTGCTTTTGCTTTCCTATTTTAAATAAATATACACTAAAATCCCTTTGGATTCAGTTTGGTTTTAGTTCGACTATAACACAGGTGCCCACCAAGAAACTCGTGGGCTAAGACAAAAGCAGTTTAATGAAGAAACAAAGTAATGCTGTGCACAGAAGCAAAAGAAAACAAAGATTTAAACTCTACTTCCCATCAGCAGGCAATGTCTGGCCCTTTTCGGGAAGCAGGGCTCCAAACGCGTAGCAGTTGCTCTGGAGGAGAAACCGATGCGCCTCCCACCTCCTCCTTTTCCTAGCTTTTGTAGTTCAACTGATGTCATATGGCATGGAATATCCCTTTGGTCAGTTTGGGTCAGCTGTCCTAGTTCTGTCCCCTTCCAAGATCTTATCCACCCCAACCCACTGCAGGGGGAATGTTGGGAAAAAAACAGCCTTGGTGCTGTGTGAGCCCTGCTCAGCAGTAGCCACAACAGGGGTGTGTTATCAGCACCTTTCTAGCTCTCAATACAAAGTACAGCACTGGGAGGGCTGCTATGGGAAAAATTAACTCCAGCTCAGTCAGACCCAATACAATCTCCACCCCTTATTCCATACTCAGGCCCCACATAATACATCATAACTATACCATAATATCTAGTTCCAATCACTGAAATTCCTTCTTATCAACACATCTTAATCTAAGTACTCTAAAACCGTCTTTATACCCAACACACAGATCAATACATTCTCATTAAGTACTATACCCTGTCCTTTGACAGTTAGATATTATTCCCCTGTTAACATGGGTTTTCTCCATTCCTCCAGATGTTCACAATCAGGTGATGACTTGAGCCCCATCTGTCAGGATGGATGTTCAGGACAGGAGAGGCAGTATGTTCAATTGCTGGGCACCAACACTGGCTAGATTTGGGTCATCATTGCACTCATCCAGTTCTTTGCAAAATCCAATGTTCGCTGCACCTCCTGCAACATACAACTCACATCACAGATTTTTTACTTTTCTCTTAAGGTTGTCTCCTTGATGTATACACCGGGTCTCCCCATCCTCCTACATTATCCACCAAGTATACCCAGGTCCTTGAGCAAAGACAATCCCACAAATGGGTTTGCCCTTTCCCAAGGGAAGAGCGACCCACACTGCCTTGCCCAGCCACTTCCCTGTGTACACTACAGGGACCTTATCTCCTCCCACCGTACGTAGGGGTTTTGTTTGGGCAGGACCAGGATGGTTAACATGCAGGACAATCAAATGATCAGGCCCAGTCAGCATGAGTTTATGAAAGGCAGGTCCTTTTTGACTAATCTGATCTCCTTCTACAACATGGTTACCTGCTTAGTGGATGAGAGAGGGGCTGTGGATGTTGTCTATCTGGACTTCAGTAAAGCCTTTGAAACTGTTTCACATGGCATTCTCCTGGAGAAACTGGCTGCTCGTGGCCTGGATGGGCATACACTTTGCTGGGTAAAAAACTGGCTGGACAGCAAGGCCCAAAGAGTGATGGTAAATGGAGTTAAATCCAGTTGACAGCTGGTCAGGAGTGGTGTTCCCCAGGGTTCAGTACTGGGGCCAGTCCTGATTAACATCTTTATCAATGATCTGGATTAGGGGATTGAGTGTACTCTTAGTAATTTTGCAGACAACACCAAATTGGGCTGGGTGGAAGTGTTAATCTTCTTGAGGGTAGGGAAGCTCTGCAGAGGGATCTAGACAGAGCAGATCGAAGGGTCAAGGCCAATTGTAGGAGTTTCAATAGGGCCAAATGTCGGGTTCTGCACTGTAGCCACAACAACCGCCCAGTAGTGCTACAGGTTTGGGGAGGAGTGGATGGAAAGCTGCTCATCAGAGAGGGACCTGGGGGTGTTGATTGATAGCTGGCTGAACATGAGCCAGTAGCATTGCCAAGAAGGCAAATGGCATCTTGGCCTGTATCAGGAACAGTGTGTTCAGTATGACCAGGGAAGTGATCTTACCCCTGTACTCGGCACTGGTGAGGCCGCATCTTGAGTACTGTGTTCATGTTTGGGCCCCTCGCTACAAGAAGGACACTGAGGTACTAGACCGTGTCCAAAGAAGGGCAACAAAGCTGATATGGGGTCTAGAGCACATCTTATGAGGAGCATCTGAGAGAGCTGGAATCACTTAGCCTAGAGAAGAAGAGGCTGAGGGGAGACCTTATCACACTCTACAACCTGAAAGGAGATTGCAGCAAGGTGGGGGATTGGTCTGTTAAACCAAGTAACGAGTGATAGGACAAGAGGAAATGACCTCAAGTTTCTCAAAGGGAAGTTTAGATTGGATATTAGGAAGAATTTATTTCCTGAAAGAGTTGTCAGGCATTGGAATGGCTTGCCCAGGGCAGTGGTAGAGTCCCTATCCCTGGAGGTATTTAAAAGTCACGCAGATGTAGTGCTTAGGGATATGGTTTAGTCAAGGACTTGTCAGTGTTAGGTTAATGATTGGACTTGATGGTCTTAAAGAGTGAAGTGGGGGTTGGTCTCTTCTCCCAGGTGGCTGGTGACAGGAGGAGAGGAAATGGGCTGAAGTTGCTCCAGGGCAGGTTTAGGTTGAAGCTGAGGAACAATTTCGTTCCTGAGAGAGGGGAAGGGGCTGCCCAGGGTGGGGGTGGAATCACCATCCCTGGTGGGCATCAAAACACGTCCAGATTGGCACTTCAGGAGATGGTTTAGTGGTCAGGGGACAGTTGGACTTGATCTTGATGGTCGTTTCCAACCTTTCCAACTCTGCTTTGAAGCTTGGTTCCCGGGCTGGCACCCACGTTAGGGGGCCGAATAACCCCCAGGGGGCTTTCTGGGGGGCTGGCTTCTCCACCCAGCAGGGTCCCAGCCTTTCTGAAAATCACCTTTAAACATTGGCCGTGTGGGTAAAACCTTCTTCTTTTCGCTCCCCAAAGCTTCCGCTCGCTGCCGGGGCCGCGGGTGGAGGGTGAGGTTTGTGGGGTGAGGGGCAGGCAGGCGGCCCGGCCAGGAAATGGGGTGGGGGTGGGGGGCCTGGGAGAGGCCGTTTCCTCGCCCGGCGGGGCTAGGGCAGCGGGTGGGACGCGGGGTCCTGGCGCTCGAGCCTCTCCAGCGCGGGGCGAAGGCTCTGCCCGCGCGGCACCGGCTGCGCTTTCCGGCCGCGCTGGGCTCGCTGCGGGGTCCTCGGCCTGGCGACAGCCTCTGATGGAATTCCAGCCTCTCTGGCCGGCCGAGCTTTCGCCTTTGCCCTTCGATGGAGTTCTTGGGCCGGCAGCGTGTTTTCCTTTCTCTCCCCGGCCCCGTGGGCCGCGCGGAGCCGAGGGGGAGCGGGGGCCGAGCCGGTTCCGCGGCGAGTCTCCTTCCCCGGACGGCCGCCCGCGCGTTTCTTGCCGAGGGTGACGGGACCCGGTGGTTTTGTAAAGCTCCGCTGCCCGGAGTCGCGATGGGTCGAGGTTTCTGGGGTTTGTCTCGCAGCACGAGGCGCCCAGAGGCTGGAGAGCACACGCCCCCCTCCCCCCAAACACACACAGCTGGGGCATCAGAGCCAAGAAAAAGAAGCTAAAACTGGATTGTTTCCTCCCGCCTGGGAGCGATTGCATTCCTGGGGCCCGGAGCCCGGCGTCCCCAGCGCCGCCGAGCCCGTGGTGCCAGCGGGGGTCTTGCCACCGACGGGGCGTCGCGTTCGGCAGGCACGTGATGGGCAAAGGGAGAGGTTCCCGGGGGGAAAACGTCACCCCCCAGCAGTGGAAAGAAGTTGAAAGAGGGGGGGAGGAGGGAAAAGGGGGGAGGAGGGAAAAGGGGGGGAGAAAGCAAGAGAGGGGAAGAGAGAGAAGATGGGGAGATAGGAGAAAGAGCGGGGGAATAGAGAGGAGGGAAAAGACAGAAGAGGTGGGAGAAGAGAGGGGCAAAGGGAGAAGAATGAGGGGGAAAGAGAAGGGGAAAGAGGTGAAAAGCAGAGAGGAGAGAGGAAGAATGAGAGGAGGGGAGAGTGAAAAGAGAGGGAAAAACAAAAGAGAGGAGTAAAGAGAGAAGAGGGAGGGGAAATGAAAAGAGAAGGGAGAAAGGAGAGAAACAGAGAGAAGAGAGGAAAAGAGAGAAACGGGGGAAAGAAAAAAGAATAGAAAAGTGAGGAGGGGGGAAAGGGAGGAGAGAGGTGGGAAAAAAAGGAAGAGCGAGGGCAAAAGAGAAGAAAGAGTGGAAAACAAAAGAGAGAAAGGAAAAGAGATAATAGAGAGGGGGAAAGAGAAGAGAGAGGGAAAAGAAAAGAGCTAAGAGAGAAAGGAAGGCAAAAGAGAGGAGAGAGAAAGGAGAAAAGAGAGAAGACAGGAGAATGGAAAGGAGAGAAGGAAATAAAAGAAGACAGGCGAAAAGAGAGAGGAGAGGGGGGAAAGGAGAGAAGGGGAAAAGAGAGAAGGGAGAGGGAAATGGAAAAGATAGAAGAGGAGAAAAGATGGAGAAGGGAAAAAATAGAAGAGAGGGGAAAAGAACAAGTAGAGAGGAAAACAGAAGTGAAAAGGTAAAATAGAGAGAAGGGAGGGAGGAGAGGAGGGAAGAGGGGAATAGAAGAGAGGGGGAAAGAGAGGGGGGAGAGGAAAGGGGGAAAAAGAGAAGATGGGAGAGGGGACAAGAGAGAGGAAAAGATGAGAGAGAAGGGAAAGAGAACAGAGTGGGAAATGAAAAGAAGAGAGAGGGGAACAGAAAAGGAGAGAGCAGAAAATAGAACAGCAAATGGAGAAGAAGAGAGTGGAAAAAAGAGTAGGGAAGAGAGGGAATAGAAAATCGAGAAGAGAGGGGAGAAGAGAGACGAGAGAGAGAAAAAGAAAAGAGAAAGGAAAAGAGGAAGGGGGAAAGGGAGAAGAGAGAGAAGTGAAAAGACAAAAGAGAGGAGAGGGAGAGGAGAGGGTTGAAAAGAGTAAAGGAAGAATGGAGAGAAGATGGGGGAGAAGATGGGGGAGAAGATGGGGGAGAAGATGGGGGAGAGGGTGGGGGTGGGCTGCCAGCTTTTCCAGGAGGATGCTGTGGGAGACTGTGTCAAAGGCTTTGCTGAAGTCGAGAATTCTCTGCATCCCTTGCCAAGTTCAGCTCTAGACGCACCTTGGCCTTCCTGACCCCATCCCTACGCATCCAGGCAGTGTCCCTGTGCTCTTCCCAGGATACCTGTCCCTGCTTCCACTGCCTGTGCAGTTCCTTCTTGTCCTTTAGCTTTACCAGTAGGTCTCAACTCAGCCATGCTGGTCTCTTCCCTTGCTTGCCTGATTTCTTACCCCTGGGGATCGAGAGTTATGGTGCTCTATGGAAAGTGTCCTTAAAAATCTGCCAGCTCTGTTCTGATCCCTTGTCCCTGAGGGCCCTTTCCCGGGGGTTTCTATTGACTAACTCCTTGAAGAGCTGGAAGTTTGCTTTCCAAAAATTCAGGGTCTTGACTTTACTCCTCGCCTGACTCATATTCCTCAGGACTGTGAACTCCACCAGTGCATGATCACTGCAGCACAGGCTGCCTCAAATCTTGACATCACCGATTAGCTCACTTGCATTGGTGACCACTAGGTTCAGTATTGCTTCCCCTCTGGTAGGGCTGGCTGTTACCTGGCTTAAGAAGCTATCCTCAATACACTCCCGGAGTCTCCTGGATTGCCTACAGCACACTGTGCTACTTTTCCAGTAGATGTCATAGAATTGCCTCGATTGGAAAAGAACTTTAAGATCATTGAGTCCAATCATTAACCTAACACTGACAAGTCCTTGACTAAACCATATCCCTCAGCACTACGTCTATATGACTCTTAAATACCTCCAGGGATGGAGACTCCACCACTTCCCTGGGCAAGCCGTTCCAATGTCTGATAACCCATTCAGTAAAGAAATTCTTCCTCATATCCAAACTAAACTTCCCTTGGAGCAACTTGAGGCCATTTCCTCTTGTTTTATCACTTGTTACTTAGTTGAACAGACCAACCCCCACATCTCTGCAACCTCCTTTCAGGTAGTTGTAGAGAGGAAGAAGGTCTCCACTCAGCCTCCTTTTCTCCAGACTGAACAACCCCAGTTCATAGAATCATAGAATCGTTTTGTCTGGAAGAGACCTTCAAGATCATCAAGTCCAACCTTACTCCTAGCCATATCAAAACCCACTAAACCATGCCCCTAAGCACAACATCCAACCGCCTCTTACCTCCAGGGATGGTGACTCCGCCACCTCCCTGGGCAGGCCATTCCAATGCCTGACAACCCTTCGGTGCGCTTGCGTACTAGGGGCAGTAGTTTGAAGATTTTAAATCTTAAAAAGAGACAGTGGCAAATAGTTCCTTAAACTGTCGTATGGAAGTTTAAAATTTGTTTTCAGATATAGTCAGGTGACTTCAGTACTCTGAAGTTCCAAATAAATATATTTAAAAGGTTATTATGAATTTTACAATATTAAAGTGTTGATGTTATTGATTACACTATTACTTGCATATAATATAATGCACAATGACATTATATGAAGTAATAAAGCCATGCCATGACCTGTATGACTTTCATGTTAAAAAGAAGGAGGCAGAATGAGGGCCATTATAAAATACTTGATTGCAGTGCAAAATGTTAGTGATTTCAAGCAGAAATCAAACAGATCAAAGGACGAGGAAATGGTTCTCTTAGTTCATATGCTAGCTTATGCTGACTATATCATTTTACACTGCTGTATGATATTATTATTTGGAGTACAGTTTGTACTGAAATAGCACAAATGCTACCTGCTTTAACTTAGTGGAGATTTACAAATTTTCATGTTTACAAGTCAGATAAGAGAATTAATCATCTCTGTTATTTACTGAGAATACCCAAGGGACAAAGAATACAAATTCATATAAAATAATAACTTGCAAATCATTAAAAGCTCTTAATTAAGCAAAGAGGAAGTTTTAATGGTACTTTCATCATCTTAATTTTGGTACAGGTGAAATGGAAAAGGGAGTTTATTTGCCTATACTGAAAGTGTCCAGGTAGAAAATACCCTGAAACACGACAACATGCTTGTCTGTTCAAATTGAAATAGTTCAGAACACAGCTTATACACAATGTGTAGAAAATGAAAATGATCCAGCAAAGGATTTTGAGTTCTTACTCCTCCATAGGCTGTTTTTATTTTGAAAAAAAAATCTTTTCACTTCTCATTTCTTTAGTCTTGGTTTTACTTTTTTTCCCCACTTCCTTCCTCCTGTGCTTTTATTTCCTCTTTCTACAATCATCTATTATGATAGATGAGGACAGGGTAATCCTCCTTATACGTACAAATTGGGGGACGAGAGGCTGCAGAGCAGCCCCGCGGAAAGAGATCTGGGGGTTTGGGTTGATGGCAAGTTGAATATGAGTCAACAGTGTGCCCTGGCAGTCAAAAGGGCCAACCATGTCCTGGGGTGCTGTCGCTGTAAATCCCGAGAGTGGAGAGATGCAGCAACACACAAATTCAGCAAGAGCAGGCAAAAGAAGCAACTTTGCAAGTGGCTCTCGTATTGAAGAGGATATGACGAGCAAGGGTCTCTCGGAGTGAAGAGGAGACGAGTAGCAAGGGTGTTTTGGAGTGAATAGACAACGAGCCAGGCTCTCTCCGAATGAGGAGGAGACGACGTGCATGGGTCTCTGCGAGTGAAGAGGAGACGATGAGAAGTAAGCGTCTCTCGGAGTGAAGACGAGACAACGAGCAAGGATCTGTCCGAGCGAAGAAGAGACAAGCAGCAAGGATCTCTCGGAGTGAAGAGGCAACGAGTAGCAAGGGTCTCTTGGATTGAAGAGGAGACGAGGAGAAAGGGTCTCTCGGAGTGAAGAGCAGACGAGCAGTAAGGGTCTCTCGGATAGAAGAGACGACGAGAAAGGGTCTGTCGGAGTGAAGGGGAGATGAGCAGCAAGGTTCTCTCAGAGTGAAGAGGATACGAGTAGCAAGGGTCTCTAGGGGTGAAGAGGAGATGACGAGCAAGAGACTAGGGGTGGAGAAGAGAGGACAAGCAAGGGCTCTCCAAGTGAAGAGGAGTTGACGAGCAAGGGTCTGTCCGCGTGAAGAGGAGAGAAAGAGCAAGGGTCTCTCGGAGTGAATAGGGGATGAGTAGCAAGGGTTCCTCAGCATGTAGAGGAGACAAGCAGCAAGGGTCTGTCGGAGTAAAGAAGAGACAACGAGGAAGGGTCTTTCAGAGACAAGAAGAGGAGACGAGCAAGGGTCTCTCGGAGCAAAGAAGAGACAACGAGCACGGGTGTCTTGGAGTGAAGAGGAGACGACGAGCAAGGCTCTCTCGAAGTGAAGAGGAGATGAGCAGCAAGGGACTGTCGGAGTGAAGACACGGCGACAAGCAAGGGTCTCGGAGTGAAGTAGAGACGAGCAAGTGTCTCTCGAAATGAAGAGGTAACGAGCTGCAAGCGTCTCTCGGATTGAAGAGGAGACGACGAGCAAGGATCTCTCGGGGTGAAGAGGAGACGAGCAGTAAGGGTCTCTCGGAGCGAAGAAGATACAACGAGCATGGGTGTCTTGGAGTGAAGAATAGACGACGATCAATGCTCTCTCATAGTGACGAGGAGACGAACAAGGCTCTCTTGTAGTGAAGTTGAGACAACCTGGAAGTATCTCTCTGAGCTAAGAAGAGAAAATGAGCAAGGGTCTCTCGGAGTGAAGAGAAGACGAGCAGCAAGGGTCTCTCGGAGTGAAGAGGAGACGAGCAGCAAGGATGTCAACGAGTGAAGAAGAGACGGTCAGAGACCCCAGTGCCCCCTCAGAGTCCTTCCACAGCCTCCCAATGCCTCCCAGGACCTGCCAGTAACCCTGGAGCTGGGGGTGTCTCGATGTGGGTTTGGGTTTGGGTTTGTGCTTGTTTGCTAGCTGGCGAGTGGCCTCAGGGCTATGCCGGACATGGAGTTCCTACTTAACAATAGAAATTAGTTTGTGGTTTGGTTGTTGGTATTTGTGTTTTTTCTTCTTGTTGTGCTGCAAAGATTTTGATGGGAATCTCTAGGTATTAAGTACAGCCAGAGCAAGGCTCTGATTGCCCTGGGAATGCAGGGAAAAGCTTTGGGGAATTAGAACAAAATGAGAAACTTTTCAGGTAAAGAAACAAGTGAGCAAGCCGTGGCCTTTGTCGATTCCTGTAGCTTTGATTGCAGAAGCCTCCATCTAAGCACATTTATTGTAGTGTCTTTTGCAGTGACTCAGTGCAATTCCTCTGTGCCACCCAGCCCATAACAGACATGCAGCTGGCAGTGCAAATGCTGCCCAAAAGGCCTTCCTACCTTCAAAACCGGTCCTCTGTCCTTCCCTCATCATGGCTGAGGAGTGCTGGTTCTTCTTAGCTTAGCTTTTTCCCCCCTCATTCCCCCCATTTATCTGCATTTTTTGCCCTTTTTCTTCTTCCAGGCTTATCTTGATCACAACTACTGTGGCCTGCTTTATATGGCAGCAGGTCAGGATAGGGAGCCTGGCAAAATGTGCTGCTGAAGAGAGAGAGGAGAGATGAAGGTAATGCTTGTCTCAGCCCAGGTAAGCATCTGAGGAAGCAGTCCCTGGGAGGGTTGTGGTCATCTCAGTCAGTAGACTCTGCTTTGAAGCATGCAGACAGCATACTTTTCACATCCTGAAAATGATCTAATCTGTAGCTGTTGATTCCTCTGTGAGGCTTTAAGCACTCTCCCTGCTTGCAGCTAAGTCCAACACTTGAGCAACGTTTTACTTCAGATGACGGAGCTCAGAGCCAGTCAGAGCGTGCCTTTTCTGACTAGTGTAGCATTCTGAATCCTCCCCTGTACAATCTTAGGATGTGCTCCCCGTGTTCCCTTCTGCCTTCTACCCAGCTGCCCAAGTCTGGGTGGAAAAAGTCACTCAAGAATATAAACCCCAAAGTTTTGAAAGGCTAGAACCAGGCTATTTGTGCAATTGAAACTGTTGTGTGTGGAGGATGTCCCTGCTCGCTGTAGGGGCTTGGACTAGATGACCTCGGAAGTCCCTTCCAGGGTTGGTGGTGGACACACTGGGGTTGACCATCCATCATCTTGCACGTGGTTCCTTGGGGACAATGGATGTCACCGCACGTAGGTGGCCTGGAGGCCACCTTGGTTTGGAGACACCTGGGCCAACCACCGACCATCTGACAGGTGGTTCCCTTCTGACACTGGATGTCCTGGCAGGAGGGTTGGTGGTGGACACATCGTGGTTGATCGTCCATCATCTTGCACATAGCCCCTTTTGGACACTGGATGTCGTGGCAGGAAGGTTGGTGGTGGACACACTGAGGCCACCCATTGACCATGTTGCACATGGTCCCCTTGGGACAGTGGATGTCCCCACAAGAAGGTCTCCTCAAGGAGGTCTTGGTTTGGATGCACCTGGGCCAACCATCAACCATCTGACAGGTTGTCCCCTTCTGACACTGGATGTCCTTGCAGGAGGGTTGGTGGTGGACACACCATGGTTGGCCATTGATGAAGTTACATGAGGTCCCTTGGGGACACTGGATGTCACCACAAGTAGGTGGTCTTGAGACCATCTTGGTTTGGATGCACCGGGGCCAACCATTGACCATCTGACAGGTTGTCCCCTTCTGACACTGGATGTCCTTGCAGGAGGGTTGGTGGTGGACACATCGTGGTTGGCCATTGATCAAGTTGCATGAGGTCCCTTGGGGACACTGGATGTCCCCACAAGTAGGTGGCCTGGAGGCCACCTTGGTTTGGAGACACCTGGGCCAACCATCAACCATCTGACACGTGGTGCCTTTGGGACACTGGATGTCCTGGCAGGAGGGTTGGTGATGGACACAGCGTGGTTGACCGTCCATCATCTTGCACGTGGCTCCTTGGGGACACTGGATGTCCCCACAAGTCGGCGCTCTGGAGGCCATCTTGGTTTGGAGACACCTGGGCCACCCGTCGACCATCTGACAGGTGGCCTCCTGGGGACAGGGGTGACGGTGACACGAAGGCGACGGGCGGAGAAGGGGCGGTGGTGGCGCTTCCCTTGGAACCAGCTCCTTGGCCACGCACTTGGGCCACCCGGCCACCAGCTTGCAGCGGGTCCCCTTCGGGCAGCCAATGGCGCGGCAGGATGGTGGGAGGTGGACGCACTTGGGCCCCCCGGCCGCCATCTTGCACCGGGTGCCTTCTCCACACCGGAAGTTCTCGCAGGAGGGTTGAGGGACACACTTGGGCCACCCGTCCACCATCTTGCACTGGGTTCCCTCCCCACACCGGAAGTTCTCATAACTGACGTCTCCTTGCGTCTTATTCTCTCCCTGCGTGCCGTGCTGACGGGGTGGGGGGAGTAATAGAAGGGCTTGGTGGGCACCTGGTGCCGTGCCAGGGTCAACCCACCACACTCTCTTTCGTTTCCTTCCTCGGAGCATCCTCTGTCCATTCGGCCTTCTATCCTGATCTGTGTGTTCCTCAAGTCGGTACCAGAATCCAGCTCCTGAACACAGCTACCGTCTGCTGCGGGGCCCAATCTGGGACTCCCCGACCCAGTGCCTGCTCCACAGCATCAGTGGTGATGGTGATGGAATTACCATCAGGGGGGTTGTGTTTGATACTGCTTTTTGTATATATTTGTATATATTCCATTTTTATTATTATTTTCATTAAAGCTGTTCTAGTTTCCTTTTCTAATGGCTAAATTTCTCTCCCTTATTCCCTTCCTCTTCCCCTCTGGGGAGGGAGGGGGGTTAACAGAGAGCATCTGTTATAGGTCTAAGGGGCTGCCCTGACCATAAACCGTGAGAATATGTGTTGAATTTTAGAAGTCATTTTGCTACTCACTTAGGTGATGGCCCAACTCTGAGTTGTTAAATAAATCAAACCTACAGTAACCCACTGTATGGCAAAATCCTTTAATAGTACGAAAAATCTGGGGGAAAAAAAGAACAAATAAAGAAAAATAGGAGTTTGGAGACATGCTTTTAAAGATATGCATCATTCTGATCGAAGAAATAATAATTTCCTGAAGTGTGGTCACTTTCTACATATTTCTGCACGAAATTTTTTGGTGTTTGTTTTTCTACTAAGGTTCCGGAAGTGAAATCAGAGGTACATTTCAATGGGCTTTGATAGAGTACCTGCAGATTTAAAAGGGGGGAATCAGAGGAATGAAATACTGTCAGTATGCCTAAGAAAGAGTACAGCAGAGTTACCTTGTGGGAAACTATTCTGTTGGTATTCTGAGGTCATTTCAATAATAAAGGATGAAAAAGAGTTTCTCAGAGAATGTTTAAGTCTAAGTGAGACAACATAGTAGAATTATTGCATCATTAAAACAATTACTTTGATTTTAAGTTATTTAAAGGAGATACAGAATTTGTCCTGTTAAGCTCAAAAGAGCTAAGTAGGCTGCAAGTCACAGAAGAAATGGGATCTATATTTTCCAAGACAATAAAGCTGTCGCTGTTTATACCGGGAGCGGAGAGATGCAGCAACACACAAATTCAGCAAGAGCAGGCAAAAGAAGCAGCTTTAGGGCAGGACCCTCAGCCCATTGGCCTCGGCCCATCGCTCCAGCCTGGCCAGAGCCCTCTGCAGAGCCTCCCACCCTCTGACAGATCAACACTCCCCCCAGCTTGGTGTTGTCTGCAAACTGACCAAGGGTGTCTTGATCCCCTCACCCAGATCATTGATAAAGGTATTGAACAGAACCAGCCCCAGCACTGAGCCCTGGGGACACCACTTGTCACCAGCCTCCAGCTGGGTTTAACTCCACTCCCCACCACTCTCTGCTGCTGGCAGGGCAGGCTCAGCGCTCCTCGCCTGCCTCATGATTGCCACGTGGAGAGAGATACAGAATGAATTCCAACAGAAACAGCCATTATTTCTAATCACCCTAAACTATTTTTCCTGTAAACTTCAATCACCGCTAATCACCGTCTCTTCCTTGCATGGAGGAAACCCAGGGCAATTAAGGGAGCAGAGCAATATACCTGAAGCAGCACCAGGCAATTAATGAGATTTGGCTTGTTATTCATTTCAATTATTTTGAATTTTACTAGAAGCTTAAAGTCTTTGCTTCTCTCCTCCACAGGAAAGCCCCTCGTTCCCCCGGGTACACCATCCACACGCAAAGCACACCTCACGACTCTCACAGAAGAGCCCAAGCTCTAAATTGCATCTGGGGACATCTTTCCAGGCCAGCAACAAGGACTGGAGCCTCCTCTGCCCCTTCTCCGGGTTTAAGCCCCTTCCCTAAACGCCGAGAAGAGAACAGCATCAGTGTTCCAGCCCCAGCCCCACGCGCTGCACCCGCAGATCTCGCCCACCCCCGGCCGCCCGCCTCCTGCTCCCGATTTAGCTGCGCGGGAACCGCGGCAGCCCCGAGACGCGCGGCCGGCTCTGCGCCCCGGACCTGCCACCGTCCCCCGGGCAAGAGGGAGGGAGTCAGGGGCTCGTTTGTGGATTTGATTAACAGCCCCCGACACGCTGCAAAGTGGGCTCAAGCTCCCGAGATGGAATTGAGCCCTGCGCTTGAGAATTCTCTTTGCAGCATTAAACATTCCGCTCACTCTGCGACAATTCCGTTTTGTAGCTGAATCGGGAAAAGCCTGATTAGGAAGAAGCTTCCTGGTCAGCCAAGGAAAACTTCACGTCCTCAAATTGCCCCATTCCGAGGCAACTCAGCTCTGATCTTTCTCTTAAATTCATGTAACCCTTCCCCCCCTTCCTCCACCAGGCTCCCGAGCTGGCCAAATGAAGGCAGTTTCTTCAGGGGTTTTTAATTCTAGACAAGAAAAGGCTCTAGGGAGACCTTATAGTGTCCTTCCAGTATCTGAAGGGGGCTACAGGAAAGCTGGGGAGGGGTGGGTTACAAGGACATGTAGCAATAGCACAAGGGGCAACGGTTTGAAACTAGAGCAGGGGAGATTTAGATGGGACATTCAGAAGTTCTTCCCTCTGAGGGTGGTGAGACCCTGGCACAGGTTGCCCAGAGAAGCTGTGGACACCTCATCCTTGGAAGTGTTTATAAGCCCAGGCTGGATGAGGCTCTGAGCAACCTGCTCTAGTGGGAGGTGTCCCTGCCCATGGCAGGGGGGTTGGAGCGAGGTGAAGGTCCCTTGCAACTCAAGCCATTCTATGATTCTATGATATTCAGTTGTTAAAACACGTAGGAGGGGGGTGGTGGGCAGTGAGGAGAATAGTGGTCACTTAGTTGCTTCCTTGAGCGATTACAACATTGAAAGTCATAACCACAACATAACCACATAACCCCGCAAAGGGTAACGAGCAGCCACCTTCTGAGGGGTAAGAGATCCCAGGGTGTGGGGATGTCTTAGGTGGGCACACGAGGGCAGCCCACAAGACGACTCCACCACTGCCAGAAGTCAGCTATGGGTTCAAACTGGGCTTCCATTTTAAAGCCCAGTGATGGGAGATTTTGACTTGAAGGGGAAGACAGGAGAAGGAAGGGGAGGTGGAGAGGAGAGTGGCTGATGTGCTACCTGCTCTGGAAGGCTGATCTGTCCGCTAATCACCTTGCTGCTGTAGTCTGGATTAATGTGATAGAAAATCCGAGCGTGCAAGGGAAGCTGTATAAACACGCCGCATATTAAGATAAGGAATTGTTTGATTTTCCAGTTTGTTAAACGCAAGCAACTGTCAGGCCTTTCTCTGTCGAAACCAGTCCCTCAACGGCACGTTAGATCCGGGAAAGATCTCCAGGCTGCTGCGTTCACCAGCACAAAGGGCCAGCCTCATCAGACTGGTGTAACACAGAAAAGGGGACCTTATTAATGTCTAGAAATCTCTGCAGGGTGGGTGTCAAATGGAAGGGGCCAGGCTCTTTCCAGTGGTGCCCCGGGATAGGATGAGGGGCAATGGGTATAAACTGGAGCACAGAAGGTTCCATCTCAGCATGAAGAGAACTTCTTTGCTGTGAGGGTGATGGAGCCTGGCCCAGGCTGCCCAGAGAGGTGGTGGAGTCTCCTTCTCTGGAGACTTTCCAACCCCCCCTGGCTCTGTTCAGGAACACTGATTAACAGCAGCTTTGACTTCATTTCATCTAAGTCTTAGGACCCTTTAGTTTAAATCCTTAGAAAAATGTTCAAAAACATTGTGTTTTTTTTCAATTTTAACTACACATGGAGTATGCAAGTTCATAACTGGCCTCCAAGTACACAACAGAACACCATTTTCCTACAAACACCATGAGGTATTTCAGGACGATATCATGCATGAATTTTGCTAGAAATTCACTTGCAAGGTGTTATTTATTAAATAACTGTAAAATCCATTCTGACATGAACTAGACTAACATCTTTAAGGAAACAAACATCTCTACGTCAGGCTGTGTTGGCAAAGCATCAGAGGCAGCCTAGAGTAGAGGCTAGTGATGCAGAAGGAAAGACTGTTATCATGCCTCACTCACAATTCTTTATATTCCTTTCTGGGTTTGATCATGAGTAGCTGGAAGCAAGTGCAGTAAGCTAGCAGAGGGGCCACAGTGGGGGCATGGGGAGAGGGTCACCAAGAGCTCACGGTCCTCCCTAGTAGGTTTCTAGACCCCATTCAGCCACTCTTAATTGTTCATGTCCACTAAAAACACCTCCATCAGTTCCTGCATTTTAGAAACCAAGTGGCACTATTCAGTTTGAACACAATGGCTTCAACTTCAGAATATAAGAAATCTTAATGACTTCTACTGTTCAAAAGGTCTTTAATATTAGCTTTTAACTTTTTTGGGGTTTAATATTAGACTTTAACTTTTTAAATATTAGTAATTAGCTATTTTGATATTAATCTTATGATTTAGCTTATTTTGTTTATCATATTAGGGTTTAGTAGTTTTTGTTTTTAATATTAGCTTTTAGCTGGTTTTTTTAATATTATTTTTAGCTTCTTTTTATATATTAGGATTTAGATTTTCTTGGTTTTTAATATGAGGTTCTAGTGTTGTGCTTGTTAGTCTTAGGTTTTAGCTTTTTTAGTTTAATCTTAGGCTTTAACTTTTTTTTAAATTATGTTTTATGTTTTGCTATTAATATTATGTTTTATTTTCTTTTGATTTTCATACTAGGTTTTAGCTTTTTTGCTTTTCCTATTAGGATTTAGGGGTTTTGGTTTCAATAATAAGATTTAGATTTTTTGTTGATTTACTGTTAGGCTTCAACCTCTTTTTATTTTTTTTGTTTTAGCTTTTTTTTCCCTCTTAGCTTTTACCTTTTCCTTTGTTTTTAATGTTAGGTTTAACTGTATGGGTTTTAATATTAGAGGTATTTATACAAGTTCCTAAGACTTCTTTCCCCTCCTTCCGCCCTCATTAGCTTTCTCTCCTCTGTGCTAAAGAACTAGGAAAGGAAACGAATAATGCTTTGTGGAGGATACTGAGTCACTGAGTGGTATTTTGCTTGAGAACTTTGTGAAAATTAGTCAGAAGTAATTTGTTGAAAAGATCTTATCTGGAGTTGTCAAAAATGGTTAGAAAAAAATGTCATAAATTAATTTTAAAAATAATTAGTATTGGGCTTCTCAATTCCAAAAGAGAAGCTCATTTTTATTACTTTTTCAAGGTAGTCTTGTTCCCTTTTATATGATATATAGCTGTTTAGCTCTTACACTACGTTAAAATTTTTTACAAGTTTTGTTCCATTTTCTCATATCATTTTTTTTTATGGTATGATTCAGTAAGTCAATCATTACATAAGTGTGAAAGACTCTTTTTCCATAAATTTTAATTATTAGGGAGTCAGCAATGTGTGCTTTTATTTCTCCTACTGTACTACAACATATATAAAGCTATAACTTGAAGTATGGCCTAGTTCCTTTGACATTACAGTGAAATATCTTAATAAAAAATGTTTCTTGCAGTCTTCCTAGTCCAAATTTATTTAAGAAATAAACTGAATGGTATAGTGCTACTGACCCATGGACAAAGAAGATTCTCGTAAATATGAGAGAGAAATGTCAATACTATGGAAAGGCAAAAAAGCTGAAAATACAACCTCGAGTTCTCTCTTAAAATAGAGATCTTCAGATACTATTGCTGGTGGTTTTTGAATAGTCCAGAACATCTGCCACACACCTGTTTGTACCATGTCATGGTTTCTTCTTGGGCCTTATGCCTGAGTTCTCTTCCCTTGTCTATATATGTAATTAAGATTTGAAGGAATATAAGCAAAACAGTAAAATCTACTTTTAGATTTTAATACTTTCTTGGATTATTAATTTTGTTTTTATACAAACTTCCAAAGTATTTTCCATTTGATACTACTTTCTCCATTACTTTTTTTTTCTCTCTCAGGGTTTTGCCATCTTTTATTTTCTTTACTGAAAGATCATTAAATTCTTCTCAGAAGAGCAGATACTGCTATATTATGAATGGCATATGACAGTCTTGCCCTCTTTCCTGTGACTGTTTCCAAGTTGTACAGGTCTTACTCATGGCTTCCATAATTTTTCTCTTAATTTGTTATAATTTTATCTAAATTTTCTTTCTTTTTTTTTTTTAATTCCGCCCTCGACATCAGTGTCGTGTCTTGGCGGGCTGGGGTGCCACGGGGGGGGGGGGGCGGTGGGGGAGGGGGGGGGGGGGGGGGGGGCGGGGGGGCAGTGGCTCAATTCTGGGCTCCTTCGGGGGGGGGTATCAGCCTCAGGATCAGTCGGATCAGCAGCAGGCACAGTAATAGCACTAATAATTTGGGAAGCTTCTAACTTTTGAACTTCATCTCACTGCTTGTTAAGGTCTTTTAACGTCTCTAGCAGCAAGCACCAAGTAGATAATAGTCCCATTCCATCCTTACATCCACAGGTAGCACTCTCAATTAACTTTTCCCCACTTTTCTCCCAGAGCCAGATGCTAAATGCTGTTGTTGTATGCACTTAGAAGCCATTCTTTTCACTCCAATTTCAGTCCTTTTTTTCATCAAAATTAGTTTCCATGCATTGCAAACACTGGTCTCTTCTTTACCAAGAGACCCTCCCCTGTTCCCAGTGGCTCACCTGGTACATCAGGTGTCAAATGTCTGTCCACGGACTTAGCAGCTCCACACCGCTCTCAGCTTCGCCGGGCTCCGTCTCCACTGCTTTCTCCACAGTCCAGGGGTTGGTCGGGGATGCCACTTGACAAGGTACCCAGTCACACCTCGCCTCCACAGGTCCTTCCCTCCTTCATCACATCAGGGTCACCAGATGCCATTGTCAAGACAGACTCCACACATGCAGTTTCCCCAAAAGCCCATCTGCTGTTACACCAAGCCCTTTTATAACCCTCCTGATAACAAGTGCCCACACCTGATTGGCCCAATCAAAGACCACCTGTCCACGATTAGATGCTTTTCTCTTTCTGTTGTAACTCTGATGAGCTTTCTCTGTTTTGGAACTGGTGGTTCTTCTCTCGGGACTTTCTGGCCTCCTTAAAGGTACACAGATGTCCACTCAAGGTTGTTTATCAAACTCACATTCCAATCCCTCGAATAAGCCAAGGTTTCCCACAATCAAGTGTTGTTTTTTCCCATTGATTTTGGACAGTGCCGAATGAACTTTAAAAATACACATTTTGGAATTACAAAAAAGGTAAAAGGCAAGATGTAGGAGACAATCCATTATGACGGCAGGACTGTCAGCAGTTTCTCTAAAAGTTCACTAGTGTATTCACTAGAACCCTTGATCTGGGGAATACCTGAGGCTGTAAAACAGAGACAATGTGGAGGAAACAGAAAAAAAACCCAAACACCACAAACCAAAAACAATAAAACAAAACAAAAATTACCATCAGGGGGGCTGGGTTCCATACTGGTCTTGTATATATTTGTATATATTCCATTTTATAATTATTAATTTCATTTCCATTCAAGCTGTTCTAGTTTCCTTTTCTAATCACTCACTCTCTCTCCCTTATTCCCTTTTTCCTTCCCCAGGGAGGGGGGTTGAGAGAGAGCGTCTGTTATAGGTCTGAGGGGCTGCCCTGACCCTAACCCATGACAAAGTGTCGTGGCAGATTTTTTTATTATTATTCTATGACTAAGAGATTGTCATGCTGCCGCAGCTCTTTACTGCTGCACCTCTCACCCGTTAAACTGTAAATATCCTTGAACAATGTCCATGATGTTTCGCAGATGTACACAAATTCTGGGACTGGAGAGTGCTGAGCAGCAGTCCCCTGGCAATCCTGCATCTCCATCTCTACACACCAGACACAGCATCATGCCAGTGTTCACTATTTCCCAGTTTGAAGCACGAGTTTCATCGCGTTCTTGAATTCAGCTGTTAATAGTTTTCCTATGACCAATTTGCAGGAGAGCAGCTCCCTCTGCTGAGTTTTCTGTCGATGGTCACCAGCACCTGATGTCCTTCACCGCGCTGGGTCCCAGTCCGGACTAGAAAGAACATGGGGCTCTATGCAGAAGACCTCTTTACCAAGGACTGTGGCTGGATTCAGAAAATCGTTCAGGATTTAATACCTTGGGATGCTGGCACAGACAGTGGTGTTACCTATGAAATATGTGGACTATTTGTAATAGATTCAAAACATAAAAATGTACGTTAAAGCAGAGAAGAAAGCTATTTGACCCATGGTGATGCTTTTATACTACTCTAGTAAAAATATTGCTTATACTGAATGAAGTCATTTGGACAGATGCTAGCTGCAGTTCCTGTCAGCTGTTGTGTCTGAATTCCTTGAGCATTAGTATTAATAGGATAATATTACAATTACCTGAGATATTATTATGTTCACTTACTGAACAAATGGAGAACGTATTTTGCTCAAAACTAAGCATTACAGTGTCCAAGCCCTTTAATGCAGATGTGTATGCCCTCAGCAGCTACATCAGCTTGAGTCTTCTCCTAGTGCAAACCAATGCCAACTATTCTGGCGGAGAAAACTTAAATATTCCTTGCAGCAGGGGTTGAAACTCTGCACTTCTCATCAATGTAACTCTAATGTCATCCCTTTTCTCTGTCTCCATCATTTTCTAAGTCTAGGAGCAGATTCACATCATCCTCAGGTAACCAGTAGCTCCAAGTGTTGCCCAGTATATCCCCCGTGCCTCCTAGTAGCCCCCAGTAGCACCCCAGCAGCTCCCAGTAGCGCCCCAGCAGCTGCAAGTGTCGCCCAGTAATCCCTGAGGGCCTCCCAGCTTCACACCAATGCCTCCCAGTATCCCCCAGCATTGCCCTACTCCCTCCCTGTATGCCCCAGTGTCTCCCAGTAGCCCCCAATAGCCCTCCCCCAGTAGCTCCAAGTGTCACCCAGTAATCCCCGAGAGTCTCCTGGCTTCACACCAGTGCCTCCCAGTATGCCCCAGCATCGCCCTACTCCCTCCCAGTATGCCCCAGTGTCTCCCAGTATAACCCCAGTGTCCCCCAGTAGCCCCCAGTGCCTCCCAGTAGCACCCCAGCAGATCCAAATGTCACCCAGTAATCCCTGAGGGCCTCTTGGCTTCACACCAGTGCCTCCCAGTATGACCCAGCATTGCCCTACTCCATCCCAGTAGCCCCAGGTGTCTCCCAGTATATCCCCCGTGCATCCCAGTAGCCCCCAGTGCTTCCCAGTAGCGCCCCAGCAGCTGCAAGTGTCGCCCAGTAATCCCTGAGGGCCTCCCAGCTTCACACCAGTGCCTCCCAGTATCCCCCAGCATCACCCTACTCCCTCCCAGTATGCCCCAGTGTCTCCTAGCAGCCCCTAGTGTCTCTCAGTAGCCCCCAGTGCCTCCCAGTACCCCCCAGTATCCCCCAGTACCTCCCAGTAGCCCCCAGTTGACCTCCCACTGCCTCCCAGTCTGCTTCAACATCCCCCAACTACTTCCCAGTATCCCCCAGCACCGCCCCCTCTCCCTCCCAGTACCCCCTAGTGCCTCCCAGTACCCCCCAGTGCCTCCCAGTATGCCCCACCTCGGGATGGGCGGAGCACGATGATGTAATCAGGGCTCCCGGACTCCAGCGCCTTCTGCAGCTCGGCCTCACTGGGAGGGGGCGGGGCTTGGGATCGACCACGCCCACCTACCGTCCACGCCCCTTTCCCCATAGGCCACGCCCCCTTCCTTGCCCTGGCCACGCCCCCTTTTCGGCGTGGCCACGCCCCCAATGCGCCCCTGCCTCCTGCCCCCGCCCCTTCCACCCTGGCCACGCCCCCTTTCCACATGACCATAGCCCCCCCCACCCATCCGCCCCCACACCCCCCCCCCCCCCCCCTCCGCCCCCCCCCCCCCACCTCCCGCCCCCCCCCCCCCCCCCCCCCCGCCCCCCCCCCCCCCCTCGGATCATCTGGTGCCACCCCCCTGCTCCATCCAGCAGGGTCACCCAGAGCAGGGGGCCCAGCAGCGCAGTGTCCAGCGGGGTTGGGAATCTCTCCAGAGCAGGAGACTCCACAGCCTCTCTGGGCAGCCTGGCACAGGCTCTGACACCCTCACACCAAAGAAGCTTTTCCTCAGAAAACCTGAGAAAAACTCCTTCTTTTGCACAGCTTGTGGCTCATCTTCCCTGCCCTGCAGGCAGGTAACAGCCGGGCTGGGAGATGCTGCACCCATGGGTGCCGCTGGCCCTCCATTACCTGTCCGCTCCTCCGCTGTGGGCACAGGACACGCGGCCGCTCCTTCCCCAGCATGGCCAAAGCTCCCGACGTCGCCGTTCCCACCTCCTCCGGCCGCCCCTCTCCCCGGCAGCTCAGCCCTCTGCCCGCAGCCCTCCAGCTCTCCCCTCAGCGCCCTGTTCTCCCTCTCCAGCTGGGTGATCTGGGAGCGCATCTTCTGGACCAGCTGGAGGAGGTGCATGGTGGCCTCCATGGACCCCGTGCTGCGGCCTCCAGACCCTGCCGAGGAGCTCCTAAAGCTGGTGGCGGACAGACCCTGCCCTTAAAAGCCACCGGAGGAGGGGAGTCCCTCCCTGCCTGAGGCTGGAGCCAGTTCCCACCGCCTAGGAGGGCTGGACAGAGATGTGGAGTTACTGAGAGATGGCCCATGATTTATTCATGCCGGGTCTCGTTTCTCAGAGCAGCGCTGGCCTCTGCCACGCGGCACAAATCACTGTCAGCACCCTATGGCCGCACCAGCGGAAAACCTGCCCGACCCCTTGGGCTTTGGCTGGCTCCAAAGGGGTCCAGGAGGGCAGAGTCCCTCCAGTTCACCCCAGCAGGCCAGCGATGGTCTCCGCGGCAGGCGGGGAGAGGTCACCCTTCGCCGGGCAGCAACTCACCTCCCTCCCCCAGCATGGCGGGAATCGCTCCTTCTCACTGGAAAAAAGTTGGCAATTTCTCCTCAGGAAATGGAATTTCCTGACGAAAGCTGATGGGGCACCAGACCCCACCACCCCTCACCACCAGTAGTGATGAATGAGCAGCTAGAGCTAAAGGTCTCCGGGAAGGGCTCAGCACAGCCCCCTGCCCCAGGGCCCAGCACAGCCCCCGGCCCCTGCCCCTGGGCCCGGCAGAGCACCTCTCCCCGGCCCCCGCGGCACTAGAAACCCCCCCCCCCCCGGCCACCGGAGCCGCCCCTCCCCCTCTCCCCTGTGGGCGTGCACAGGGTTCCGGGCTAAGGAAGTTCTGCGGGGAACTCGCCCGGCAGCGGCACGGCGGATCGCCTGTCCCCCCACCCTGGCAGCCTGCCAGAGGGGAACAGCCCCGGGTCTGCACCCCTCCTCCCATGGGCTCCGTTTGTGGGGGCTTCCTGCAGCTCCTGCTCCTCCATCATGTCCCCGGGCCGTCCCCCTGTCACCCCGCACCCGGAATGCGGGTGTCTGGGGCACCGCCACGTCCTGCTGCCAAGGCCAGTGTGACCAGTGTGCCAAGACTGGTGTGACCAATGTGCCCACGCCTGCCGCCTGGGTTGGGCACTGGCAGAAGGAAACCTTTTGGTCACTGGGGTTCGGGGACCTCAGCCCCAGCTGACAGCTGTCTGTCGGTGTTCCTGGGGACAGATCCAGCCAGCGCTGAGGGCAGGTCCGGTGGAGAGCAAGGTGCAGCTCTCGGGACACGCTCTGGCTCTTCAGAGGAGGCCAGTGAGGAGCTGGCACCTTGTGCCATGTCTGGAGACCCGAGGAGGTGCTGGATTGTGTCACCGGCTGTGGTGTCAGGCTGTCGTGCCCTGGTGTCCCCAAGGGCCACGGTGTCTCTCACCCTCACCGCTGGCAAGGGACTGTGACTGCCACTGAGAGGAGCAGCCAGAGGTGACACTGCTCTCCCCGGCCCACCAACTCCTCCACGCTCCTCTGCCCTTCCTGCTCTGCTCGGAAAGGTCCCCAGCCCGTGGCCATCTGACTGGGAAGGTCGATGGGAACGAGCTCTTTCCAGCCTGGCCAGGTTCTCCTCTTAAAACCCCAAACTGTGGCGATCTTGTTAGTCTGAGTCCCAGAGAACACCCGCCTGGGGTCTAGCTGGGGGTCAGAGCCTGACTCGTGCGACAGCACGGTGGGGCTGAGGCAGGACAGGGTCACCAGAGGAGTGACCTCGATCCTTCAGTCCGAGTGCAGCGCGGGACACAACACACTGTGCTGTGAGAAGAGGGCAGTGCTGGTGCCACTGCGTGGTGCTGAGCGGGGAGAGCAGCGATGCCCGGCTGGGGAGCTGCCCCGTGGTCACCCGGCTTTGCCATTCAGGGTTTGGGGCTTTCGCCAGCACAGCAGAGACAGGGACCTGTGGGAGCGGGGCCAGAGGAGCCTCAGCAATGCTGGGAGGGCTGGAACCCCTCTGTTGGGAGGCCAGGCTGGGAGAGCTGGGGGGGTTCAGCCTGCAGGGGAGAAGGCTCCCCAAGGGGAGACGGTTGACATCTGAATCACATCTCTTTTTATAGCCAGGCGGTCGGGTTGCTGCAATTGCAGCTCCCAGCCCAAGCCCAGCGCCTCCTTGGGTTAACGACCATCGTCATGCGGGGCACCAGGGAACATATTTTGCTCGGTTCCCAGAAAAGCGAGCCTCTCTCGGGGGATGCTCTCTGTACGCTGGCTCTGCTCTCCCAGTGGGATCCTGTGAGCAGCCCTTGCTGCTGGCTGGAGACGGGCTTCTGCTCGCAGGGCTGCACTAGCCAGGGCACGAGCCGGTGCCTGTGCCGGGGGCTGCAGCTTCCCCTGCAGATGCCTGGGAAGAGGCAGCAAGGGCAACGCATTGCACAGTTGTGCCTTCTAGGATGCTACGGCCCTGCTTGCAACAGCTTCTAAAGTCCAGGAATGCCAGGCTGGGGCTCTGACTGGGTCTGGAAGGTCCTGCTGCCCCGTGGGTGAGGGTGTCAGTGGCTTGGGTCTGCCCAGGGTTCCTCACTGCCGGCCCAGGTCCCGGTTTCTGTGTGTCACGGCACATCAGCCATTCCTCTGAGCTCTGGACAGCTTTCAGCACGGGATCGCAACGTGCTGGGCTCCTGTTCACACGTAGTGGCAGTTAATTAACAGGCGGGCTAATTTCCCTTTACCTTGATAGCAGACGACAAATCCCAGCTTGCTTTTCTGGTTTGTTTGTTAATTGCCGCATATGTTTGTTTGGTTTTCACTGGTGCCTATTAAGACATCGGTGGCTGCTGGCTCCTCTCACCAGCTGTGGATTCACCTGAGCACAACCCCATTGCTTGCTCTGGGGGAAAGGATGTGTCCCGTTTGGAGGGCTTTTCAGAAAAATCACTGCTCTCTTGTACTCCCTTGTGTTGACTTTTAAAGCAGTGCGCATACAGAAGAAAGTTTAATTTGAGGTTTAAAAAACTCTTCTAATGGCTGAGTCTCTTTCCCTCATCCCCTTTCTCTTCCCCTCCAGGGAGGGGAGGTGTTAACAGAGACTGTTACAGGTCTAAGGGGCTGCCCTGACCATAACCCGTGACAGCTTGCTTTAAGGAGAGTCCATTTTGCTAGAAGAACAGGTATTTTAGAATTTGAAAGACTTACCCAGGTACAGGAATTTAAGCTAAATTGTCCCCATTGCTCTCCGGACAAGCCCCCCCCCAAGTCATCTGTCCATCAGACAGTAGCTCAGGGTGGGTTTTTCACAGCTGGGCCGGGGAGCAGGTGCTGTGGGCCGGGCCGGGCCTCATTCCCTGCAGCCAGGGGGACAGAGAACACTGTGTGTGCTCCAGATCCCTTACTCTGTCTTCCCAAGGCCTTTAAGTTTCCCATCACCACCTTCAGACTTCTTGTTGGTGCCTACCTGAAAAGTCAACACTGGACAGTAATCTGAGGGTAAGCAGCTTTCTCTTCACATCTTTAAGCCAGATCCCGGGAAGACAGCAAACTGCTCTAAGAAATGAGTCCTACCTGCATACTGGACCTTCTGCTCCCTCCAAAGTGGATCTCCCACTGCAGTGACCTCTCTTTTTGTCTTTATTGAAGAGGTTTTGATGCATTGTGTGGGCTGACCTGACCTTGCCACACCTCCAAGCCAGATGCACCACCGTCCTCGCCATGGCTTGGTTGCACCTGCAGCATCTCATGAGGCACCTGGGAAGGTGAGGTGGTCACTGAGGAGAAACATCTGTGGCACTGCACGGGAGCTGGTGGCCATTGCCCCCCTTCCCTGTGCTCAGGCAGGCGGAGGGAGGACAGGGAATGTCCCATGCTCCTCAACCTGCTCACCTCCTCCTACAGCTCTGTCAGTGAGCATACAAGTTCTCCTGCTGCTTTTGCTCCCTGGACCACTTTTTATGGGTCGGGGGCTGGTTGTGGTGGTTCCAGCAACACCCAGACCTTGTCAACGGCTCTAGAAAGAGCTGCCAGCTCCTGCCGGTCTCAGTCTTTTCTGCTACGAACAGCCCTCAGAAATCCCTGAGGTAAGAGGGAAAGTGTGGAGAAAGGAAGAACCACAGAATTACTGAGGCTGGAAAAGCCCTCGGAGATCGTCAAGTCCAGCCTATGACTCAACACCGCCACATGGGCCAGACCATGACACTGCCACATCCAGCCTTGCTTTAGACACCTCCGGGGACGGTGACCCCACCGCCTCCCTGGGCAGCCCAGCTCTCCCTTGGTTGGGGAGCCGCAGGGTAGAGACCAGTTGGGAGGGGAGGGCAAGGCTGCGGGGAGACCTTACTGGGGCCTTCCAGTATCTGCAGGGGGCTGCAGGAAAGCTGGGGAGGGGCTTTTGAGGCTGTGGGGCAGTGATGGGACTGGAGGGAATGGATTAAAACTCGAGAGAGGTCGATTGAGGTTGGACATTAGGAAGAAGTTCTTCCCCAGGAGGGTGGTGAGACACTGGCTCAGGGTGCCCAGAGAGGGGGTGGAAGCCCCATCCTTGGCAGTGTTGAAGCCCAGGCTGGCTGGGGCTCTGAGCACCCTGCTCAGCTAAGCTCAAGCATAGGGATAATACTGCTCCTCAACTTTGACCGCTCATTAAAACTGAGTTCCTGTATGATGGGAACAATAAGGATGAGCCAGAAATTTTGACTAAGAAATACCCTATAGTGCAACTGAACTAGCAAAATTACAAGAAAAATATAGCCAGCTCCCTAGGGAGTCTGAGACCGAGTATGTATGGAGAGTCTCTCTCATCAGGGCAGACAGAATAAAACTCAATGAGGACGAAGCACAGGGATATTGGGGTCCTGGTGTATTCCTGATGGTGGATGATAGGCGGGCACCCTGGTCTCTGACTCAGCGAGTGGCATACTGGGCTGGAGGGCTGGACCTGTTGGAAAGGAGGGATCCAGTGGTTATCCCCACTTCGGGATTAGACCAATTAACCGAGAGTGTGCAGAAGGCTTGCCTTCAATTAATGCATGAAAGGCTGCTGATCCCACACCAACCCTCCCCAGTGCTGGTAAAGGCTAACCGCAATTGAATGACGCAGCTGGTAAAGGGCCTCCCTGAGCCTTTGAAACTGTACGCCATTCAGATCCAGGATCTCCTGAGGGCAGCGATGGTTTTGGAAGGAAGGAACAATTTAGGACCTTTTCTGAAAGGCTTCAGCATTGGGAGGGAGGCAGGAGGGGCCTACACAAGCAGGAACTGCTCTCACCTGGGATGAGGTTGCTCAAGAGCTGATCAGCTACAGCCACTGCCTCAGAATTTCAAGTAGGGAACATAGGGAGTAACTGCTGTAAGGAGGGCTGCATTGTAGAATAGATCCCCTAGACACTCAATAAAGTATCCTGGGTCAGGAATGACCAGAAATGAGCTGTGGAAACATGGTTTAAACAAGGGGATACCCAAAGAGTTGATGGATGGCCTTCCCCTTCCTAATTTGCAGCTATTAATGAAGCTGTGGAAAGGCCCAGATAAGGCTTTGGAAGGGGAAAAAAGTGCACCAACTTTTCCCCCTGCTGCAAGGACAGTCACCCCTTCAGCCCCGCCTTGGGAGGGAATAGGAGTTGGTGCTGATGCACAGCTGGGAAACTGCTGGCCCCATCCCCAGTAAGTGAGCCGGGGGATGGGCAGTGGATTCATTTTAGAAGGCTCGCAGAAAACTCCAAAGGTGACTTATTAATCACTTTTCCCTTAGGCCCCCTTAAAACTCCTGTCACATTTTTAGTGGACACCGGGACACAGATGTCTGCTTTAAGAGAAGATGTGGCAACACGGTGCCACATTAGTAGTAAAAAAGAAGCAGTTGACGAGGAGAACAACAGGCCCCTACCCTCGATTAGTGAGGGATGAGGAAGAAGAGGAAATATTTGACCAATAAGATGGACCCTCAACAGGAAGATTGGTGAAGGGGGTAACGGAATTGAAGCAGGAGGCAGAAACCACCCAGTCCCTGACTTCGTCAGAACTTCGAGACCTGAGGAAAGATTACAGCCGCCAGATAGGGGAATGGATTGTTACCTGGCTGCTTCAGTGCTGGGATAATGGGGCTGACACCCAACAGCTAGAAGGTAAGTAAGACCAACAGCTGGGCTCCCTTGCTAGGAATCGTGGAATCGAAAGAGGAATTGGAAAAGAGGCTGCAATTTACAGTCTATGGAGACGGCTCCTTTCAAGCATTAAAGCAAGATATCCATTTAAGGAAGACTTAATGAACTCCACCTCCTCAGGGAAGTGGTCCACTGCTGATGAGGATATCCAGTACCTGAGGGAACTAGCAGTACTGGAAGTTGTCTATGGGGATTTAGATAATGATGAGCATCCCAAAGATCTAGAGGAAGTTCAATGTACAAGGGCTATGGGGAAGAAAGTGATCAAGAGCACACCGGCATCATATTCTGCCAGCTTGGCAGCAATATACTATCCACAAATGGATAACCCAACTGTGGAAACTGTCTCTTCCTGGCTTTAGAACTTTGAAGAGAGTCTTGGCACCTCCATGTCCCTAAGGGCTAGCACCTTGGATATCAGGAGTTCCCCAAGGAATCAGTCAGTCAGAGGGAAAGGGAGCCCCAGGAGTATGCCATGTGGTGCACTCTGGTTCTTTCTGCATGACCAGGGGGAGGACATGAGGAAGTAGGATGGTGAACCTACCTTTAAGCTGGAAGCATGTGTACAGGAATTGAAAGGGAAGACAACCGTTAAAAAGGGGCCATCCAAGAAGACCATTAATGTAGTCGGTGTCGAAACACAAGAAGGCAATCGACCATCTCGCAGATATGGGAAGACTAAAATCACCTCCAATGAGCCTGATGAGGGGACTTCTGGTTTGACACAGCAAGGGTCAGACAGTGAATATTCTGACCAGGAACAGGAATAGAGGAGACCTGCCTCCAGCCAGGTGGAGGAAAGGGACAATCGGATTTACCGGACTGTGTGGATCCAATGGCCTGGTACTTTGTCGGAGACGGCGGGAGAAAAGCGGCACTCAATGTGAGCGATCAGGCAAATCTCGTTTATTAGAGATCAGAAGGCGGGACCCCAGGAGGAGGACGTTGTGTTCCTGGTTGGCACTGGAGCGTCTAGGACTTCATTAAATGTTATACCTCAAGGACTGAAACTATCAGACAAAGAATAACAGTCTCAGGGGAAAAAGGGGAAGGATTCCCTGTCCCCATTTTTGAAAATACCACCTTAAAACTAGGTGATGAGATAATGCATGGGCTTTTTTTTTTTTTTTTTATTTATCCCTGATGCAGAGAGTCAATACTACAATTAGGATTGGAATTGGGAACTCAGGATGACCAGATTGTAATACCCATGTCTTTATTCCATCTAATCAGTGAAGGGAAACTGAGGGTAAATCCAGAAAGGATAAAAGAAAGAGTTGAATTACCTCTCCCAAACACTCAAAAGGAGCTGCAGAAATTCTGGGGACTGACAGGCTATTGTCACCTATGGGTTGAATCCTATGCACTGGAAACAAAGGGATTCTATTTAAAATTGTTAGAAGGAGAGCCTAATGATTTAGTATGGACTAATGAAGGAAAAGAAATATGGATGCTTAAGAGTTTATCCTATAGCTAAACAAATCCCTGAAAGGTGCATTGTTTGTAAAAAGATAGATAAAAAAAACTTCTCAAGAAACAATCTCAAGGAGGAAGAGAACCTGGTTTAAGACCTTGTCAAAGTATCCAGGTGGATTTTGCAGAATTACCACCTATAGGAGTGTTGAAATATATCCTGTTATTAGTTGTTTAGTATTAGTATTATTGATTAGTATTAGCTGGGTAGCAGCATCTCCAATGGCTACAGCCACAGCTGCAGGAGAAATTAAAATCCTTCTAGAACAAATTCTTCCCAGGTATGGAATAATTGAAAATATAGATTCAGAGCAAGGAAGTCACTTTACATCCAAAGTGCTTCAAGGGACTATGGAAGGATTAGGGATATCTTGGGACTTTCATACTCCCTGGCATCCACCCTCCTCTGCTGGGGTTGAACAAATGAATCAGACCCTAAAGAAACAATTATTAAGGTTAATTTTAGAAACTAAATCACCCTGGATTAAATGCTTGCCCATTGCCTTCTTGAGAATTCGAACTGCACCTCGGAAAGACTTAGGTGTATCTCCCTGTGCAATGGTGTTTGGCCTACCTTCTACGGGTGGAGTAGGAAAAACCCCAAGGTTTGCAACCAAAGATACTTTTCTTAAGAACTATATACTCAGGCTGTCCTCTTCTTTATCCTTCCTCAGAAATAAAGGACTCCTTGCACAAACAAGGGTGAGTGTCAGGAGGATGGAGCCAGGCTCTTCTCTGTTATGTCCAATGACAGGACAAGGGGCAATGGGTGTAAGCTGGATCATAAGAGGTTCCACAGAAGCATGAGGAAAAACTTTTTCCCTGTGAGGGAGACAGAGCTCTGGAACAGGCTGCCCAGAGGGTTTGTGGAGTCTTCTTCTTTGGAGACATTTAAAACCCGCCTGGACATGTTCCTATGTGACCTGCTCTAGGTGGTTCCGCTCTGGCAGAGGGTTTGGACTAGATGATCTTTCAAGGTCCCGTCCAACCCTTAATATTCTGTGATTCTATGATATCCAAAGAACTTTTTAAAAGTTGTGTACAAATCTACTACCCTTTGTATAAATACCTTTGACTAGTTAGGTTCAATATGCCTCAACATTATTAGACTTTTTTATATAACCTTTGTCATAGAAATAAAGGTGTTCAGAACTGTCTTTTGCTATGTTGAGGAACTGTAATATGCTATTTCCATATGTGGCAAAAAGAGACTAGACTGCAAGGATCAAGCAAATGATCCATTTGAGCTTCACTTACAGGTTTAATGCTCCACTATTGTAGGTTTCAACAGATACAATGGAAGAATGCACTAGTATCACTTAAAACCAAAAATGGGCTGTAACATCCTAAAAAGCATGATAAATAATATAGTGTGTTAGTTGATCGCCCGCAGTTGCAAACTTGTAGCATGCTAGATATTCACTTACCCTTCCAGGTAAGGGCTCTTAATCCCAGAAAAGTGACCTTGACCAGTATCCTAACCAAGGAGGAAGGGCCTCTATACAGGCGAGATGTAGCATTGGAGAGGTAACTCCCAGTTCCTAACCTGAACCATAGGGTTTTCATCCCCTGATTTACGTGACTGAGGGCAAGACTATGCCTGAGTGGATTATATCATCTGGATATACCAGGCTGTTGGTTGAAACCAACACTGAAACCCTTCGGTCTCTCTTTATCTTTCTTTCTCAGGCAGCTGTATAGTGGTTTGGATTAAGACTCAGGGCATATCATTTGTTTGGGGATTTCAGGGCTCAGTTCAAGTTTTGGTTCTTTGTATGATGCAGCACTGCCCTGTTTGGTCTGTGGCTTATGGACAACTTATGCCTGAGATATCTACAGAGATTCCCATGGGTCATCTCTGCATAGATAATAGCCTTTGGGCTTTTGGATTACTTTTTCAAAGATCAGCCTTTTCCTTTTAAAGGGAAAAAGAGCGATACACACTAGGAGGGGATGGCCATTTGGGAGGAATATAAGGCTGTTGTCAGAGGATGTAGGGAGGCAGTTAGGAAAGCTAAGGCCTCCTTGGAGTTAAACCTTGCAAGGGAGGTCAAGGACAAAAGAAAGGGCTTCTTCAAATACCTTGCAGTCAAAACAAACACTAGGGGCAATGTAGGCCCACTGTTGAATGAGACAGGTGCCATAGTGACAGAGGATATGGAGAAAGCAGAGTTACTGAATGCCTTCTTTGCATTTTCTATACTGCTGGAGACCGTCCTCAGGAGCCCAAGACCACTGAGGCCCCTGAGGAAGTAAGGATAGAGGAGGAGACTTCCTTAGTTGATGAGGACTGGGTTAGGGATCAACTGAGCAATCTGGATGTACATAAATTCATGAGCCCCCATGGGATGCACTCGCGAGTGTTGAGGGACCTGGTGGAAGTCATTGCTAGACCACTCTCCATCATCTTTAGTACATCATGGAGAACAGGAGAGGTGCCTGAGGACTGGAAGAAAGCAAATGTCACTCCGGTCTTCAAAATGGACAAGGAGGACCCAGATAACTACAGACCAGTCAGCCTTACCTCCATCCCCAGAAAGGTGATGGAACAACTTATCCTTGGCGCTGTCTCTAGACATATCAAGGACAAGAGCATCATCAGGAACAGTCAACGTGGTTTTACCAAGGGGAATTCATGTTTGACCAACCTGATAGCCTTTTATGAGGACATAATTGGATGGATAAAGGATGGTAGAGCAGTGGATGTGGTTTATCTTGATTTCAGTAAAGAATTTGACATAGTCTCCGTCAGCACCCTTGCAGCTAAACAGAGAAAGTGTGGTCTGGATGATTAAGTAGTGAGGTGGATTGTGAACTGGTTGAAGGAAAGAAGTCAGACAGTCAGACCATTGTGGTCAATGGGGAAGAGTCTAGTTGGAGGCCTGTATCTAGTGGAGTCCCTCAGGGGTCAGTACTGAGGCCAGTACTATTCAATACATTCATCAATGACCTGGATGAGGGAACAAAGTGCACTGTCAGCAAGTGTGCTGAGGATACAAAACTGGGAGGAGTGGCTGACACACCAGAAGGCTGTGCTGCCATTCATCAAGACCTAGACAGGCTGGAGAGTTGGGCAGGAAGAAATTGAATGAAATACAAGGGCAAGTGTAGAGTTTTGCATCTGGGAAAGAATAACCCCAGGTACCAGTATAGGTTGGGGATTGACTTGTTAGAGAGTAGCATAGGGGAAAGACTTCCTGAGCTTACCCATGAGGATGTTATGGGAGACAGTGTCAAAAGCCTTGCTGAAGTCAAGGTAGACAACATCCACTGATGTCCCTGCATCTACCCATTGAGTCACACCATCATAGAAGGCTATCAGATTAGTCAGGAATGACTTCCCTTTAGTAAATCCATGCTGGCTACTGTTGATAACCTTCTTTTCTTCCATGTGCTTAGAGATGATCTCTAGAATGAGTTGCTCCATTACCTTTCCAGGAATGGAGTTGAGGCTGACTAGTCTGTAATTACCAGGGTCTTCCTTCCTGCCCATTTTGAAGACTGGAGTGACATTGGCTTTCCTCCAGTCCTCAGGCATCTCACCTGGCATCTCATCTCTCAAAAATGATGGGGAGTGGTAGAGCAACAACATCAACTAGCTCCCTCAGCACTCGTGGGTGCAGCCCATCAGGGCCCATGGATCTGTGTGTGTTTAGTTTATGCAAGTGATTTCTATCCCAGTCCTCATCGGCCAGTGGAGAGCCTTCCTCCTTCCAGGCTTTCATTCTTACTTCCAGGGTCAGGGATTCCTGAGGGCTGGTCTTAGCTTAGTATTTGAAGAAGCCCTTCTTGTTCTCTTTCACTTCCTTTGCCAGAGTTAATTCCAAGAGGGCCTTGGCCTTCCTTGTTTCATCCCTACATACCGTGACAATAGTCCTATAATTCTTCCAAGAGATCAGTCCCTTTTCCCATATACTCTGAACTTCTTTCTTCCATACTTCTTTCCACATACTGTGAACTTTCTTCCACATGAGTTTTTTCATCAGCTTCTTGCTCATCCATGCAGGTCTCCTACCTCCTTTACTTGATTTTTTACTGAAAGGAATGCTTTTTTTCAAAGGATGGCAGGTATTGGTGGCGGGTACTCTTTGTGCACACAGTACACTTGCTTTGTGTTGAAAGCTCTCCACAGGTATGTGATTCACATGGAACTGATGTTTGATATTGCTTTGCTGTCATGGTCTGGTTTTATCTTTCAAATTTACAGGACAACAAACTGTAAATTACTTGAACATGGGTCTTGCATTACTAACCTTCAGGGCAATACCATTCATGGTAACCCCACTATTCCCCCACAAAAGTATTGATTAGATTGCCTTGGTTATCCATCTGGGTATCCATTTGCTTCCTTGAACTGGAGCCTTTTTTTGCTCTGGAGTCCATTCCCAGATTGCATTTTTGTTTAATAAGTTATAGAATCATGGAATCATCTAATATTTCTTTTGCTTTCCTATTTTAAATAAATATACACTAAAATCCCTTTGGATTCAGTTTGGTTTTAATTCGACTATAACACTAACAAGACACAGGATAATCTTAGAATCATTGAGTGGCTTTTCTTATCGCTTCAACCTCATAAAACCATTGTCACACGCATTGAAATGATCGCTGCCCTGATAATCAAAGGGAGACAGTGTTTGCGAGAACTATGTGGCAAAGAATTTTCTGTTTTCATACTGCCGCTAGAGAAGACATATGGACTGGGCGTTACAATCATCAGTGAATATACAAATGGCTCTCTGCAGTTTTACAGGAGCTATTTCCACACACATGCCAGCACATAAACTATGTGGATTTTTTCAGGCAATTACGATTATGGAGCAACCTCAATGTAGCAGCGTTCTTCAGATGCACCTAGAGTATTTACAGATGGTGGTTGTGTGGCAAAAGAGCAACGGTGAATGGGCAAGCGATGTTCAAATGGTAAAAGGATCTCCACGGATTGTAGAGCTCGGCACGGTTGTGAGACCTCTGGAACTATGGCCAACTGTGGTTAAAATTGTGTCTGATTCACAATATGTTGTGGGCGTTGTGTCTTGTATTGAATGGGTATTGGTAAAATAGGTGCCTAACGAACAATTATTTTTTTTTGTTAAATCAGCTCTGGACACTGGTGAGTCGAAGAAGTGAGCCCTCTTTTATCACGCATGTACGCAGTCATTCATCCTTGCCCAGACCTATTGCAGAAGGAAATGCCCAAGCGGACCTCTTGGCTGGAGTGGCTGCTCTGCTGCGCCAACTCCGGAAACTCTTGAACAAGCTCGACTTTCTCACACTTTTTATCATCAGTCAGCAAAGACCTTGACACTAATGTTTTCTATTACTCTGAAACAGGCTCGACAGATTGTATCGGCCTGCCTAGATTGCCAATTACTACCGCCACTAACAACAGGAGGTGTCAACCCCCCGGGCGTTGAAGCCTTGCAACTATGGCAAACCGATGTTACTCACATTTCTGAGTTTGGTTGTGAAGGCAGGAGATGGGATGTCTGGTAGAATTTTACTAATCTTTGGACAAACAACAACAATAAATAGGTAGTTTGTATAGTAGGGACATATTGTAAAATTTATAACCTTGTAGATAGCGATTATCTCCAGGACATCTTGAGACACCCGAGCATGCTGAACAGACAAGAACTGGTTTTGTGGCAAGAATAAGGATTTTAGGCTTTAGGTCACTAAAAGAAGACTGCCCTTTCTAAGAAATATAATGAATATGTATGTTTAGCCTGCATATAAACTCTGTACCTAGCTTGTATCGGCAGGCACATTTGGAGGAGTGATCCCCTGTGTGTCTGGCGCTGCAAAATAAAGAATGCCTGCTTAATAACTTCAGTTATTGAGTTTTTCACTGCATCAGGTGGTAGGCATTCACAGACAGAAAGCTTCATATGGTTATTTGACTCTAAAAAACACCTACTTTTTCAGAATAAATACATAAATTTTACATTTCTAGCAATCAGCCATCCCTACTCTTTAGTTCACTGTACCGTCACCAAATGATCTTTTCTTAAACTGTTATCCAGTGAAAGAGATCAATGAGCAGTCTAGCTCTGTTCCCAGCAAACCACAAACATGTCTCCACTTAAGGCTCAGGGCAAGCTCACATGAAATACAGAGCAGGATTTCTCTCTATTAGCCCCTTTACCCCCTTTCCTCCTAGAGGAGAATAAAAAGGGGAATAAGGGAAAAAAAAAAAAGCCTCACCAAGATTGAAAGTTAAGACTATAACAAATTTAATGAATAGCAGGAGAAAAACATGAAAAAAAAAAAAAAGGAATATTAAGGGAAGGATATACAACAATATACAAAAACAATGGATTGCACAGCACACATGGAGTCAGGCCCAGCCATGCTGAGATGCAGTCACATCTAGCAGAGCCAGGAAAGGAAAAGGCTTTCCCTCCCCTCCTCTCCTTGTTTTATGGAGTGTGGCAGGGAAGGGAAGGGAATAACAGCTGCCCTCTGAGGCCTCGGGGTCCTAGGGTTATCATCTGTTCCTCTCAATCTGTTAACCCTTAAACCACAACAACATTAAATATGAAAACACTGAGCAGTAGGATTAGGCTGCCTTAGAACTCCTTCTAAAGAAACAAATTTATAAAATTGAGTTTTCCCTGCAGCCCTGAATTTTCAGTGCTTTACAGTTATTTTTTACAAATATAGACAAGGTGTCCTAATTTTTTCTTTTGCACCCATGTTTTCACTTTCTCAAAATTTCTATCCATTCACTGTATATTGTCTTCAGTGGTTTCAATAGCTTGTTGGACACCTTGTTGGGAGTGGAGCACCTCTCTTATGAGGAGAGGCTGAGAGAGCTGGGTCTCTTTAGCCTGAAGAAGAGGAGACTGAGGGGGAATCTCATTAATGTCTTTAAATATATTAAGGGTGAGTGTAGAGAGGACGGAGCCACACTCTTCTCGGTGTCATCCAATGAGGGACAGGGTTTAGTGGGTTTGATAGGGCTGGGAGTAAGGCTGGACTGGATGATCTTGAAGGTCTCTTCCAGCCAAAGCTATTCCATGATTCTAACTTTTCACAAGACCAGTTACAAAACTCAAAACGTTTTTCTCTCCACCGAGCTGTTCAGCCCCTCAGGAAGAAAACACCAAGCAACAAACCACAAAGAGTCTTTTGTGGAGGGTTTCCTGACACCATCTGTACATGAGCTCAGGCAGCTGTTAAAGGCGGCCTTCTTCCGAAGGGGGGACAAGAGCGAGGCCGGTAACGAGAGCGGAGAGAGGACAAACTGTGCGTCGGGAGTGGTTCGACTTCCTAAGGCGCCCTGCAACAGCAGAGTGCCAGCCAGGGGAGGTCAGGGGGGGGTTTACGGCCGAGATGAAGCCCCTGGTCCCAGCGAGCGTCTGCCTAACTGCGTTTTGCAGAAGAGCGGTTCCACTGTCACGCTCCGTCTGCACATTTGCTGCTCGGATATCTTCCGGGCTTCGCTTGTAACGGTGACGTTTTTCCAAGCCAAGGAGTACTACTGCTGCAGGATGTGGCATCAATGTAGACACACCAACTGGTTCTGTAAAGGTCTTTACGGGCATAAGCGTGTTCCTTGTCCTATCGCTGGGCACTACAGAAAAGAGCCTGGCCCCTTCCATTTGACACCCACCCCTCAGAGATTTGTAGACATTAATTAGATCCCCTCTCAGTCTTGGCAAGACTGAACAGCCCCAGTTCCCTCAGTCATTCTTCACAAGGGAGATGCTCAAGTCCCTTAATCATCCTCGTAGCCTCCGTTGGACTCTTTCCAGTAGATCCCAGTCTCTCTTAAATTGGGGAGCCCAAAACTGGACACAATAGTCCAGGTCTGCTGATATCAGTACTCCTTGGGAGGAGTGGCTGACACACTGGGAGGCTGTGCTGCCATCCAGTGAGATCTGGACAGGCTGGAGAGCTGGGCAAAGGGGAACCAAATGAAGTTCAACAAGGGCAAGGGTAGAGTCCTACACCTGGGGGGGGAACACCACCATGTACCAGTACAGGGGAGGGGGGACCTGCTGGGGAGCAACTCTATGGAGAGGGACCTTGGTGTCCTGCTGGACAGTAAGTTCTCCATGGGACAGCACTGGGCCCTTGTGGCCAGGAAGGCCAATGGTTTCCTGGGGGCATCAAGAAGAGTGTGGGCAGCAGGTCGAGGGAGGTTCTCCTCCCCCTCTACTCTGCACTGGTGAGACGGTCTTTGTTTGAACCAATCATATATGTACACACATTCTTAAGAAAGATATAAAAAAGGCTTGTTAGTACAATAAAGGGGCTTTTTAGCTCTTGGCTTTGAAGCTTTTTGATCACATTTCTCTATGTGTCGTTGTCAGAGATGGTGACAAGGGCGGTGTATTGTATGCCTCAACATTGCTGTATCAGTGTAAACAGACTTCGAACCACAAACTGGACGACGACTTGTCCAAGATAGTGACAGAGCAACCTGGCTGTATCAGTGGGGACAGACTCCAAACCACAAACTGGACAATGGTTTGTCAGAGATGGTGCCATATCAGTGTGGAAAACTGCAGTCCCACCCTTATGCATGCGCCCAGACCCAGGGCCTGGAAGACCAAGGGGTCCTGAGACCCCTGAAGACCACCTGAGATGCCTCAGGTATGGTGTGGGGCATGCGTGCCACCGACAAGTGGTGGGTGCGGATAAGCAGAATAGTCCCCAATAAAAGAACAGGAGCCCCGAACATTGGACGGAACATTTTCCCACCGGACCTGAAAGCAAATCAGACTGATGGGACGCCACAGATCCATGGTGGTAGCTATTGCAACTGACCCTTATCTTCCTTCCTTTCCTTTCTCTCTTTCTCTCTTTCTCTCTGCTTTGCAAACTTTTTGTCAGGCAAATAAAGTCACTTGGCACTTGATTCCATTTTGAGTCTTAATTCTGTTCCCGAGAATACGAGCAAAATCTCGCTCTGGTCTATGACCGGCAAGCAACAGTCGTGTCCTTCTCTACAACACCTGGTGACAAATGGTGACCCCGACGTGATTCTAACACCGAGGAGATAACTGAGGGCGGTGGGAAGAGCCGTGGAGACAGAGCCCAGTCTAGCGTAAGCGGCGAGAAGAGATGCATAGTCTAGACCTTTTGAGATCAACACCGTACAGGTGAGTGGCTGGGAACCATGGGCGCTAGCTTGACAAAGGAGGAGGGTGTGATTGTGACAATGTGGAAGTTGCTGCTTCAGCACAGGGGAGTCAAGCTGGGTGAAATAGTGCTCTGAAAAATGTTGTTGTGGAGCAAAGCACCAGGATATGAAGTTAGTACTGCTACTGCATTTAGTGTGAGCAAATGGGAAGAATTGGGACAGAAATTGTTTGAGTGTGCCTCGCAGGGTAATAAGAATGAGACTGACCTCCTTACAACATGGAGGTTATTAAAAGAGACTTTGAAGGACTTTAAGGCGGAGAAAGAAAGCTCAGGGGCCCCAGTTCCACCCAGTTCCCAGCACCAACTGGTCTGGGTGGTCCCCCCACCCCCGCAGGACACCTGGGTGCACCAGTTACACCACTGGGCCCAGTAAGACCAGTTCCATCCCTGCTTGCGTCAGCGACCCCCGGCCCGGTTATGCCCCAGTTACACCCCAGTCCCAGACCAGTTTACGCCACTGGCTCTGGGTCCCACCCCAGTGGCATCCCACTGGACTCCAGTTACACCCCAGTCCCAGACCAGTTTACGCCACTGGGTCTGGGCCCCACCCCAGTGGCATCCCACTGGACTCCAGTTACATCCCAATTACACCCCAGCTGCACCCCAGTTGCATCACTGGGTCTGGGCCCCACCCCCAGTGGCATCCCAGCTGAACCCAGTTGCATCCCAATCACACTCCAGTTGCACCCCAGTTGCGCCACTGGGTCTGGACCGCACCCCAGTGGCAGCCCAGTTCACCCCGCTTATTTCCCAGTTGCAACACCGGGTCTGGGGCGCACCCCAGTTGCACCCCAGTTGCACAACTGGGGATGGGCCACAGCCCATCCGCATCCCAGTTTACACCAGCAAGGCTTGGCCCAGCACCCCTTAACAATCCAGCGCTGGACCCAGTATCACCAGTTACACCCCGGTTGAGGTGCAGCCACCAGTTTGGAACACTGGGACTGGACCCCATACCAGTTACACCCCAGTGTCCCCCCCCCAGTGTGCCCAGTCCCATCCCAGTTACACCCCAGTTTGGACCACTGGGCCTTGTCCTCACTCCAATTACACCCCAGTTTATACTCCTGGGCTTGGCCCCCCATCCCAGTTACACCCAGTTTGGACCACAGGGACTCATCCTCACTCCAGTTACACCCCAGTTTATACTCCTGGGCTTGGCCCCCCATCCCAGTTACACCCCAGTTTGGACCACTGGGACTCATCCTCACTCCAGTTACACCCCAGTTTGTAGCACTGGGCTTGGCCCCCCATCCCAGTTACACCCCCCAGGGCCTCCCCAGTTCCCACCAGTGGGCCCAGTTCCATCAGTTCCACCCCAGTTTGGACCACTGCGTTTGGTCCTCATCCCAGTTCCACCCCAGTTTGGACCACTGGGTTTGGTCCCCATCCCAGTTTCACCCCAGTTTGGACCAGTGGATTTGGTCCCCATCCCAGTTTGAACCAGTGGGTTTGGTCCCCATCCCAGTTTCACCCCAGTTTGGACCAGTGGATTTGGTCCCCATCCCAGTTTGAACCAGTGGGACGCGCAAGGGACATGCGTGGGACACGCGTGTGCAGAAGGATGAAGGTGTGGGACGCGTGGGACAGGCGTGTGCAGAGGGGCAAATGGGAGGGAGGCGCACGGGACACACGTGTGCAGAGGGAGGGATGCGTGTGGGACGTGTGTGCAACGGGACGGACACACAGGACGTGTGTGGGACACATCTGCAGAGAAAGACACACAAGGGACATGCATGGGACACGTCTGCAGAGAAAAATGCACAAGGGACGGGCATGGGACACGCATGTGCGGGGGGATGGACGCATGTGGGACGTGTGTGCAAGGGGACGGGCACACAGGACACATGTGGGACAAGTGGCTGCAGAGATAGACGCGCAAGGGACATGCGTGGGACACGCGTGTGCAGAAGGATGAAGGTGTGGGACACGTGGGACAGGTGTGTGCAGAGGGGCAAACGGGAGGGAGGCACACGGGACACACGTGTGCAGAGGGAGGGATGCGTGTGGGACGTGTGTGCAATGGGATGGACACACAGGACGTGTGTGGGACACATGTCTGCAGAGAAAGACGTGCAGGGGACATGCATGGGACATGTGTCTGCAGAGAAACAGATGTGCAAGGGACATGTTTGGGACACGCATATGCAGAGGGATGGACACAGATGGGACACGTATGTGCAGAGGCACAGACACATGTGGGATGTATGTGCTGATGAACACATGTGAGACATGTGGGACACATATGCACAACAGGGACATGTGTGTGACACACGTGTATGACCAGGACAGGCGTGTGCACAACCAAGACACACGTGGCATGTGTACAAAAGGCTGGGACACGCACAGAACACACATGTGCAGAGTCAGGACGGACGTGGGGGGGCAGGACACACGTGGGACATGAGTGCAGAGGGCTGGGACACGCAGGGGACACGTGCACGGGGTCGGGATATGCACATTGAGAGCAAGACACGCGTGAGATACAGACACATGAGGACACACAGGGCACTACACGTGTGCACGATCAGCACACAGAGGGGACACGTGTGTGCACAGGGCCAGGACACGCAAGCCACACACGGGTAGGGAGCTCACAGCAGGACGCATGTGAGGCTGGCACACGTGTGATGTATGCAGAGGGGAACACCTGTGAAACACGCATGTGACACGTGTGAAACGGGCACGTGACATGTGTAAAACACACATGTGACACGCGTGGGGCCGCCGCTGTCCCTACCTCAGCCCTCACTGAGCACTGGGGAGGGGAAACTCGCTAAGTCTCTCTCCCTTATTCCTTTTCTCTTCCCCTTTGGGGAGGGAGGGGGGTTAACAGAGAGCACCTGTTATAGGTCTAAGGGGCTGCCCTGACCCTAAACCGTGACACTCCAGACTTTCTCTCTTACTTCCAGGGACTGAGATTCCTGAGGGCCAGTCTTAGCAGTAAAGCCTGAAGCAAAGAAGGCATTCAGTAACTCCAACTTCACTGTATTCTCTGTCACCAGGGCACCCACCTCATTCAGCAGTAGGCCCACATTTTCCCTAATCTCCCTTTTGCTACTGATGTACTTGAAGCCCTTCTTGTCTTTTACATCGTTTGCCAGATTTATTTCCAAGAGGGCCTTATCCTTCCTTCTTGCATTCCTACATATTCTGGCAACGTTCCTACATACCTTCCAAGTGTCCTGTCTCTTTTTCTACATAGTATAAGCTTCCTTCTTCCATTTGAGTTCTTTCAGAAGCTCTTTTTTCGTCCCTGCAGGTCTCTTTCCTTAATCTTGAGAAGCCTCCTCAAGAAGCTTTTACGAAAGGAATAGTAGCAACAGAAGCACTGAAGAAAGGAATGGTTACCTGGAGGTCACTGGAGGAGGCTGTGTAGCATTTGAGCCCATATAGGTCAAATTAATTTCCCAGGTCTGAGATCTAAGCACTGAACCCAAAGAAAATTCCATATCAATTTACAGTGAAAACTTTATTCCAGAATATTTGAGTAATCCATAGACCCTCACTTAATGGTAGGACATTATTTGGTATTCTAGAGTTCTCTTCTTGTAATTTCAAATATAATTTCTTAAACTCAGATTTGATTAATTGAGCTATTTATTTGATAAAACATTTTCCTGGTTTTGTTCGGGAGAGATTTAATTTTCTTCCTAGTAGCTGGTATAGTGCTGTGTTTTGAATTTGCTATGAGAATAATGTTGATAACACACTCATGTTTTGATTTGTTGCTAAGTAGTGTTTATGTCACATCAAGGACTATTCAGCTTCTCATGCCCTGCCAGTGAGAAGGCTGGGGAGAGGGTGGGGGAGGGGCACAAGAAGCTGAGAGGAATCATAGAATCATTTAGGTTGGAAAAGACCTTCAAGATCATCAAGTCCAACCATCAACTCTACCAAGTCCACTGATAAACCATGTCCCTAAGCACCATACCTACACGACTTTTAAACATGTCCAGTGATGGTGATTCCACCACTTCCCTGGGCAGCCTGTTCCAATGCTTGATAACCCTTTCAGTTACCAGCCCCTTCCCCAGCTCCGTTGCCCTTCTCTGGCCACACTCCAGCCCCTCAATGTCCTTCTGGGAGTGAGGGGCCCCAAACTGACCCCAGGATTTGAGGGGTGACCTCCCCAGTGCCCGGTCCAGGGGGATGGTCCCTGCCCTGGTCCTTCTGGCCACGCCAGTGCTGACACAAGCCAGGATGCTGGTGGCCTTCCACCTTCAGCCAGCTGTCAGCCAGCACCCCCAGCTCCTTTTCTGCTGAACACTTTCCAGCCGCTCTTCTCTGAGCCTGGAGCATTGCAGGGGGTTGTGAGCCTAGTGCAGGACCTGGTTGAACATCCATATCTGTATTCAAACTGCAAAACAGGGTAATTAGGCCCACGTTTAATTGTCTAGGCTGCCTCCTTGCTGGAGCTGGGTTGAATGTAATAACTGCCTGTGTGTCAGCCCACCTGTCTGACTCAGCTGTGGGATACCAGGCCTGGCTCTGTGGTTTTGACTGGAAACAAACTCCTAAATATGTTGATGACAGAGGTTATGGGCTATTAGAATTTAGAGTAAGAGGAATGGAAGATGCTGGAACCAGATGGAAAAGGGTGTCTGCTAACGTGATTGACATTTGAGTTTGTCTTGTCACACTCCTGTGCCTTCAGTGCTTACATCTGTCAGAAAACAGAGTAGAATTGCTTAGAAACTGCGGAGCAATTGCTGAGGTGAGATGGCAGCTAAAATTGAAAGCCTCCAAGAGATCTAAGAAACAAGCAGCTTGCACTTAAACTGACCCCTCGAGATGACCAGTGTATGAAATGTACTGGTTTCCCTCGCACACCACAGCAGAGCCTCCCGTGGGTCCAGACTTCAGCCATGCCAACAAGCTGTGGAGAGATGAAACTCTGCTCCTTCTGTTTCAGGTCTTTCCCGCTGCATTTCGATGAGAACTCCTTCTTCAAAGGGAATGAAAAAGAAGCTGCAAAACTGAAGGTAATTGGTCAGCCCTTCTCTTTGGGGACTCCAGTAAGCTCAGGGTACTGGGTCAGGTATTTGCAATTCATTTTGGGTTCCGAGAGGTTTGGATACCTGTGGGTAGCTAGAGACCATGGGGGGGTGTGGTGAATTGCTGCTGAGGACCCCACTTCAGGTGGTGTTTCCTTCTGCTGTGGCCAGCAGGTTGAGTGGGGGATTCTGCTCCACTCTGGGGAGAGAGACCCCCCTGCAGTGCTGGGGCCAGCTCGGGAGTGCTCAGCACAGCAGAGACAGGGACCTGGTGTGCAAAAAGTGAGCGTGCAAGAAATAAGTGTGCAAAAAGTGAGTGTGGAAGGAGTGAGTGTGCAAAAAGTGAGTGTGGAAGCAGTGAGTGTCCAAAATCGAGTGTGCAAGGAGTGAGTGTGCAAAAAGCCAGAGTGAAAGAAATAAGTGTGCAAAAACGGAGTGTGCAAGGGGTGAGTGTGCAAAAAGTGACTGTGCAAAAAGTGAGTGTGCAAGGAAAAAGTGCACAAAAAATGCGTGTGCAAAAAGTGAGCGTGCAAGAAATAAGTGTGCAAGAAGTGAGTGTGGAAGGAGTGAGTGTGCAAAAAGTGAGTGTGCAAGGAGTGAGTGTTCAAAAAGTGAGCATGCATGGACTAAGTGCGCAAGAAGTGAGTGTGCAAGGAGTGAGTGTGCAAAAAGTGACTGTGGAATAAGTGAGTGTGCAAGGAAAAGTGAGTGTGCCAATAGCGAGTGTGCAAGGAATAAGTGTGCAAAAAGTGCATGTGCAAAAAGTGAGTGTGCAAGGAGTGAGTGTGCAAAAAGTGAGTGTGCAAAGAATAAGTGTGCAAGGAATAAGTGTGCAAGAAAGTGTGCAAAAAGTGAGCGTGCAAGAAATAAGTGTGCAAAAAGTGAGTGTGGAAGGAGTGAGTGTGCAAAATCGAGTGTGCAAGGACTGAGTGTGCAAGGAGTGAGAGTGCAAGGAAAAAGTGTGCAAAAATTGAGTGTGCGAGGAATAAGTGTGCAAGAAGTGAGTGCACGAGGAATAAGTGTGAAAGAAGTGAGTGTGCAAGGAGTGAGTGTGCAAGAAATAAGTGTGCAAAAAGTGAGTGTGGAAGGAGTGAGTGTGTAAAAAGAGAGCATGCAATGAATAAGTGTGCAAAAAGTGAGTGTGCAAAGAATAAGTGTGCAAAAAGTGGGTGTGCAAGAAATAAGTGTGCAAAAAGTGAGCGTGCAAGAAATGTGTGCAAAAAGTGAGTGTACAAGGAATATGTGCGCAAAAAGTGAGCATGCAAGGAATAAGTGTGCAAAAAGTGAGTGTGCAAGGAATAAGTGTGCAAGAAGTGAGTGCACGAGGAATAAGTGTGCAAGAAGTGAGTGCACGAGGAATAAGTGTGCAAGAAGTGAGTGTGCAAGGAGTGAGTGTGCAAAGAATAAGTGTGCAAAAAGTGAGCGTGCAAGAAATGTGTGCAAAAGGTAAGTGTGCAAAGAATAAGTGTGCAAAAAGTGAATGTGTAAGAAATAAGTGTGCAAAAAGTGAGTGTGCAAGGAGTAAAGGCAAAATGGGCCCAGATTTGGGTCAAAATTGGCCAAAAAAGGCAAAATGGGCCCAGATTTGGGTCAAAATTGGCCAAAAAAGGCAAAATGGGCCCAGATTTGGGTCAAAATTGGACAAAAAAGGCAAAATGGGCCCAGATTTGGGGCAAAATTGGCCAAAAAAGGCAAAATGGGCCCAGATTTGGGTCAAAATTGGCCAAAAGAGAGAAAAAGTGCCTTATTTTGGATCAAAATTGGGCCAAAGAGCCAAAATACGCCCAGATTTGGGACAAAATTGGGCCAAAGAGGAAAAAAATGCCCTGATTTGGGACAAAATTGGGCCAAAGAGGAAAAAAATGCCCTGATTTGGGTCAAAATTGGGACAAAGAGCCAAAATGTGCCCGGATTTGGGGCAAAATTGGCCAAAAAAGGCAAAATGGGCCCAGATTTGGGGTAAAATTGGCCAAAAAAGGCAAAATGTGCCCAGATATGGGGTAAAATTGGCCAAAAAAGGCAAAATGGGCACAGATTGGGGGTAAAATTGGCCCAAAGAGTCAAAATACACCCAGATTTGGGTCAAAATTGGCCCAAAGAGGCACAAAATGCCCAGATTTGGGTCAAAAATGACCAAAAGAGCCAAAATGTGACCGGATTTGGGTCAATTTTGGCCCAAAGAGCCAAAATATGCCCAAATTTGGATCAAAATTGGGCCAAAGAGACAAAAAATGCCCAGACTTGGGTCAAAATTGGGCCAAAGAGACAAAAAGTGCCCTGATTTGGGTCAAAATTGGGCCAAAGAGACAAAAAATGCCCAGACTTGGGTCAAAATTGGGCCAAAGAGACAAAATACACCCAGATTAGGGGCAAAATTGCCCCAAAGATGGCAAAATCTGTCTGGAGTTGCGTCAAAATTGACATCAAGAGCCAAAATCTGCGCAGATTTGGGTCAAAATCAGGCCAAAGAGGCAAAATGTGCCCAGATTTCAGGTAAAATTGGCCAAAAGAGCCAAAAAGTGCCTTGTTTTGAGTCAAAATTTTGGCCCAAAGAGGCAAAACATGCCCAGATTTGGGGCAAAATTGGCCAAAAGTGGCAAAAAATGCCCATATTTGGGGCTAAAGTGGCCCAAAGAGCCAAAATATGCCCTGATTTGGATCAAAATTGTCCCCAAAAGGGAAAAAAAACCCTGATTTGGGTCAAAATTGGCCCAAAGCTCAAAAATACGCCTGGATTTGGGGCCAAATTGGCCCAAAGAGCCAAAATAAGCCCCCCCCCCGAAAGGGGCGGGAACCCCCCAAAACGGGTGAACCAGCCCCCAAACCGGTCGGGAACGCCCCCAAAATGGGTGAGAACGCCCCCAAAATGGGCGGGAACGCTGCAAAAATGGGCGGGAATGCCCCAAAAATGCCGGAATTCTCTCAAAAACGGGTGGAAATAACCCGAAAATGCTGGAATTTTCCCCCAAACGAGCAAAACACACCCCAAAAACGGGCGGGAACGCCCCGAAAATGGCGGAATTCTCCCAAAAACGGGCGGGAACGCCCCGAAAATGGGCGGGAACGTTGTAAAAACGCCGGAATTCTCTCAAAAATGGGCAGAAATAACCCAAAAACGCTGGAATTTTCCCCCAAATGAGCAAAACACACGCCAAAAATGGGCGGGAACACCCCAAAACCGGCAGAATCCTTCCCAAAACGGGCGGGAATGCCCCAAAATGGCGGAATTCTCCCAAAAACGGGCGGGAACGCCCCCAAAATGGCGGAATTCTCCTCAAAACCGTCGGGAACGCCCCGAAAATGGCCGAATCCTCCCCAAAAACGGGCGGGAACACCCCAAAAACGGCAGAATCCTCCCCAAAATGGTCGGAAACGCCCTGAAAATGGCGGAATCCTTCCAAAAATGGGCGGGAACGCCCCGAAAACGGCCGGGAACGCCCAAAAATTGGCGGGAACGCCCTGAAAACGGTCGGAAACGCCCAAAAATGGGCGGAAACACCCAAAAAATTGGCGGGAACGCCCTGAAAACGGCGGGAACACCCAAAAATGGGCGGGAACGCCCCAAAAACGGGCGAAAACACCCAAAAACGGGCGGGAACGCCCTGAAAATTGGCGGGAATGCCCCAAAAATGGTCGGAAACGCCCCCAAAACGGTCGGAAACGCCCCAAAATGGACGGGAGTGCCCAAAAATTGGCGGGAACGCCCAAAAATGGGCGGGAACGCCCCCAAAATTGGCGGGAACGCGCTTAAAATGGGCGGAAACACCCCAAAAAAGGGCGGAAACGCCCTGAAAACGGCGGGAACGCCCTGAAAATTGGCGGGAATGCCCCAAAATGGGCGGGAACGCCCCGAAAATGGTCAGAAATGCCCCCAAAACGGTCGGAAACGCCCCAAAATGGACGGGAACGCCCAAAAATTGGCGGGAACGCCCAAAAACGGGCGGGAACGCGCTGAAAATTGGCGGGAACGCTCCAAAAAACGGGCGGGAACACCCAAAAATGGGCGGAAACACCCAAAAACGGCCGGGGTGGGAATCTCTCCAGACAAGGAGACTCCACAGCCTCTCTGGGCAGCCTGGCACAGGCTCCCACACCCTCACGCCAGAGAATTTTCTCCTTATGCTCAAGTGGAGCCTCCTCGGTTCCAGTTTGTGACCATTACCCCTCGTCCTATCCCAGGGCACCACTTACAAGAGCCTGGCCCCTTCTACTTGACTCTCACCCTTGAGATATTTGTAAACATTCATAAGATCCCCTCTCAGGCTGCTCTTCTCTGGGCTAAACAGCCCCAGGGCTCTCAGCCTTTCCTCATCAGAGATGTTCCAGTCCCTTCATCATCCTCACAGCCTCCATTGGACTCTCTCCAGTATTTCCCCATCTGGGGAGCCCAGCACTGGACACAACGCTCCAGAGGTGACCTCGACAGAGCAGAGTAGAGGGGGAGGAGAACCTCCCTGGACCTGCTGCCCACCCTCTTCTGGCTGCTCCCCCAAGCCACGTTTGGTCTCCAGCAAGCCTCGGGAGGGGCAGCGGGGCCGTGTTTGCCGCTGGGTGCTCATCCCCCAGGCCGGGAAGGTCGCGCTGCAGCAAGGCTGCTCCTGTTCGTGCGGGCGGCAGCGTCCTGCACGCGCACGGGAAGAACGTCGGGCACCCGCTGCTCTGCCACCGCCCCGCCGGGGTGACCCCGGCACTGTCCTCCTGTCCTCCCTGCTCCTACACGGCCCCAGGGGTTCAAATTTGCCGCTTCCTGCCTCGGTTTAGCTGCTGGCACATCGACCCTGTGCGTGGCAGCTGGGGAAGCACCCGGGCACCTTCCCCTCGAGTGTCCCCACGATTACAAACCATCCTCTTTCCAGTTGCGGCTTTCGGGGTGGTGTCGAGTATCTGGCCCCAGGGGTGTGATTTGGGGTGCTGGCCACCCTGCCAGGTCTCCTGGGCTGGGGTCCTCTCTCCGTGGGAAGCACAGCCCCGCTGCCCCCACCGTGACCAGCCCCGGGGGAAGCTGGATGGGTTCTCAGGAAAAGCTCGTTAAGCAAGTCCTCCTGGAGTTCTTTTCAAAAAGAAGCTCACGTGTTTCCCAGGACGGGGTTTATTGTATTTGTAATCATCTTCAATCTTTTTCGACCGTCCTCTGTAAGGTAGATGAGGGGAGATTTAGACTGGAGAAAAGGGAGAGATTTGTGATGCTGAGGGTGGTGAGAGCCTGGCCCAGGGTGCCCCGAGAGGTGGTGGCTGCCCCATCCCTGGCACCATTGCGGGGGAGGTTGGCCGGGGATGATCTTTCTAGGTCCCTTCCAACCCCTAATATTCTATGATTCTATGAAATGCTTTGAATGCACTCTATGTCTTTACAGTTGTGTACTTTACGGCTGTTTGTCATCATTATACCTATGAAATCAGTGACACGTTTTAACAAAATAACATTTATTGGAAATATCATTAAAGTTTTCATATTAAAATCTTGTACTTGTATGTGAATTTGTGAAGTAGTCACCAAAAGATGCTCAGAAGCATAATTTCTGTCTGCTTACCTGTGTGGGATTATTTTGTGTATGATCTACTGGGAATTGTTATTATTAAAATTTCTGAATTTTATGCAATAAAAGTGCAAATTATAATGATATCAACCAAGTGTCAATACTATCAGTTGCACTGACAGAAAATAATGATTAAGTTAGTGAAGAAAGTGCTATAAGCAAGGACCGTGTCTCGTCTGTTCTAGTAGATTAACACTCAAAGTAAATTCTTGTTTTTCTGATTTTTTTATTCTCAGTAGGTCAGAACTGATGAATATAATGAAAATTGAGTGCAATTGTACATGATCCAGAAGATTAGTTTTAGTAATGTTCCTAGAATTAAAAGTAGTCAAGCATGAGAAATATTGAAATAATAAAGGAGGAATTGAGGATTGCTGCTTATAAAATGTATGACATTGAGTATTCATATTTTATTCAGATACCTTTGACAAATGGACAAATGTGCCAGCCTCAAGGACCTCAGGCAAACTACAGCCAAGTTCATCATCTCCCTCCTCAATCATCAGTACCAAAACATCCATCTAGAGAACAACTAATTGATTATCTGATGTTGAAAGTTGCCCACCAACCTCCCACCAACTCCCAGTCTCAGTGTTCCCCCAGACAAAGCCATGAATTCACAATGCAAGAGGTAAGGATAAAATCTAACTTGAATATATGGCATCTGTCTGTCAGTGGCACTGAATTGTTATATTGTTTTCAGTTATTACTGTTTCTCTGTAGATGGTGACAGAAATCATACAGAAAGTATCTCCAGCAGAAGACAATGTTATCTCAGTCTGACTCTACTACTGAAATCACACATTCCTTCTGTTTTTGAGCTTTTTCCTTTTCATGTGAACATTTTTAAAGATAAATGTAGTAATTTCTTAAAAGAATGTACCAGAAACTTATGCTTGCATCTTTATACTGAGATAAAAATTTATTTCTTGACTACATTTATTGATCACCAAATAATTCATAGAATCATAGAATCATATATTGGTTAATGAAAAGGATTATCTAGAAATACATACAAAACCAGTAGCGAACCCAACCCTCCCTTTCCCCCCAACCCAACCCCCCTTCCAATGCAGTCACGTGCAAAGACATTCAGCAGTCACTGACTGTCTTCGCACTGTCGCAGCCAGGACGTCTTGGGGAGCAGTTCCAGTGTAGGAGGGCAGTTCTGGAGGAGGCCAAGTCACTGCTGGGCCTCTTGCTGGCAGGGGAGGGGGGCGGCTGTGTACTTGGGTTATTCCTCCACCCCCCAGGCTGATATATAGTGAGGAAAATGGCCAAGCTTGCTTCTCAAATGCACTGGGCATGGGCTTCAGCAAACCAAGGGCCCCCAGAATATGGAAAGAGAGAGGGGAGTGGATGTGAACTTCAAAGGGGTTTTGCTCAGGTCCTACTTCCTCAGAGCTTCCTCAAGGCTTTTTTTTGGGGGTGGGGGAACTGTGTGCCATGGGGCTGATGCACACCAGCCAAAGGGATCTCCTCTGCCAAGCTAAGGCAGCAGTGTGGCAGACGGTGGCTTACCACTCCAGGTCATCCCTTGCTGCCTGCCAACTCAGAGATTTCCATTGGAGGCACCTCCACCTTTGCCTCCAAGCTCCCCTGAGAGGGCAGCAGGCTCCGCACGGCACCCAGAAGAGCTGGTGAGCGTTTCAAAGGAGAGCAGGTAAAATGAGTTTACTTTGGTGAAAAGGCCCACAGAGAGGGGAACTAAACCCTGCCTCTTCCTGCCTTCATGGATTGATCAGAGCTTTCTGACTCTGTCATTGCAGGTGCTGATTCCTTTTCTCCTGCAGCTGAATCGCTGTGACTGCTGCCTGCACTTAGCTGCTATCCACTATAAAACGATCTTTTCTGACCTCTGACAGTGGTCCCCATAGGCTGCACTGTTGTGGGGAGCTGTTGTGTTGTGACAAATGCTTGGGCAGGAGTTTGGGAATGTCCCTTGTCCCAGCATCCTTTGCAGGGGACAGCAGGGATGAGTTGAAGTCTTCAGGAGGGAAATCAAAGCACAGTATCGCTCAGAGGGTGGCTGGTGTTTGGGAGGGACCAGTGGAGATCGTCTCTCTGGTCCAAGATCACCTGCAGCAGTGTCACGGTTTAGGGTCAGGGTGGCCCCTTAGACCTATAACAGATGCTCTCTGTTAATCCCCCTCCCTCCACAGAGGGGAAGAGAAAAGGAATAATGGAGAGAGACTTAATGATTAGAAAAGGAAACGAGAACAGCTTTAATGAAAATTAGCTCAGCCAGACCCACTACAAAGGCTAAAGATGATTTCAGCACCTCATTCTCGGATTTCAGGGTTGCATATTCTACAGCAGAAATCCAACTGGGAGCAGGGGCATTTTTAGCTTCTTGTGAACAAGATAAACAGGAGCCTAAAACAGCACAGATAACACCTTTACCTTTTCCTCTAAGTTTTTGTGTAGCCTGGCATTGTTCAATACGATCTATCACTTTCTCTTCTTCCTTCCAAAATTTTTGGGCCCACTCCTTCCCAGCTGGGGAAGGGGCGCAGTCATATTTTTGCAGCAGTTTATCCATGGCAATCCTGTCCATGACGCCAATTTTCTGTCACGTAAAAGGGTAAAGTAATTTGGCCAAAAATAAACCCCCTTGCGTTCCAGCTGGTCCTCAGATATCAGAGGGGCTGGGGGCGGCTGGGCTTAGAGTCTGAGTGATGTCCAATTTGGCACTATTAGTCCAGTTGCGTTCAGTATATCTGAACTCTCACGGATCCGGATTCACTAATAGCACACTGCACTCCCCACCTGGTCATGCTTCATGGTTTCACGCAGACAGTAAAGAGCTGGCGGTGCCCAATGAGAGACTCCTGCAACTAGCAGCATGAATAGTGCAGTTTATTGAAAGCAACAGAAGTACAGGTTCTTGTGGATTGACAGTGATAAATTCACCATCTGCAAAGCACATGCAGTATTTCCTGGGGAAATACTTGGAAAGTCTGGATCTTACCCAAAGGTGTCCCTATGGGGGGGAAGTGAGGTTCACCTGTTGACTGTTCCCAGGAGTCAGAGATGATTGGTGATAGTATCCAACCTGACTTGTCCACGATGATGTCTTATCTGACATCCCTCCTTACTTAAACCATTTTTATATTATTTTTCATCTTCAAGGTGGAGCTTGAGTGACTCTAGTCATAAATACCTTTATTATGATTGGTGTAAATTTCTGTTGTTTTGCTGGGGTTGTATATCTTCAGGTATAGCTGAAGAAATTCAAAGTGCAAGCTCAGTGAGGGTGGTCGCACTTTGGAGGCGGGTAGCCTTTGGGACAGAGATGTGTTTTGGTATTATAATGACATTATAATGAGCAAAGTTCGCACAAAGGGCAGCATTTTGTCAAAAAATGACAGACTGTTGGCCCAGGGTGGCAAACAGGCAGCTTATCAGTCCTGTAGTACCGTCTATGCTGTGATTCACAGAGCTTGGCAGTGGAGTCTTCACGCCACCGCCACCCCCACCCCCCGCCGGGGAGGTTCAGGCTGGATCTCAGGAAGCATTTCTTTCCAGAAAGGGCTGTCAGGCACTGGAATGGGCTGCCCAGGGAGGTGGTGGAGTCCCCATCCCTGGAGGTGTTGAAGAGCCAGGGAGATGTCGTGCTCAGGGCCATGGTTCAGTGGTTCTGATAGGGCTGGGAATAAGGTTGGACTGGATGATCTTGAAGGGCTCTTCCAGCCAAAACTATTCCATGGTTCTCTGACCCTAAACCCTGACAGAGGCACAGAGATGAACTGAAAATCACACATTCCCCCTGCACATTAATTACAGATGTTGCTGAATTTACAGCTTATTTTCAGAGCAGTGAATGATGCCACCACCCCAGGAACTCACCCTCCAGTCTCTGCTGCCTTGTCAGTGTAAGGACTTGGGCTTGTGTGAGGTTGGGGACAACCTGCCCTGCCATTGTCTGCATGGGATGCTGATCCCTGCAGAAAGAGCACTAAAAAAAAAGCCTTCCAAATGGCTCAGACGACTGCAGTTGTGGCAACAGCTCCGTGACACACCCAACGCTGCCATCCAGCTGGCAGGAAAACACCAAGGGCACAGTCCTCAGCCACGACAAGAACACACTGGCTGGGGGCTTTCTGACTGGCCAGCCTCACACCAGTCACGGGGGCTGACACCTCCTGCCTTCTCCAGTCTCTGGGCTTCCTGAAAGCACAAAGGGGCTTTTCTCCCACTCAAAGCAGCAGCTCACTGACCAAATGCTTCTCCAGCACCCATCCATCTTAACCAGCAGCAGCTGGATTTAATGCTGCTTAAAGCCAGCATTAAAGATGGGAGGTAGAAGGAGCCCCATGGGACATTAAGGATGGTTTTGCTTTCCTTCTCTGTCCAAGGGAAGAAGGAGGCTGAGCGGCAGGGAACACAGAGCCCACGTGGAATGGCTGCAGGAACACAAGGGAGTTCTGCCACTTGGTGATTCAGCTTGGACAGAGCTCAGCTCCACAGAGGTCCTTTCATTCAGGAGGCAAGCTGCTCCAGAGTAGCTCCCTGGAGAAGGACCTTGGGGTCCTGATGGACAAGTTCTCCATGGGACAGCAACGGGCCCTTGTGGCCAGGAAGGCCAATGGTCTCCTAGGGGGCATCAAGAAGAGTGTGGCCAGCAGGTCGAGGGAGATTCTCCTCCCCCTCTGTTCTGCGCTGGTGAGACCACATCTGGAGTATTGTGTCCAGTTCTGGGCTCCCCAGTTCAAGAGGGACAGGGAAATACTGGAGAGGGCAGTGGCAGCAGGAGGCCAGGGAGACACTGCAACCCCTGCAGAGCACGGCCTGGCTGTGTGCAAGGGAAGGACTCGTGTCTCTGAGCAGTCAGGCAGTGTGAGCAGTGCACGAGCCCAGCTGAGATGTGGACACCTGACAGAGCCCTGACATTTCTGGCTGGCACTCCAGGAACAGTCCCCACTGTCCCCAAGAGATTCATCTCAGCTGCCTTGGACAGGCTCATTCCAAATGCTCTTGTCTGCTCACATCACCCTTTCTTGACTGTTTTTGCCTATGCCTTCAAATTCACTGTGTGAGTGTAGCTGGTGTGTGGAGCATCTCCCCTGGGCAGTCAGAAGGGGCTCTCCAGCAGCAGCAGCAGCAGCAGCAGCAGCAGCTTTTTCTCTAGAAAGGTTATTTCCCACCTTTCCCAGGGCACAGAACATGTCCTGGCAGTGTGAACACACTCAGAGCCACACACAGCTCCATGGGTTACCCACTGCTCCATGGGTCACCTCTCTGAACATCCTTCACAATTTCATACGCTGCTCACACTCCTCCGTGGTGTCCTATCAGGAAACAGCTGACAAGTGATACCTAAAATATTCCATGGAGAAAGAGGAATGGGACAATCAAACATCAGTGATAGAGCTTCCTTTGCTCTGAATTAAGAATGTCCCCAATCCTAAACCTTTCCCACCTGCTCCTCTCACCTCACTAGTGACACTGTTTCTCCAGCACCCTCATCCTCATCTCTCTGATACGTGGGAGAATCCTCCTGAGATGGTTTGACAAAGACCTTTTTCAGCACCTTCCTCAGGATCCTCATCAATTCCTCCATCTACAGCCTGAGGATCAGAAAGTCTGAGGGGTGAGAGACACTGAGAAAAACTATCAGCAATGTTCCAAGCAGCACAGAGCTGTTGGTCTGCAGGAAGAAAAAGCTTCTGGTTCTCTTCTGAACAGTCCCAAACTAATGGGACAAGGCTGAGCTGTGTCCTGGGCACTCTCCTGCAACTGTGAGCTATGGAGGTGTTGGTGTTGGAATGGGCAGTGTGGTCCTGGCTGAGATGGCTGCTGTCATCATGAAACCTCTCTCCAATACCCTGGAAAGGCCAGGGCCACCAGAGATATTGCCTGCATGGACTTTAGCAAGGCCTTAACATGGTCTCATGTAGTCTCCCAAGAATGAGACTGGCGATGTCTGTACTGAAGAAGAGAATAAGGTGGGCGGGAGGTTGGGTGGATGACCAGGCTCAGGTGTCAGCCCTCTTCAATCCGAGAGACACTTGCAGCTCGTTACCTCTTCACTTCGAGAGACCCTTGCTCGTCTCTTCTTCACTCCTAGAGACCCTTGCTCGTCTTCTCTTCTTCGCTCTGAGAGTCCCTTGCTCGTCGTCTCCTCTTCTTCACTCCAGAAGACCCTTGCTCGTTGTCGCTTCTTCGCCCCAAGAGACCATTTCTCATCATCTCTTCACTCCTAGAGACCCTTGCTCGTCGCCTCTTCTTTGCTCCGAGAGACCCTTGCTCGTTATCTCCTCTTCACTCCGAGAGAGCCTTGCTGCTCGTCTCCTCTTCACTCCGAGAGACACTTCCTCGTCTCCTCTTCTATCCGAGAGACCCTTGCTTGTCCTCTCTTCTTCACCCCTAGTCTCTTGCTCATCATCTCCTCTTCACCCCTAGAGACCCTTGCTACTCATATCCTCTTCACTCTGAGAGAACCTTGCTGCTCATCTCCCCTTCACTCCGACAGACCCTTTCTCGTCGTCTCTTCAATCCGAGAGACCCTTACTGCTCGTCTGCTCTTCACTCCAAGAGATCCTTGCTATTCTTGTCCTTTTCACCCCGAGAGACCCTTGCTGCTCATCTCCTCTTCAATCCAAGAGACCCTTGTTGCTCGTGACCTCTTCAGTCCGAGAAAGCCTTCCTCGTCTCTTCTTCACTCCAAGAGACCCTTGCTAGTCGACTCCTCTTCACTCGGAGAGACCATTGCGGCTCATCTCCTCTTCGCTCCGAGAGACCCTTACTGCTCGTCTCCTCCTCACTCCGAGGGACCCTCGGTCGTAGTCTCTTCATTCCGAGAGACACGTGCTCCTCGTCGTCTCATCTACACTTCACTCCGAGAGACCCTTGCTTGTCCTCTCCTCTTCACCCCTAGAGACCCTTGCTCCTCGTCTCTTCTTCACTCCGAGAGACCCTTGCTAGTCGTCTCCTCTTCACTCCTAGAGACCCTTGCTCGTCTCCTCTTCACTCCAACAGGCCCTTGTTTATCGTCATCTCTTCACTCTGAGAGACACTTGCTCGTCATCGTCTCTTCACTCTGAGAGACCCTCACTCCTCGTCATTTCTTCTTAACTTCGAGAGACCCTTGCTCGTCTTCTCTTCTCTCCGAGAGACCCTTGCTGCTCGTCTCCGCTTCACTCCAAGAGACCCTTTCTCGTTTTCTCCTCCTCTCTCCAAGATACCCTTGCTGCTCATCTCCACTTCAGACCTAGAGACCCTTGCTCCTCGTCGTCTCTTCGGTACTACAGCTCCTGGCATGCCGAGGGACACCAACATGACGCACAGGAAGCCCAGTGCCCCGGGACTACAGCTCCGGGCATGCCGAGGAACACCAATAGGCTCACAGGAAGCCCCGTGCCCCGGGACTACAGCTCCCGGCATGACGAGGGACACCAACATGGCGCACAGGAAGCCCCGTGTCCCGGGACTACAGCTCCCAGCATGCCGAGGGCCACCAACATGGAGCACAAGTAGCCCCGTACCCCGGGACTGCAGCTCCCGGCATGCCGAGGGCCACCAACATGGCGCACAGGAAGCCCCATGCCCCGGGACTACAGTTCCCGACATGATGAGGGAAACCAACATGGCGCACAGGAAGCCCCGTGCCCCACGACTACATCTCCCGGCATGCCGTAGGCACAATCATGGCTAACAGGAAGCCCCGTACCCCGGGACTAAGCTCCCGGGATGGCGAGGGACACCAACATGGTGCCCAGGAAGCCCTGTGCCCCAGGACTAAAGCTCCCGGCATGCCGAGTGCCACCAACCTGGTGCCCAGGAAGCTCCGTACCCCGGGACTACAATTCCCGGCATGCCGAGGGCTACCAACCTGGCGCCCAGGAAGCCCAGTGCCCCGGGACTAAAGATCCCGGCATGCCGAGGGCCACCAACATGGCTCACAGGAAGCCCCGTGCCCCGGGACTACAGTTCCCGGCATGCCGAGGGACACCAACATGGCTCCCAGGAAGCCCCGTGCCCCGGGACTACAGTTCCTGGCATGCCGAGGGACACCAACACGGCTCACAGGAAGCCCTGTGCCCCGGGACTACAGCTGCCAGCATGCCGTGGGACACCAACCTGGCGCACAGGAAGCCCCGTGCCCCGGGACTATAACTCCCGGCATGCCTAGGGCCACCAACATGGCGCACAGGAAGCCCCATGGTCCGGAACTACAGCTTCCGGCATGCCGAGGGAAACCAACATAGCTCAAAGGAAGGCCCGTGCCCCGGGACTACAGCTCCCGGCATGACGAGGGACACCAACATGGCGCCCAGGAAGCCCCGTGCCCCGGGACTACAGCTCCCGGCATGCCCAGGGACACCAACATGGCGCACAGGAAGCCCCGTGCCCCACGACTACAGCTCCTGGCATGCCGAGGGCACAAACATGGCTCACAGGAAGCCCCGTGCCCTGGGACTACAGCTCCCGGCATGCCGAGGGACACCAACATGGCGCACAGGAAGCCCCGTGCCCCGGGACTACAGCTCCCACCAGTTTATTCTTTACCAACTTATACTGCCAATGGTTGATCTTTGGAATAAGTCAAGCTGACCTTACTTTTCAGAAAAGATTTACAACATAAGAAATTTTCAGTAGCAGAGCTCCAGTTAAAAGTCAGTGGGAGAGAAAGCATGTAAGTCCATTTGCATTTCTGAAAAACACCCCTTTATCTTGTTAGCAGAGCAGTTTAGTGAAGCCACTAAAAGATTGAGTGTAAAAAAGTGGAGGGAATAGCTAGGCAACTTTCTATTTTATGCTTTTTATGGAAATGGGTGTGTACACACATCCTGATGTTTGAAATATGGACAGATGTCATATTTTAAAGTTTTGCCTTGTATTTAGGCTATGGAATTTTATTACTTGTGCAACAAATTATAAGAATACAGGATTGAAACTTGACTGATAGAAACTGGTCATCCAGTTACATATGTGGCAGAAGACTTTTAGTATGCAGTGCTCTTACTTTAAATGAATGACAGTGAATAGAGATACTGCAAATGCCAGGAAAAAAAGGGAACATGCTGGACTCCACATGCATAGTCTGTATCTTGAGGAAAAACAGCAGTGGACAAAGCAGGCTGTAGGAAAGAATGCAATACTGACCTGGAGTTGTTACAAAGGAAGCAAATGGTAGAACAGCTGTGGCTTTGAAAGAGAGTATTGTGCTCAGAATAAAAGTAGCTATATTTGGGGCAAATTAGCTGAAGATTTGTAGGAAAATGCATTGGGATTACATGGCAAGTTTTTGGTAAATGGGTACTTCAGGGGTGGCTTCTGTGAGACCAGAGGTTAACACTGTGCTAGACAGAGCCAGTTTCAGCTGGCTCCAAAATGGACCCAAAGCTCAGCCCGTCAGTGACACTGGTGGTGCCTCTGTGATAACATACTTAAGAAAGGATAACCAACACAGCTGTATGAGAGAGAGAAGCGTGAAAAATGTGAGAGAAACAATCCTGCAGACACCAAAGTCAGTGAAGAAGGAGGAGGAGGAGGTTCCCCTGCAGCTTGTGGTAAAGACCATGGTGAAATAGGTTGTCCTTCTGCAGCCCATGGAGGAACAGGCAGAGCAGATATCCATCCTGCAGTCAATGAAGATGACCCCACCACAGCAGGTGGATATTCCTCTGAAGGAAGCTAGCTGAAAGGCATCAACACCAATACATGAAGCATGAGCAACAAACAAGAGGAGCTGGAATCCTTTGAGAAGCTGGAAAACTATGATGTAGTTGCAATCACAGAAACGGGGCACACGCGTTGGGGTGACACACGCAATGAGGTCACACACACCCTGGGTGACACACGCACTGCGGTGACACACGCAATGGGGTGACACACGCAATGGGGTGACACACACCCTGGGTGACACACGCACTGCGGTGACACACGCGTTGGGGTGACACGCACGCTGCAGTGACATAGGTACCGGGGTGACACATGCAATGGGTGACACACACATTGGGGTGACATGCACGCTGCAGCAACATAGGCACCGGGGTGACACATACAATGGGTGACACGCATTGGGGTGACACGCACTGGGGTGACACACACACAGAGGGCGACACACGCACACCGGGCTAACACACGCACTGGGGTGACATATGTGCTGGGGTGACACACACTGGATGACACATGCAATGGGGTGACACATACCCCCCAGGTGACACACGCACTGCGGTGACACACGCATTGGGGTGACACACGCAATGGGGTGACACATGCACTGGGGTGACACACACCCTGGGTGACACACGCACTGCGGTGACACACGCATTGGGGTGACACACGCAATGGGGTGACACACACCCTGGGTGACACACGCACTGCGGTGACACGCACGCTGCAGTGACATAGATACCGGGGTGACACATGCAATGGGTGACACACGCACTGGGGTGACACGCACGCTGCAGTGACATAGGTACTGGGGTGACACACACGGGGTGACACATGCACTGGGTGACACACAGTTGGGTGAAAAGCACAGCAGGGAACACACACACACACACACACCCACGTACATACACCTCAACTACACACACACACACACGCATGTACACCTCAACTACACACACACACACGTATGTACACCTCAACTACACACACACACATACACACGTACACCTCAACTACACACACACGTACGTATGTACACCTCAACTACACACACAAACACCTATGTACACCCCAATGACACACACACGTATGTACACCCCAAACACACACCCCCCTGTGTACACCCCAACTACACACACCTATGTACACCCCAAACACACATGTACACCCCAACTACACACGTCCACACGTATGTACACCCCAACTACACCCACACCCACACACATATGTACACCCCAAACTCACACACGTACGTACACCCCAACTACACACACACACACACGTACATACACCCCAGCTACACACGTCCACACGTATGTACACCCCAACTACACACGCACACACACACACCCCCCCACCCCCGGACCACACAACCCCCCCTGTGTGTTCCTGAATCCAGTACCAGAATCCAGCTCCTGAACACAGCTCCTGTCTGCTGCTGGGCCCAGTCTGGGATTTCCCAGTGCTGCTCCACAGCACCAGTGGTGACGGTGACGTAATTGCCATCGGGGGGGTTGGGTTTGATACTGGTTATGTATATATCTCTCCTGTATAAACTGCTGTTTTCCTGGTCCCTCCCTGCACGTCACAAGCTGCCGTTTGCTCTCAGAGGTCTTAGGGAAATGATTAGGGGCTGCAAGTCTGCAGGGGGAAAAATAGACCTCAGGAGGTGGAAGATCAGAGCTGGACACGACTAAATAAAGCAGCTTTTTAAGGCCTCAAATATTCCTAGAATAGGAATTGTGATTTTTTTATTATTATTATTATTTATTTATTTTTTTCCCCCCAGGGCTGACTTCATGTAAAGACAAGAAGATCTAGAAAAGCTGCTGGTCAGACGTTTTGGTGGCTGGGGGTGAGGTGCAGCGTGGTGACCAGGACTCCCAGCTCCACTGGTAGCCCGGTGCCTGTGACAGCTCTGGACACAGAGTAGATGAGTTACGGCCTTTACTTGTGATTTCAAGGAGCTGCCAGGGTTTTAAGGGCTGTGAAGGGCAGATGTAGCTGTAAACTAGACACGCCTTTGGAAGTGTGGGGATTTTAGTGCGTTTAGTCGCTCTGGACCATGCAGAAAGGGAGACGTTCTGTTGCGGCTGGATTCTGTTTAATCCCAGCCCAGCTCAGGGGATCTTTACTACAACAAATACGCATGGAGAGGTTATTTGTTTCCTTACAGTAAGACCCAACCCCCCCATCCACCCCGCAGTTTCCTTCTGCAAATATTTGACAGCTATTGGTGCAGATTTCCTGGTAGCCGAGAACCAGTAGCACAACGATGCAGGGGAGAGCTCGGTAGGAGCCAGTTTCCAGTTCAGAGTCGGGTTTAGAGCAAGGTTTTGTTTTGAGCTAAACTCAACCTTTCGAGGCAAGAGGAGCCGTGGGATTGAGGTACCAGGTCCAGCAACTTTGTCTCTAATGACCGTGGTCTTTGCGTGGCCTTTTTGGTGTCTCGTTTGCATTTTTGGCCATCCCCTGGTTTTGGCTGTTTTCTTTTTCTTTCCCATGAGCTCGCAGAGAGAGGCAGCAACTCCCCAGCAAAATAATTCTTCATGGGTCCAAGTCTTCCACCCTATCTCTTGTTTTCCTCTCATTTATTTCTAAACCTCAGTTTCAGGTGTACGATTTTTTGGGGGGTTGGCAGTTCCATTTCTCACACCCAACGGGACTTTTAACCAGAAGCATGAAGCTTATCTGTGCAGAAGACAGTCTCGGGCCATAGAACTAAGCAATATAAATCCCACCACCTTAATCTCTGAGGACACATCAAGTTTTTAATCATTTATTTCTCCATAAACACACAAGTTCAAGCAAGTCAAATTCAAGCAAAGTGCTGTCAAAATAAAACACTTTATGCATAAAGAATTTCCTCAGTGAGGAAAGAGAGCAAGAAACAGATTAACCTGAATGTCCCCATATATCTCAGTGATGATGGTGTTAAGAAACTATAACAGTAATACAGAGAGTTAAGTTGCCAATTGGCAGAGCTTCATGGCTTTCATGTAGTTACATTGATTTAAATGGCTGAATATCTGGGCTCTAACCTTCAGCAGAAGTCAATAAACTGTCAGGTTCTTCAGAAATAATTTTTAAAGCCAAGTGACATAATCAAGAGCAGCTGGGCAAAAGGAGCTCTGTACTGCACATGCCCTCAGACAGGTACACCATTCTCTAAGGCAAATAGATAAAGCATATGAGAAAAAAACCTGCTAGCTCAGCATTTTTATAAATAAAGATGTATCTTCCCCTCTTACTGTTGTTACCACTGTTAAAAGAAATTACTCTTTGGCCCACCCACCTCCTCCGACGGTACCACTACCCCCAGATGACTGGGCTGACTGACAAAGTACATAAACTGATATTCAAAGTCATTATATTAAAAATACCTTTCCATTCTGCATGATAAATGGTTTCCGCTTAGAATTAGTTAACAGAGAAATATTTTGACTACTGCTGCTAAAGGGGTTTGTTTTGCTCATTCAGAATGAGCTCCCTGAAATTTGAACCATATCTGAAAAGTGAGATAAACAAGAGCCATATAAATACCACAGCCCTTTTCCCTATACTGTTTTCTTCTGTAGTGGAGTTAAACAAGGTTGGAGGGGGAGGAAAGGAGGAAGGGGTAAGTGTGGTGATTTTGCTATTAAAGAGCTTCATGACTTAAGATTTAGCAGACTGTCTGCTTGTTTCTTTGGCTATGTTGCAATTTAACCTCCGCTGGCAATTAAACACCACACAGCCACTCACCCACTGCTCTCTCCCCCTTCCCGTGGGATAGGAAGGAGAATTGGGAGAAGAAAAAAAAAAAAGTGAAACCCCATGGGTTGAGATAAAGACAGTTTAATAGAACAACACAGAGAGAAGAAAACAACAGTACTAATGATAATAAGTGTGTGTTGATCTGCTTGAGGGTAGGAAGGATCTTCAGAGGGACCTGGACAGGCTGGATCGATGACCCATATGGGATTCAACAAGGCCAAGTGCGGGTCCTGCAGTTGGGTCACAACAACCCCAGGCAACACTACAGGCTTGGGGGGGAGTGGCTGGAATGCTGCCCAGTGGAAAAGGACCTGGGGGTGTTGTTTGATAGGCAGCTGAACATGAGCCAGCAGTGTGCCCAGGTGGCCAAGAAGGCCAACACCATCTTGGCCTATAGCAAAACCAGGGGGGCCAGAAAAACTAGAGAAGTGGTTGGCGCCCTGTACATGGCACTGGTGAGGCTGCATCTCCAATACTGGATTCAGGTTTGGGTCCCTCACTACAAGAAAGACACTGAGAAAGTGCTTGAGCATGTCCAGAGAAGGGCAACAAAGCTGGTGAAGGGCCTATAGCAGAAGCCTCATGAGGAACAGCTGAGGGAACTGGAGTAGTTTAGCCTGGAGAAAAGGAGGCTGAGGGGTGACCTTATCCCTCTACAACTCCCTGAAAGAAGGTTCAAGTGGTATGACAAGAGCAAATGGTCCCAAGTTGCTCTAGGGGAGGTTTGGGTTGGACATGAGGAAAATTTCTTCCCCAGAAGGGTTGTAAAGCCCTGGAACACATTGTCCAGGAAAGCAGTTGAATCACTACCCCTGGAGGTATTTATAAGATGTATAGATGTGGTCCTTAGTGACATGATTTAGCAGTGACCTGGCAGGGCTGGGTTAATAGAATCATAGAGTTATTATGCTTGGAAAGGATCATCAAGTTCAATCTTCATCCCAATATCTCCCTAACCACTAGACCATAGCCTCAAGTGCTGTATCTACTTGTTTTTCAAACACCTTCAGGGATGGTGATACTACCACCTCTCCGGGCAGCCTGTTCCATTGCCCAACCACTCAGTAAAGAATTTCTTTCCAATCTAAACCCACTCTGATGCAACTTGAGGCCATTTCCTCTCATCCTATCATTAGTGCTTTGAGAGAAGAGACTGACACTAGCCTCACTAAAACCTCACAGAATCACAGAGTCACAGAATGTTAAGGGTTAGAAGGGACGTCGAAAGATCATCTAGTCCAATCCCCCTGACAGAGCAGGACCACCTAGAGCAGGTCACATGGGAATGCGTCCGGATGTCTCCAGAGAAGGAGACTCCACAACCCCTCTGGGCAGTCTGCTCCAGAGCTCCGTGACCCTCACAGTGAAAGAGTTTTTCCTTACCTGTTGCACTTAATAAAGTGACTTCTGATTACAACCATATTGGCTGTGCTGTTGGAGTCCATCCCTGCACGCTACAGTCATGATAATGTTTAGCAGCCAGTTGAACTTTATCTTGGAGGTCTTTTCCAACCTTAATGATTCTATGATTCTTTCTAGCACACCTCCAGTTAAATCTGCATTGTTCAGGCAGATCTGGTTAAGATGGCCAGAAAAGCCACTTTATGCTATAATTTTTTGCAGCCATCAGGGGTCGTTGAACTCTCCCTCCATAGCAGCTGGCTGTGCAGCGGTGATCTCCCCTTGAATAGAGATACGTCTCAATGATACCCCTCAATTTTGCTTTTGCTTTGCTGCTGATCATCTTATTCTGCTGTGCCTGGCAACATTTTGATAATAGCAATCGTGATGCACCTGGGCTAACATATAACCAGGGCATTGCTGCTGTACTGGACAGGCTGGAACTCCAGTGTAGACTTGAATCAAAGGGACTGTGACCTGTGGATGAGTCCACATGGGAGCAGGACACCCTGAAACATCTGTGGATAAGCCCAAACCATAGCAGTTACATTTCAAAATGTCTGTGATTGCGGTTATGTCTGTGCCACAGAAGGTGTACCTCTGAAGGGATTGTGGCCCAATGATAAGTCCACACTGGAGAAGGTACACCTTGAAGCATCACTGGCTGGGCATGAAGTCATGCTGGAGCACCTCAAAGCATGTGGGCATGGATAAGCCCATGACAGAGAAGGTACACCCCTGGAGGGACCGCAGCCATGGGTAAGGCCATGTGGGAGCAGGTTTACTCCTGAAGAGGCTGTGGGTAAGGCCACACCGAGGCAGGTATATCTCTAAAAGCATTGTGACCCATGGAGAAGGCCATGCTAGAAGAGGTGCACCGCAAAGTGACTGTGGCTGTGGACAAGTCTATGCCACAGTAGATATACCCCTGAAGAGACTGTGGGTTAAAGATAAGGCTCCCCTTGGAGCAGGTACACACCTAAGGGATTGCAGTTCAGGGATAAAGCCAAACCAGAGCAGGGGCAAGGGGAGGAGCTCATTGCAATGTGAAACCCTATAGTCTGGTCCAAAGGGAGATTGGAATGGAAATACTTTTAAATTGTTGTAACTGAAGGCAGGAGACGGGATGTCTGGTGGAGTTTCACTAATCTTTGAACGAGCAACAACAATAGATGGGTAGTTGTATAGTAGGGACATACTGTGAAACTCATAACCTTGTAGATAGTGTTTATCTATAACTTTAGTTATTGAGTTTTTCACTGTGGCAGTTTGGCGACCCAGATGGGACAGACTCTGCTCGGCTGCAGGATCCGCTGAGAAAGAGGATTCCCTGGGTGCTCGTGGGAGTTTCCAGTGGGATTCCTCAACTCACTCAGCTCACTGCGGCGGCAGATAAGGACCATCCTGGTAAGGCATTCTTTTGGAAATTCAGTTCCGGTTCGGGAGGTATACCCTTGGTCCTGGAGGGTGCCCATAATACGTAGGAAATGTCTTACAAAGCATGCTTTATGCCAGATATTTTAATATCTCCAGCATACATTATATTATTTTGCATGTATACCTGGAATTATTTTTTATGCATACCTGGTATTCAGTATTTTGGCCCAGACTATAAGATTTATTGATATTTTGGTCTATTGGAATGGCATATGGACTTTGATTGTTCATGATCCATGTTATTTTAAGTGCTCATGTTATTTTATTAAGTGGTTAAGTTGTTATTGTTTGGTAAACTGAAATCACCATTATTGTTGTTAAGTAATGTAGAGTGAGCTGAGTGTGCTTGAGACACAGCAGGGATGTGAAGTGAGTGTAGAGTTCTGATCCCTGGTTCTGCTATCCTGTGAGGGGTATGGCCAGAGATGAACAAAGTGAGTGTAGCTTGCTTGGTGATTCCCAGGATAATTTTTTGCGTTTTGGTTGGTTTGGGTTTTTTTAGTTTTGGACTGAAGAAAAAACTAACCAGTTGGGTAAATTATATCTAGTTATCTGCTGTACATCAGGAATCAATGAATAGGAGAATCCTGAGACAGGGAGAAAACCCAACTCACCTGGACAGCGTTACCCCAGGGATTCAAAAATAGCCCTACAATATTTGGCAACCAATTGGCCCAGGAGTTAGAAACTTGGGGACTTCTATCAGAAGACAGAACCCTCCTGTAGTATGTTGACGATCTTATTGCAACCAAAACCAAAGAAGAATGATTTAGGTGGCCTGTAGGCTTGTTAAACTTTCTTGGACTAAGTGGATATTGAGTCTCTCAACAGAGAGTCCAGATTGTGAAGTAACAAGCTCCCTACCTAGGATATGAAGTCTTGGATGACTTTGGGATCTAGGGAAGGAACAGAAGGAAGTTGTTTGCAGGATACTTGAACCTTGAATGGTAAAAGACCTCTACGCATTTCTGGAAATGACAGGTTGGTGTCAATTATGGATACATAACTATGGGATTTTAGTAAAACCTCTCTATGAACTGATCAAAGAAGAAGGGGGTGGGGGAGAAAAATGTTTACAGCAGAGGCTGTGCCTCAGTTCAATATCATACAGAGAACCAAAGCACAGGCAGAGCTGGAAGCAAGGTCCATGGCTGAGGGTATCTAATGCTTCCCAGCAAAGGTACCTGTTTTCAGCTTCCCACGGCTTAGATGCGGCTTGATCTGGTATTTCTGTACTTCCTGCTCTAGGAAGAAAAGGATTGTTTTTAACTTTCAGTAGAAAGCACTCAATGAACTCCCTGTTCCCTGTAGGCAGGAGTGTGTTAGCACCAACTTGCTGCCATGTGACATCTACATTACAATGTAGCATCGCTGTACCCCAACTGCCTGTCTGAGGCTAATAATGGCCATGACAGCAGTCTACTCACAGCAGCATAAAATGCAATGCCTGCTAACTACCCAGGTATTCAACTTGCTGTCTGGTCCAGTTTGCCTCCAGTGCTGAATTTTGTGCTGTCCCATCTTGACTTTCCCAGTACCTGGTTGGGATTGCTGGGAGCCATCTTGGGTGTGCCTGAGACACACAATAGGCCCAGCACCCAGTGTAGCCGCAGCACACCATGCTTGCCTGTAGAGAAAAATCTGGGGCAAAACCAAAGAAAACAAATGTCTAAAATAAGGTTACTACTGTAGCCATTTTCTGCAGCCCTTAACCACCTTACTGTCCCTCAGGCTCCAAAGAATTGCTTGTGAACTGAAGGATCCCTGTGACTATAATCTCCTCCCCAAAAAATGCTCTGGCTGGGAGAAGGGTTCTGCTAAATTGATTTACCAGTATTACCCCCTTGTGCTTCCTCAACTAATGTTCAGGCAGTGCAACGACAGCTGGGCTGGCATTACCTTTGTCAGGCATCTAGAAAGCAGCAATTTCTCATCTGGAAAACCCCACACATTCTCTGAACATTAAGGCAAAACTTCTTCAGTTTTCAGTGCCAGGTCACACTAAAGAATTGATCTTCTTTCCACATGTCAAGGGTTAGGGCTGGGCCAACCACTAGACAAATGACAGATGCTCTCTATTAGCCCCTCTCCCTTCTTCAAGGGGAAGAGAAAGGGAGTAAAGGTGAGAGACTTATGTATTGGAAAAGAAAAGTAAAAGTACTGTAATTATAAGAATAACAATAAAATGAAATGTATACAAGTATATACAAAACTAGTATCGAACCCAACCCCCATGATGGTAGTTACATCACTGTCACCACTGATGCTGTGGAGCAAACACTGGGGAAATCCCAGACTGGACTCTCCAGTTCATTGTTGTTATACAACCTTTCATGTGTGAAAGTTGTGAGGAAATTGAGAATCAGCAATGAACCTATCAATTCATTCCGCCAGACAAAAAGTTCACTTCCCAACTTTCTGTAGAAATGAAAGCTAAATATGACATCAGGACTAACATACCTGAAGGCAATTTAAAGAATACCTTTCCAGTGCATTGATATATCCGTGGCAGGTGCACTTATACGTTGTGATGGGTATATGGCATTCCTGCACTCTTGCAGAGTAAACTTGCTATACCAGTGAATACTTCTGTGTATGGGCTTTTCCTGTGCTATTAGAAATGTAGTCTTTTATTCTGTATCATTTAAGAATAATGCTTGATCCTGCCTCATGAAAATCAGTGATTTTTGTATTGGATACATAGAAAAAAACCCAAAAAGACACATTTAAAGTAGAGGATTTCACTTTCAAAAAATAGTCGTCTTTTTTCTGTTCCAGTTCTAAGAGAGTGGTTGCATCTATCCTTTATACTCTTGCTTTTTTCCATACTTCTGTACCTTAAAGATCCTATCACCTCCTTGTTAACCCTGTTTTCTTCTTGAAAAAGAAATTGAAACAAGAGAGAAAGAAGACTAGGTTTAGTTCCAGAAAACTTAAGCCTTTCATCACCTCTTTTCTTAGTTGAAGTTATAAATAATTCTACTTTGGTGAGCAGTTGACTGGGGAAAAGAAGAGAAACCTTATTGTACGATATACTGCCCTCCATGGTCAGAAGTTAAGTCTCAAGTCCCTGACTTTCATTATGATGGCAGTTACTACTCTTCTTCACAATACCTCTTAATAAGTCAGGAAAAATAAGGGGACTTTAAGTTACTGTAACTTTAAAACAAGTTCCAATTTTTTCTCAAATCTATACTAAATATTATGTATATGAAATTTCAAGAAGATTGATAATAGTGATTTTGGATATTTGTTTTTGACCTTATTTTATGGAAGAAGTCAGAGAGAAGTAAGATAAAATTTTTGAACGGTTGGTTAGTCAGCAAAAGACAGGTGTTTCCATTATCAACAGAGAATGTTTAACTCATCTTTTATTGATGTGTATGTGTGGTAGTGATTCTTCCACTATATGTTTATCTATTATGGGTTAGAATTTGGTTCAGTGTGGCTTGCAGAAGAACTTTATGTACCACCTTTTCTTAAAACCAGTAATTATGATTTATTTCTATTTATTCATCATTTTACTAGGAGATGAAAGTAGATTTATTTATTTTTTTACTAGGCTTATTATTCATTTGAACTGCTTGATATTGAGGGAAAACTATCAACCTTTCAATGGTTATATATGACCCTAGATTTTTCTCCAGTATGCTTCTCCTCAGAATAGCCAAGTCCTTCAGGGTAGAAAGTAAGATGCTAGTTGTCTGGAAACATTTCTGGTGAAAAATTGGGTTTGTTTGTTTGTTTGTTTGTGTGGTGGTTTGGTTTGGTTTGGGTTTTTTAGGAGAAAGGAAAGATTAAAATATCCAACCGAAAGGAAAGATAAAAATACTGGATTCACCTGTGACAGGAAAAGTTCTGTTATTTGACCAGCTCACATCTGAATAACACTCAATATGTATTGTCCAAGGATGCTGTCTATCTAGGCATTTGGGGAAGTGCTGGCAAGTCAGCTCTTCTAGAGCTGCGGTATAAGGAAATTGCCCAGATTTTCTGCATTCTTCTGAGCAGACTCCTGATAGCCAATGTAATTTCAGAGCTGCAAGTTCTTCCTGTGAGCTGCAGATAAGTCTGACTCCTGGGACAACATGCTTCTCTCACAGGTCTCAAATAAACTGCGAGCGAACCTGTACAGTCCCAGGAAGCATTTTCCCATTAGCACACTGCTCCATAGGGATGCTTTCCTTATGAGAGGTGATTTTCAGGGAGAAATACTCTGGCCAGTCTCTAGGATTGAAAGACAGGTACCTGACCTGGAGTCTCACTGTGTGTCTTATGTTGGTTGCTTCACTGAACTGGAGATGGCTGTTAGAGTCAAACTCCAGCCTCATGACATCAGCTGACAACAATGAAATGTCTCACACGGGAAAGAACATAAAAACCATGTAAAAACAAAGCTATGCACAGCGCCTCTCTTTCTCAGGAAATAATGCTGCAAATGTGCATGGTCATCAGGTCTCTGAAAATTCGTAACAGTAAGGTCACCAATACCATCAAATCATACAGCCTGATCCTCCACACAACTCACATACACTGACATTTAGATATTTTTCAACTCAGTCCTGTGCAGAAATCAATTTGTTTTGAAGAATTCTATAATGGGAAAGCCCACTACTTTTCATGATGGATTGTCTCAATGGTTAATCATTTTCAATACTAAAATTATTGTTTTATTTTTTAGTCAATTCAGCTGAATCTAAAAATTCTGGCAATAACTTTGTTACAGATATTTGGGTTTAAAGATGCTTTTAATAGTAGTGTTTCATCTGCATGACTATCTTTAAACAATTTCATTTTCTTACAGTATGGCAAAGGATCCGTCAGTTTCTACAGCAATAGCATAAGCTGAAATTGATCTTCTGCTTGGGTTATTCCTAATATTATTAATTAAAATTAATTTTATGTGGGTTAGTATCCCCACAAAGCGAATGAAGCCCAGGGGTGTCCAAGCAGTGAGGAAGAATTCAGGATAGATGGACCAAGTCAGCTCCAAAATGCCAAACTACTTGGTGCAAAGCTTAAACAAAACAAAACAAAATAAAACAAACAAAAAAGGCACTGGAGAAGCTATTATGTGCAGAAGCTGAACTACCGCTGAAGGGGACTGAAGACATGGGACTAGGGAACTGGAAACCTGGAAGACGTGATACCTGAGGTTCAGGGGCCCTAGGGACACAGGACCCGAGACATGTGCTTCATGGAGAGGGTTCCCAGAAACATATGAATTCTGGGTTCACAGAATCCGGGGATATATTACCTGGTAAGATGGGATCCATGAACAGGAGTATACCGTTTCCAACAGAGCAGTCTAATAAAAAGCCCATGATTTTTCATTCCCTTTGTCCCATGGCCTCAGAGAAATAAAACATCTTTCTACTACCCAGAATGGCTGCAGAGAAGCCCAGTTTTCTGTGAATATTGGACACCATCTCTTTGTTTGGTTTGTGACAGCTCCATCCTATCTGGAGTGGGTGCGGGACCGTGCTGATGAACCTGGGGAAGAGCTGGGTTGTCAGAGCTGCAGCTGGGAAGGGACCTTTGGCAGGGCCCAATCTCAGAGCGAGTCTTTGTATGTTTTTCAACCTTATCCCCTGGCATCTGATTTTTGCCTACTGCCCCTTGCTCCATCACTCAGAATAACTCAGCTCTGGTGCATCTTGAGTTGACCCTGGCTCTTCTTGGACACTCTGGGATTAATTTGAGTAACTCACCAAACTTCCCTACAGGACTTTGGCAGCCTTAATTATCCCTCTATAGGTCATGGGTGACAGCCTGGCAGATGTGTGAGAGTCCGGGGGGTTCTCTTTAGTCTCTCTGCAGGATACTGCAGCAGGGAGCTGTCCAACAGCAGACGGCTCCTCGGTAAACGGAGGACAGATGACATGCCTTTCAACCTCATAGTTCTCTATGGGTTTTACATCCACAAATGTGTCCCCTCATTTTTTTCAGGCCATATGGACCTTGCGTATCCACAAAAGCCTGTCAAAAAGGGTTCACAGCTTTCCCAAAGAGGAGGAATTGTCCTTTCTTTTTAACCAGCAAAAGCCCCTACCTTTGCTTGCTACCTCCCCAGTTCAAGAGGGACAGAGATCTACTTGAGAGAGTCCAACAGAGGCTATGAGGATGATGAAGGGGCTGGAACAGCTGCCTTATGAGGAAAGGCTGAGAGACCTGGGGCTTTTTAGTCTGGAGAGAAGACTGAGAGGGGATCTAATTAATGCCTAGAAATACATAAGGGCTGGGTGTCAAGAAGGCAGGGACAACCTCTTTTCACTTGTGCCTTGTGGTAGGACAAGGGGCAATGGATTCAAGCTCAAGTACAGGAAGTTCCACCTGAACATGAGGAAGAACTTCTTTCCTGTAAAAGTTCTAGAGCATTGGAATAGACTCCCCAGAGTCTCCTTCTCTGGAGACTTCCAAGACCCACCTGGATCTGTTCCTGTGTGGCCTGTCCTGGGTGTTCCTGCTCTGGCAGGGGGGTTGCACTCGATCTCCAGAGGTCCCTTCCAACCCCTACCATTCTATGATTCTATTTCCGTGACCACATGAAGTTCTGCGACTCCTGATGAGCTCCAACTCCCCTGGGTCACAGCTGCTTTTTTTTTCCTCCCCCCCTAAACTCAGCTCAAGGCCTTCAGGATGCGTGAAGCTCTTGTACAGAACAGAATTATCTCAGCAAAACGGTGCTAAACCAAACCCTGGGGTGTGGGACAAGCCACACACACACAACGGCCAGGCCCTGTGGCAACTGTCTGCCCACGGTCCCTGCTGTAAGTCCTTCAACTTCACCCCAGGATTCCTGCAGCTCAGATGGCCGAGGCACCGCCCAGCCCACCAGCCACCAGCTCCTGCCCTGTCCCAGGCTCTAGCAGAAACAAACTTGCTCCTCAGCTCGTTGTTACAAACTCTGAGAGGAGGGGATTTGATTTTATTTGCCTTTTTCACACTATTTCAGCACAAAAAGGGTGTCTGTCACTGTTGAACAGGTCTTCTAATGCTCTACCTCATACATAGAATCATAGGTTCATGAACTTGCTTTCTTTTCCCATAACTCCTTCTGACCCTTTCTCCACCCTTTTGCCATCGTTCCATCAAATCACAGAATCATTTGGGTTGGAAGAGACCTTCAGGATCATGGAGTCCAACCATTAACTCAGCACTGCCAGGACACCACTGACCCATGGCCCTCAGCACCACAGCTCCACATGGAGCTTGGAAACCCCTCCAGGGGTCATGGGGACTCCACCACTGCCCTGGGCAGCCTGGGACAGCCCTGGACACCCCTCCAGGGGAATAAATTGTTCCTCAGCTCCCACCTCAGGGCCCCCTGCTCTGGGTGACCCTGCTGGATGGAGCAGGGGGGGACACCAGAGCAGCTCCAGAGGGCCCTTCTGACTTTGATTCTGTGATACACTGGAAGAAACTTTGTGACACAAGACACTTTGAGAAATCTTGCAGCTTAGCAATGTTCCAGTGGAAGACACTGTAGTTCATATCAGGAAGGCTAATGAGTTGTCTTTTTTTATTGCTGCTCTTATGGAGGAGTGTTGTGGAATGAACCTTGATGGTAACTGCTGCCTGTTACTAAGCACACTAATCTTTTCAAGTTCTGGCCATTTAGTGCTTTCAGGTAAATAGGTGACAACAATTTAAATATTCACAGCAGAGTTCATCTGCTCTGAACTGTGCTTAAATACTGGGATGGATTATTGGAATTTCTCTGAAGTATCCTGGATCTTGAATGAAAACTGAAGATATTGTGGGTACTAGGAAAATGTAGCTTCATTAAATAAATAATGTTAGTTAATAGAGCATCCAAAAGTGGGATATACATGACTGTTAGCTTCACACTGTTAGTTTTAAGTATGTAAGGTTGAGAGTTTTAAGGGTTGGGTTAAGAGATCTGATGCTGGAGGAAGTTTTCCCCTTGTATATTAGCTGACAGATTTTATCCAAGTCTTTGTAACAGAGATTTCCATCAGTGTGAATTGCCATGCTCTAGGTTTAGTCAAGAATTTGCTAATTAAAGTTAATTCTCATGGGTGATCAAAACAGTATTTTACTGAGTTGGTGCTTGAGGAAACCAATAGCAAGAAAACAAAAGCTTTTATGTTATTCGTTCTTTACCTTCTCATTTGTCTGTGGGTTACAATACATCTGAAACAGGACATTGCTCTTCTTTGATTTGATTCTGCATAACTTGTGACAGCATTTTTGTGTGTGAACATCTCAACATGAGAATCAACTTCTTGACTACGCTCGCTGTGACCACTTGTGTTGCACAAGTATTTTGGGAGCTTGATCAGATGAAATTCCTCCTGAGTCAAGTGCCCACCTGCACACTGAGATATTTGTGAAAAGCAAAAAGGCTGATTAATTAGGTCGAGGGAGGTTCTCCTCCCCCTCCACTCTGCACTAGTGAGACCACATCTGGGGTATTGTGTCCAGTTCTGGGCTCCCCAGTTCAAGAGAGACCAGAAAATACTGGAGAGAGTCTAACAGAGAGCTACAAAGATGCTGAAGGGACTGGAACATCTCTCTGGTGAGGAAAGGCTGAGAGCCCTGGGGCTGTTTGTAGTTTTTAACAATCCATTGTATCGTTCAATTTTTCCAGAGGCTGGTGCATGATAGGGGATGTGATACACCCACTCAATACCATGCTCTTTGGCCCAATTGTCTATAAGATTGTTTCTGAAATGAGTCCCATTGTCATACTCAATTCATTCTGGAGTACCATGCCGCCACAAGATCTGCTTTTCAAGGCCCAGGATGGTATTCCGAGCCTTGGTATGGGGTACTGGATATGTTTCCAGCACATAGTGCTTACCCTGGCAGGTTTGAGGCAGTGTGATGTAATCAATCTGCCAGGCCAGCCCAGACTTATACTTGGACCACAATCCCCCATACAACAAAGGTTTTAACTGTTTTTTCTGTTTGATTGCGGTGCATGTTTCACAGTTGTGGATAACCTGTGCAATACTGTCCATAGATAAATCCAAACCTCGGTCACGTGCCCATCTGTATGTTGCACCTATTCCCTGATGTCCTGAATTATCATGAGCCCACTGAGCTAAAAAGAGTTCCCCTTTATGTTCCCAGTCTAAGACTGTTTGGAACACATCAGCAGCTTGATGTGATGGTTGTTTTGATGTTCCTCAGTGGTTTGATGTTCAGGTATATGGGCATCCACGTGACGGACTTCTACAACTAGTTTCTCTATCTGAGCAGCAATGTCTTGCCACAGTGTGGCAACCCAAATGGATTTATCTCTGCTCTGCCAGTTATTCTGCTTCCACTGTTTTAACCATCCCCACAAGGAATTTGCTGCCATCCATGAGTCAGTATAGAGATAGAGCACTGGCCACTTTTCTCGTTCATCAATGTCTAAAGCCAGCTGGATGGCTTTTACCTCTGCAAACTGACTTGATTCACCTTCTCCCTCAGCCACTTCTGCGACTCATCGTGTGGGACTCCAAACAGCAGCTTCCCACTTTTGATGGTTTCCTATTGGTAACCGCGGTGCCAGGAGTAGCTGTGCTTCAGCACCAATCACTTCTGAAGCAGCTCAAACTCCTTCATATGCTGCCAGTATTTCCTTTTCAGTTGGAGTATAGTTGGCCTCGGAGCCTTGACTCCAAAATCCTAGGGGTCCACCTCAAGTTTCCCCTGGTACTTTCTGCCAGAGGATCCAGGTTTGACCATTATTCCCAGCTACAGTATAAAGCATTTTTTTAATGTCATTTCCTGATCAGACTGGCCCAAGGGCTACTGCATGTACAATCTCTCGTTTGATCTGTTCAAAGGCCTGTTTTTGTTCAGGACCCCAACGGCGGGGGGGGGGGGGTGGGGGGGAGGGGACGGGCGGGCGGGGCGCTCGCGGATCCGGGGCTCGGTGCTGGTGCAGCGGACGTCGTGCCAGAAGCCACTGGAGAAGATGGTGACACAGTCTTCACCGTGGTGACCGGCGTTGTTGGGTTCGCCGCTTCTCCAGAACCTGGGAGGGGAGGAGAAGGTCGGTTTGGGTGGAAAACTCTCAATTTTGGCAATTTCAGGGCGGGTTTCGGGGGGGGTGGTTGAAGTCGGCAGCTCCAAATCTCAAGAGCCCGTCAAAAAAAAAAAACCTTCTCCCAGATGGAAAGCAGGCATTTTGTGTTGGAGTTTGGCTTCAAATTGTGGTCAAAGAACTTTATTTAGGCTTTTTTATCCCTGAATTTTGGCTCAAATCGTGGTCAAGGTGCTTAATTTAGTAATTTTATCCTGAATTTTGGTTCAAATCGTGGTCAAAATGCTTTATTTCATCTTTTTTTAACAATTTTTCATACAAATTGTGGTCAAAGTACTTTATTTAGTCTTTTTTTTCCCTGAATTTTGGTTCAAATTGTGGTCAAAATGCTTTCTTTAGTCTTTTTTCCCTGACTTTTGGTTCAAACCATGGTCAAAATACTTCATTTAGTCCTTTTTTCCTGATTTTGGTTCAAATTATGATCGATCGCTTTAGTTATTGACTTTTCTGTCCGAGTTTTAGCTCAAATCATGGTCAAATTTTTTTTATTTATTAATTTTTCCCCCCAAATTTTGGTTCAAATCATGGTCAAAATACTTTATTTAGTCATTTTTTCTGAGGTTTGGTTCAAATTGCAATCAAAGTTCTTTATTTAGTCCTTTTTTCCCTGAGTTCTGGTTGAAATCATGGTCAAAATTCTTTATTTATTCCACTTTTTCCAGTGACTTTCCCAATTTCCCACGAGAAAACCACGGCATCACTCGCGGGTTTTTCCCCAGATTTCCCCAAAATGAGAAAATCGACAACTTTGATTCATGGGGGAAGGGCCTCAGAGTGAAAAAAGGTGGATTTGGGGGGAATTTTAGGGGATTTGGGGTTTTTTTTTTTGCCCATGCTGGGGTTAAAAACCGTACTGGAGAGAGAGGGAGCGGCCGTCCAGCCAAAGCCAGTTGCCTTCACTGTGCTCGTCGGTCAGACCCAACCAAAACACCCGGTTCTCCATGATGTGATTGGACAGAAATTTCTGCAAATTACGGGAAAAAAAAAAAAAAAAAATTTTAGAAACTTCAAAGGAATTAGAGGGTGCCGGGGTAGACAGGGGGCCCGCGGCAGCCCGACACAGAGAGGCCGGGGGAACGGGAGGCCGCGGGCCGGGGGACAAGCAACCCCGCCGCGCTGAGCTCTCCGCGGGGCCGGAGCCGCCCCTCCCCGGGGCGGCGGGACAGTCGGAACGGCCGCCGGGCCGGGCCGGGCCGGGCGTGAGGCGGCGGGTACCTTGGTGTAGGCGCCCCAGGAGAGCTCGGTCTCGATGACCATGACGACGATGCCGAACATGCCGAAGATGAGCGCGTAGTCGCTGAGGCGCTTGCGCTTCTCGAAGAGCGCCCGGCGGTGCCCCAGCTTGTAGCCGATATTCTGGTTCTTCTTCTTGGTGGACTTGGCCCCGCCGTTGTTGGCGCTGCCGGGGCCGGGGCCGGGACCGGGTCCGGCGGAGCCGTAGAGCGCCAGGTTGTTGGAGTTGTTGTGCTCGGGCTTGGAGACCACGATCTCCGGGGCGGCGGGGGTGCCGGCGGCAGCGGCGGGGCTGGCCATGGGCGGCTGGAGCGGCTGCGACTCGGAGTCCAGTTCGTGCAGGTTTCTGCGGGACGAGCTGAGGTTGCTGAGCGGGCGCATGACGCCGCCGTTATACCTGCAGCTGCTCATGGCTATTTCGGTGAAGGGATTGCTTTCCCGGCGCTGCTGCTGCTGCTGCTGCTGGTGGTGATGGTGGTGATGGTGGTGGTGCTGGGTGCTGCCGCTGCTGACACTGCTGCTGGGGCTGGCTGCCTGCTGCTGCTGTAGGCTATGGCACTGGTGGTACTGGGGGTACTGGTGAGGCTGCCTGGACGCGCCGGCATGGCTGGAGGGCGTGAGCTCGCTGACGTTCAGCTGGCTGCCCTGCCGGGAGGAGGCGGAGGAAGAGAGCGGCGAGGAGTGAGTCCGGAAGGTGCCCGAGAGGGGAGAGGAGGCGCGGAGCAGCAGGGGCACGTTATCCCCCGCGACTGCCGCAGGAGCTCCGTAGTAGGTGCAGTTGTTGCACTGGAGGCATGGGCTCTGCTGCTGCTGCTGGAGGAGGCTCTGCTTGTCTTGGCCGTGCTGCTGCTGCTGCTGCTGCTGACAGTGCGGCGGCGGGCGCTGCTGCTGCTGCTGCTGTTGTTGTTGTTGTTGTTGCTGTTGCTCGGGGCCGAAGCCCGCCGGGAACTGCCGCGGCGCGTCCATGCCGGCGCCGTTAAAGCCGCAGGAAGACCGGGCGGTGGTGCACGCGGCGCAATGCGTTATGGTCGGCAGGGGAGAGAGCCCCTTCCCCAGCTCCATTGCCCTTCTCTGGCCACGCTCCAGCCCCTCAGTGTCCTGCTGGGAGTGAGGGGCCCAAAGCTGACCCCAGGATTTTTTAGTGTCACTAAAGTCACCTCTGAATTCTCCGATGATTGCCAAGGTATTTTGAGTTTCACAGACCCTCCAGCCCTCTGAGGAGGCATTTTCGGGCCAGCCCTGCACCATCTCTGCTCTTTTCCTGGTGTCCTTGCTGAGCACCATCTGAACTGGATGCAGGTATCCAGGATGCTCCTGTGTCTGGAGCTGCTGTGAACCCTGTGTGCCAGGAGCCTGCCAGGCCAGTGCTGATGCCATGCTACCCACTGGGCACCTGGGGCTCTGCGTGCTGATCCTGGCTGTCCTGGTGCCATTGTGAGTGGTGACCAGATGTATGGAGCTGTTTCTTGGTGGGTTCTCCTTCCCTTGCTAATATCGCTTGGCTGGAAATTTTGTTCTACCCAAAAGGGGAATGTTTCCAAGTTGATTTCTCACCGGTTTTATATTCCCTTTAATTTAGAAAAACACACATAAATAGCAGAAGGTATATTTCATGTGTACACAACCACTTCTCCAATGGCTTCATTATTGTGTGTGAAATTAAAGGAACATATTGATGATAATTTTAGCCTGCTTTATGGTTTGCAAGCAAGGCGAGCGCTGCTCGATCTGCTGATCCTCAGCCCTGTGAGGACACAAGGATGAGGGATAGCGGCTGGGGCCAGGCTCCCCCAGCTTGGCTGTGGGTGGAGGGTGGAAGATGCCAAGGGGACATACACGTCACAGTCACTGCCACCCCCGGGGGCCCTCAGAGGCTCTGCCTTAACGGCACGATTGAGCCCATAAAAGAATTACAATTAATTAAGCATTATTTTTAAATTAAGAGAGACGTCTGCCGTGTCAGGGCAGCCTCACACCATGGCAACCGATGCCTTCCGCGGTGCTCAGCCCTGCGGTGCTGCTTCCCGGGAATGGATTCCGCAGGACTGGCGGCGGGTGGCAGGGAGATGCCGGTGGCACGGTCCCGTGGGCCACCCCGTGCCACGCCGGCTTAGGACTCCCCCTCTGCTATGGACATCTCCCTGGGGATGTGCCAGCCCTGCGGCTGCCCCCCGCTGCCTGCCCTCCTCCATGCTGGAAGGGGTCGGTGCCTCGCTCGGGTCCAGACCCTTCGGCTGCCACGGGGAGGATGAGGGTTCTAGGGGTCCACAGAGGGGAGCTCGCACGGGAGGGAGAGGCTGCCAAAAATACGGGTTTTCTTGCCCAAAATGTGGGGTTTTTGCAAGAAAAATTGGGGTTCTTGCCCAAAAAGGGGGGGTTCATGCCAAAAAAGGGGTGTTTCTGTAAGAAAAAAAGGGTTGCCTGCCAACAAAAGGGGTTTTCCTGAGCAAAAAAGTGAGATTCTTGCAAAAAAAAAGGGTGTTTTCCAACCAAAAATGGGTTTTTTGGCCAAAAAAGGGGTTTTCCTGTCAAAAAAGGGGGCTTCCAGCTAAAAAAGGGGGAATTTTTTTGCCAAAAAAAAGGGTTTTCCTGCCAAAAAAAGGGGGATTTCCCACCAAAAATGGGATTGTCTCTCAAAAATGGAAGTTTTTCCTTAAAAATGGGATTTTCCCCTCAAGAAAGGAATTTGCCCCTCAAAAAAAGATCTTTTTCCTCTCAAAGAGGAGGGGCTTTTGCATCAAAAAAGGGAATTTTTTCTCAAAAAAGGGAATTTTTTCTCAAAAAAGGGAATTTTCCCTCAAAAAAGGGAATTTTCCCTGAAAAACAGGGATTATACCTAAAAAAAAAGTGGGTTTTTCCCTCAAAAAAGATAATTTTCCCTCAAAAATGGGCATTTTTCCTCAAGAAAATGGAATTTTTCCCCAAAAAAGGGGATTTTGTTCCCTGAAAAAAGGGATTTTTCGGCCCCAAAAGGGGATTTTTCTCCTTTAAAAAAGAGTTGTCCCCCCAAAAACGTTTTTTCTCCTCAAAAAAGGGTTTTTTTTCCCCTTAAAAAAAGGAATTTCCCCTAAAAAAAATGGAGTTTTCTCTTGGAAAAGGTTTTTTTTCTATCAAAAAAGAGGATTTTTCCCTCAAAAAAAGGGGATTTTCCCTCAAAAAAAGGGGATTTTCCCTCAAAAAAAGGGGATTTTTCCCTCAAAACCGTTTTCCCGCTCAAAAAATGGCATTTCCCCCTCCTAAATTAAAAGATTTGACCCCCAAAAAAGGGGGTTTTGACCCCAAAAAAGGGTTTTTTCACCCCAAAACAGTTTCCCCCCCTCAGAGAGGGGATTTACCCCTTAACAATTCCGATATCCCCTCCAAACCCCTCTTTTCCCCCCCCCAAAAAAAGTCTTTTTACCCTCACGAAAACCCTTCTCCCTCAAAACACTCGCGCCGCTGCTCCGAAAGAGACGCATTTCACCAAAATCCCCTTTTTCCCCCCCCAACCCAACGCGCTTCCCCCCCCGCCCCCCCCCCGCCTTTTTATCCCCCCTGCCAGTCCCCAAGATGGTGGAATCCCAGTAAACATGAATGGCAGAAATTAGACTGGAAATTTTTCTGTTATGCTGTTTCCTGGCTCCATCACCCCACACAGGAGCAGGACACCCCAAAGTGTCTGTGGATAAGCCTATGCCAGAGCAGTTACATCTAGAAGTGTCTGTGGCTGTAGTTATGTCTGTGCCACAGCAGCTGTACCTCTGAAGGTATTGTGGTCCAAGGATAAGTCCATGCTGGAGAAGGTACACCTTGAAGTATCTTTATCTGTGCATGAGGTCATGCTAGAGCACCTCAAAGAGTGTGGCCATGGATAAGCCCATGACAGAGCAGGTACACCCCTGGAAGGACTGCAGCCATAGGTAAGGCCATGTTGAAACAAGTTTACTCCTCAAGAGACCGTGGATAAGGTCATGCTGGAGCAGGTATATCTCTGAAGGCATTGTGACCCATGGAGAAAGCCATGCTGGAACAGGTGCACCTCAAAGCAATTGTGGCTGTGGACAAGTCTGTGCCACAGCAGATAAACCCCTGAAGAGACTGTGGCTCATAGCTAAGGCTCCAGTTGGAGCAGGTACACACCAAAGGGACTGCAGTCCAGGGATAAGTCCAAGTGGGAGCAGGAACAAGGGGAGAAGTTCGTTGCAATGTTAAACCCTATGGTCTGGTCCAAAGGGACCAGGGGTGGAGAATATATAATGGAAATACCTTTAAATTGTTGTAACCCATTATTTGAGCTGCATGTTATAGGAATTACTATAGCAGGAACCACCTGAACCAGTGGAGGACAAGCCTCACAAGAAGCAGTGACCTGACCTGGCTTTGGTGTCCAGTAACTTCAGCTCTCCTGTCCCGAGTGTCCACTGTAACAGATGAAGCCCAAAGTCATGAACTCAATAGACATTTTGTGGACATTTTACAGGGATGGTCCATATACCAAGGGAATGATATCTATGTATTATATCGAAGGAGGGAGTTGAGAAGGGGGTGTGAGTCATTAATAAGGATGTATTGGATAGTGTGGGATCTGAACATGATGTAAATGATATGAAATAAGGGGTGAAAAGCTTTTCTTCATAGAAGTTGGTATGGGGCTATTGTCATTGTATGGCTTGACATGTCATTGTTGAGATGGACACACACTACTTCTGCAAAGACTCAAATGCTCATGCTACAAGTGCTCCAAACTATTGTGGCTGCAAGCCCTTTTATAATCCTTCTAATAATAAGTGCCCACACCTGATTGGCCTAAACAAAGACCACCTGTCCACAAGCCTGACACTTTGCTTCAGCAAGCATTTCCCTTAAAGATACATGACCCTTGTTTTCTAGCCATTCCCCAACAGAAACAGCCTCAAGTTGCACCAGGGGAGGTTTAGATTGGATATTATGAAAAATTTCTTCACCAAAAAGGTTGTCAAGCATTGGAACAGGCTGCCCAGGGAAGTGGTGGAGTCACCATCCCTGGAGGTATTTAAAAGGCTTGTAGATGTGGTGCTGAGGGACATGGTTTAGGGGTGGGATTGGCAGTGCTGGGTTAACGGTTGGAACTGATGATCGTAAAGTTCTCTTTTTACCAAAATGATTCTATGATTCCATCTAGAACTTTATTAAAGGGCAGCCAGTGGGAAACATGTAGCCAAAATACCTTTACAAAATTTAACATGTGGAAAAGAAAAGTGAGTTCATGGGCACCTCTGAGTTCACAGGTTGTTCTCTAATGGAGTAAATTTGAGAGCAAAGAAACCAAGTGAGCAGATATAAGAACTGAAATGAAGCAAAATGCCTTTTCTTTCATTATGTAATTTGGAAAGAGTCAGAAAGACATTCTGTTTACTTCTTACTTAAGATAATTGCTGCTAAGAAATTAATGCTCTGAGTATATGCTGTCTCATTTCACATGGGGATTGGCTTTCAGAAATGCTGCCCCCTCAGCTGCCAGTGATTTTGGTTGTAAAGCTAGGTGCTTAACACTTCTACAAATGAGGCCCTAAATGTTTTGTATAAATTATTAGGACCAGATGAAACACCTGTGCAGTCAAGATACCACCGTTTTAGTGATATCATCTTATTCATGAGACTTCATGACAATTTCTTATGAGTATCAGATGCCAAGTATACCAAGTTTCCATTTCCTAAGATTTACACCACTGATTTGAAAATTACATATTGACTCAAGTGTTCTCTTTTTGTTTTTCTTTCAAGCTATTTCAACACTAAATGCTCAGTGCTGGCTTTGACGTAAATCCCTACAATCTCTTCACTTGTTCAAATACAGGGAGCAATAAAACATGTCTGCAAATAGATACAACAGACTTCATATGGAGGATGGGCTTTTTCAGCTGCAATGTGTGTTGTGACTTTTCAGAATGACTCTGTAGCTTCTTGAAATGCTGGTCACTTCAGAGAAACTCAGTTCACTTTTTTGTATTAATACCTAACCTTGGCTGTTAATGTCTAAGTGGGAAGCACTCCATTATTTTGAAATTCCCTTCTCCCCCCCCAACCCCCCCCGCCCCCCTCACCCTTTATTCCTCAAGTTAATATAGAAATGATTACACTTATTCTACAGTTTGCAAAAGCAACATTTCTCAGCATTTCCTACAAGTGCAAGTTTGCTGCCAGGAAGAGGGTCTCGCCTTTCGGTTTTCTGTTTTGGACCTGTTGCCAAATTCTGCTGCTCGTGGGCTGCATGGTCAGCAGGATGAGGATTTTCTTTAAAGACTCTGTCATACTGTTCAGGCTGGTTGGGCTCTGTTCCAGCCAGCAGGCTGATCTTGCTGTGCTGCTTTATCCCCCAAGAGTGTTTCAAATGCTTGTGTACCTGCCTTTTTTCTTAAAGTATCCTTTCATCCTAAAAAGCAAACATGGCTTAAACAGCTGTGGCACAGAGACACTGTAAAATACATGTTAGGAGAGGGAGAAAAGACACAATTCTTCTCGGGAACCATAGGTTGGCAGGCTATCAGAAATGTTTGCTATAGTTCAACATGTGCTTTACAAACAAATGTAAAACTCTTTGTTTTAATGTGTGTATACTGCTATCATGTCCAATAGATGGATTGCAAGATTTTGAGTAGCTTTGGTGGAATTAGAGAAAATAGCATTGATACGTATCTCAGAATTTCTAGGTACCAGAATCTGTCTAAGCATGATGCTAATTCAGAAATTATGAACAAATTGAGACTCAGTGGAATTAAACTTTTTCAGCATATCTTAAATCAGTCAGCAAGGCTTATAAAACAAATTTTAAAACAAAGAGCATAAGTACTTTCTACTGAAAACTTCACTGAAGACTGTCCATACCGTGTTTAAAACACCAATGGACAGCCACAAACAGATAGTGATAAGTATTGAAATTGCTGTTCAGAGCATTTCCATATCTATTTAATATTTTGCTTATTCTAGAACATATCACAAGCTTGAATAACTTCTGACTGTATCTGGATTTTAGGGTGTCAAGTGCAGTGCTCTGAAGGACTGTGTATTCCAGGGCTTAGACAATAAAGTTAAATTACTTTGAGACTGAAAGACAGATTGGCTTTGATGAATATTATGAGGACATAACCAGGTGGATAAATGATGGTAGAGCAGTGGATGGGGTTTATCTTGATGTCAGTAAACCATTTGACACTGTTCCCCACAGTATCCTCTCAGCTAAACTGAGGAAGTGTGCTCTGAATGATCAGGTAATGAGGTGGATTGGGAACTGGTTGAAGGAAAGAAGTCAGAGTTGTGGTCAATGGGGCAGAGTCTAGTTGGAGGCCTGTATCTAGTGGAGTCCAAAAAAAATAATTCTGGTGCCAGAAAGAGGAAACGGGGAAAAAAAAAAAAGAGGATTCACTTCAAAATATGTGCATCAGAAAAGACTTTACCAGAATATGTATAGACAGAGATTGGAAAATAAAGATGTAGATCAGAGAAGGGAAGAACCCAGATATCGATCAGAAAACGAAGGGGATAATCCAGACAGCAATCAGAAAATGATGCGAATCACCCAGATAGCGAGCAGAAAACGGAGGGGTTAATCCAGACAGCAGTCAGAAGGTGGAATAATTCAGATACAGACCAGCAAATGAAGAGGATAATCCAGACACCCATCAGAAAACGAAGGCTATCGATCAGAAAGTGAAAAGGGGCATCGCTGAATCAGCTGCCCCACTTCAAAAGTAGCTCTTTTTGGTGGGGACCCCCCCCCCCCCGATTTTTCTAGTGACCGCGTTTCTGCCGCACGTGTCTGCCGTGGTGTGTCACAAACCTGCAATTGCTGCGAACGTGGATCTTTACTGTGTGAGAAAACAAATACTGCTCGTAGGAACGAAATGCCCGACGCCTCTAGACGCCAGACTGTCAAATGCGCCACGTACGTGGTCGATAAATGGGAGTTTTCAGACCGGGGCGCGAAAGAATAATCTGAAACCGTGGCAAATTTTCTAACCGGGTAGAAAAAAAATAAATAAATGTATTTAGTAATTGCTAAAAGTTGAGCGCCCTGTTTTAAAGCTCCCCGTGCATCCGAGGAGCCCAGTGAGTACCGGGTGGAGGGGCATCTCCACGCCGGGATTTGGTCCCAAATAGCAAATCTTTTAGTTAAAAGAGAAAAAGAAACCGCTAAAATCTGGAAGGCCCCGAACTGCTGGAAAGCCGCAGCCCGCACCAGCGCAGGGGTTTGAGTTTCACTGCTCGTTCCCCATCAGCTGAAATGTCAGTGGGGAGCCCACCGGGGCAGCGGAGGCAAGGGGCCGGGTGGGTGGTGGGTCTGCAGCCACCCTCCCACCTCGCGGGCAGAGCGTTGGCGGGGACCGGGCCGGGGAGGCGCAGGGAGAACTCGCCGCCTACGGCGCGCAGCGGTTTCGGTTTCGGTTTCGAGGCGTGCCGAACGGTGTGGCGGGGCGAGCTCGGTGCCCCGGCGCTGGGCCACGGGAGCGGTGGCAGGGGAGGGGAACGGGTGGGCAGCTGCCAGGCTTTGGGGAAGGGGGGGGGGGAGCGTGGTGGCACATGGCTGGGGTGGGGGGTGGCACATCAGGATGGGCTGGTGGCATTCTCCCCAAACGGGAGTAAAAAACAAGAGCTAGGGGCTCCACCCAACCCCCTTTGTTCGGCAGCTGGCTGGACCCCTCCCCCTGCGGCCTGGTCCTCTATCTCTCCCAAGTACCCTCAAGTACCGCAATTTATCTCCTAGTAACAAGTATGGAAAAATTCCCCAGGAAAACAAAAGAACTCCCAAAACCCCAACAGGGATTCAGTAGATTTATCCCCAAGAGGAATTTAAGAAAGCAGGATGTTTGGTAGATTGAGTTCCTACACCCCTCACTTCAGCACAAATCGCAAGCAATTATAGTGAAACTGATAACACCACCTGGAATGACGATGAAACATGGACAATTCAATTTCCTGCTGTAGGAATATTGGGTAAATCTCACCCAGGAGAGAGGGTTCAGTGTGGGGAAAAGCAGGTGTCAATGGACACTCACTTGTAGGGCCATTAATGAAAATAGGGGTGTTTACATGTGGATGTGGCTTGATAAAACTGGATGCAACAAAGGGTTTAAGGGATTTTGGTCAAACAGAAATGAAACCTTGGTTCTCTAACGGTCTGAAAACCATATAGACAGTCAAACTTGTGAGTGGAAAAACAACACTGGTGCCTGGTATTGTACCAGCCAGACAAACAACTACCCAAGCACCTTTTTCAGCCCTTTGGGAGGTTATAACACAACTTATTTCTAGTTTCCAAAGGTCGCAGCTGGACTATTTGCTGACAGTGCCAAAGGAAAAAAAAAAAAAAAAGGCCATTATTGAATTTGTGGACATACTGCCTACAAGCAACTCCCAGCAAACTGGTCAGGGATTTGTTTTGTGGGGATTATTCGACCTCTATTTTTCCTTCTTTCAGAGGCAAGTGGCCTTCCATTGGGAATAAGATTATAGGATAACTTAGGGGACAAAAGCATTGTCCACAACAAGCAATCTGAGGTTAAAATAGCTGGCACACAAAGGTTGGGAGAAAATGAGTGGCTTGAGAGCACAAACAGTGAGGCAGTGGGGTAGCTTGTGCCTGTGAGCCAGACTGAGGCAAACCGGGGGTTCCTTGTGCCAGAAAAGCCCGACGAAAAGCAGCGAGACCCGCCAGGAGCCGGCAGCTCTCACAGGCGAGGCGGAGAGGCTGATGTGCCTGGCGGCGTTGCCGGGACAACCGCGGGAGATTTAAACGCGGCGAAACCGGAAGCAGCGTTCAGGACACGAGCAGCGAGGCAGCGGCTGTCACAGGGGAGCGCGTGCCGGCAGCAGGGCGCGCAATTACTTTTTTGTTAATGCAGCTCTGAACATTGGTGAGTCGAAGAAGTGAGCCCTATTTTATCACTCATGTATGCAGTCATTCATCTTTGCCTGGACCTATTGCAGAAGGAAATGCCCAAGCGGACCTCTTGGCCAGAGTGACTGCTGTGACGCCACCGACTCCAGCAACGCTTGAACAAGCTCGACTTGCTCACAGTTTTTATCATCAGTCAGCAAAGGCCTTGAAACTAATGTTTTCTATTACTCTGGAACAGGCTTAACAGATTGTATCAGTCTGCCCAGATTAACAATTACTAACGCTAATAACATCAGGAGGTGTCAACCCTCAGGGTGTTGAAGCCTTGCAACTCTGGCAAACCGATGTTACTCACATTTCTGAGTTTGGTTGCTTTTGTTTTGTTCATGTTTCTGTTGATACTTTTTCAGGTGCCATGTTTGCAACTCCTTTATCAGGAGAGAAAGTGAGGGAAGTATGCCGACATTGAGCTAACTACATTTGCTGTATTGGGAGTTCCTGACAAAATCAAGACAGATAGCGGCCTGGTCTATGTCTCCCACAGAGTCTCTTCTTTCCTGCAGGACTGGGGTGTTACACATGTTACTGGTATTCCTCATTCTCCCACAGGTCAGGCTATAGTCGAGCGGGATCATGGATCTCTAAAGGCCCTGTTAGAAAAATAAACACAGGGAATGTAGGGGGAGAGCCCGCAAGCATGAATCAATAAGGCTTTTTATGTGTTGAATTTTTTGAACCAAGAGATAGAGAGGATGCCGTTGATGTTAAGGCATTTTCAGTCCTTAGTAGGAACTGGGCCAGGAGTTGATGGGAAAGCTCAGGTCATGGTACGAAACCTAGAATTTCATATATGGGAAGGTCCATTCATGTTAATAACATGGGGTCGAGGCTATGCTTGTGTTTCCACAGGTACAGGATCACAATGTGTTCCGGCATGAACAGTAAAACCATACTTGGAAGCCTCGTCACCTGCTGCAGTTTCCTTGGTATAGTGACGGCAATATGGATACCATTGCAACTGAAGAAAAACGTATGGGTGACACTGGCTAATGTCACGGGTCAAGATACTATCTGCCTGACTGTCGCTGTTTATACCAGAAGCAGAGAGATACAGCAACACACAAATTCAGCAAGAGCAGGCAAAAGAAGCAACTTTATTAAATTATAACCCCATTTTATATACCCTAGCCCCATAGGGCGATTGGTCAGTGATCACCCATCTCCTAGGGTGATTGGCTAATGGTAAAAATGACCAGTAGCTTGAAATCCTTTTCAGTGCATGAAAACAGGTTTCCAACTGGCTCTAGTAAATCAGTCACAATTAATCTAAAGTGATGCTAAAATGCAGGTCATTCTAGAATTACTGACCCAGCACTGCTCCCTTGGAAACACACAAATTCCCCAAGATCATCACCATTGGCACTGATAGATCAGAGTTGAAAGGATGTTCCCTTTATGCTGCTCTCAGGACACCCCACCTGGAGTACTGTATACAGTTCTGGGTGCCCAAGTCCAAGAAAGACATGGACCTGTTAGAGAAGGTCCAGAGGAGGGCCAGAAAAAATGATCAGAGGGATGGAAGATCTCTCTTCTGAGGAAAAGCTGAGAGAATTGGTGTTGTACAGCCCAGAGAAGAGAAGGCTTCAGGAAGACCTTACAGCAGCCTTTCAATATATGAAGGGGACTTAGAAAAAACATGGAAAGAGGCATTTTACCAGGTCCTGCAGTGATTGGACAAGGGACAGTGGCTTTAAACAGAGAGATATATGTTAGGTAGGTTAAATATAAAGAAGGTGTTTTTTATTATACAAGTGGTGAAACACTGGAACAGGTTGCCCAGAGAAGTTGTGAGTGCTTCCTCATGAGAACTGTTCAAGTTCAAGCTGGATGGGGCTTTGAATAACCTAGTCTTAGTGAAAGATGCTGCTGCCTATAGCAAAGGGAAAGGACTACATGATCTTTGAAGATCTTTTCCAATCCAAACCATTCTATGATTCTGTGATTTTATGACAACCTGACTGCAGCATGATTTTATGTTACCTTGATGATCTATGAAAGAAAAAAAAAAAAGAAGAAATTTCCATTTCTCATTACAGAAGGTAATATAAGATAATAAAAGAAAGTAGTTACACTGTCCTGGAGACTTTCCGCTTTTTCCCTTCAATGTTATGCCTCTAGCTAAGGCAGGTTTTCACCCTTCAGAAAAACAATGGAATATCTCTTTATATATACAAATATATGCTGAAACATGTTGTGCTTTCACCTCATGATAATCTCTCCACAGGTGCCCTGAGTGAAAACACAGAGAGGTCCCATGTTGTTAAATATTTAACAAGTTCCTTTGAAACAACATCTCTGTGTATATCTGCTTCATAGCCAAGCTTCCACAGGTAAATGAATGTAAGCAAATAAAGGGAAGCTTTAACATTTTAGAACAGATGTATACATTTCATCCATCTCTGATTTTTACACATCCTTTTAGATTGCTCATTGCCTCACAGGAAGTTCCACCTCAACATGAGGAAAAACTTCTTTACTGTGAGAGTGACAGAGCACTGGAACAGGCTGCCCAGGGAGGTTGTGGAGTCTCCCTCTCTGGAGACTTTCAAGACCTGCCTGGATCTGTTCCTGTGTGGCATGCCCTACGTGTTCCTGTGCTGTCAGGGGGGTTGGACTCAATGATCTCCAGAAGTCCCTTCCAATCCCTAACATTCTATGATTCTATGACCGTGTGCATATTAAAAAATTGTGTTTCTCTATGGTGATATTTCATCAGTCTTGATTCCATTTTAATAGGGTCCTGTCATGCCTGGCAGTCATTCTGTTGAAAGATTTGTAATAGAAGAAAACCTTCACTGCATCATCAAATCCCACTGGAAAGAAAGAAAGACTTGGTAAGATGCTGCTTATTGTTATGGGTTTCCAGCACTGATTATATACAATCATGGCTTCTCCTAACATCAGGGACCTTCAAAGCCCAACAACATTTAAGTAAAAGTTTGAAATTCAGTATTTCCTGAAGTGTTCAGTGAACTATGGTTGACAATGTTATCTGGAATAATGTGAGGCTAGAATATCCTGATCATGGATTGTTCATGTAATTCAGTAGAGCTGAGGCACCCTGATGATTGCATCCTGGGTTATCTAGGATTTCTCTACAGAGGATGGCACAGACCCACTCTGTAGAGACTCTCAATGTGTTTGTACTGTGCTTTCCACCACAAGTGTGACTGTCTCTGTCTGGAAGTTTCATGTTGTTCCTGCTTCTTCTTCATCCCATTCTTTTTGTAATTATATGGAAGAGATAATTGAGCTAGGCCTGCATGAGAGCCAGTAAAATGTCAATAAAGTTTATTATTTAAAGTTCTATACAGCTGTAGGGAATGTTGTTGCAACAGTGTAGCAAATCTTAATGAGAGACCTTATGGGGAAGGAAGATGGTTTAATTTTGAAATAAAACTGAAGTAAAGCTCATTCATACTAGCCCTCTTGGGCATCAAAACATGAGTGAGTGCCAAGTGGTCTGTCTAGCAGTTGGGCACCAAGATGGCTATATCTGAGTAATCTGTTCAAGATTACTTGAATTGACAAGGACAAGGGATTCCCACCAGCTAGAGTCCTACTTATGTCTCCTGGGTAGTTCTTCATTTGGCAACTATGTTCTGGTTTGAGGCCTTTTTGTTTGTATGCTTAAGGAGTTGACAGGTCGTTGCATACTTTTGTCCTTCCACCCTGTGTGGGATGCCCCTGGGAGTTTCTCTTCCCCTTTGGGGAGGGAGGGGGGTTAACAGAGAGCATCTGTTATAGGTCTAAGGGGCCGCCCTGACCCTACACCGTGACAACCACTCAGGATTTAAAGAGTTCCCTATTTTTATTTTTTCTAATTTCATTCAATTCTTCCACCTTTTGGTTCCAGTTTGTGGCTCATTTATTGTCCTTGGTATGAGCTTTTACTCATCTCATCTTGAATGATGTTTTTCTGGCTTTATTTACCAATAGTTGCCAATCTTGAGCTCTCCAAACTGGAGATGTATTTACTTCCCAGTTCGGTGACTCTTATTAACAGAGTCATTGTGTGGGATAAGCCCACACAGTATAGGAGTCTACATAGATAACTTTTGGTCCATTTTGTGCTGCTAGAACAACTGCCATTAATTATTCCTACTTGTGTACTACCTTCACCTTCTTTTATTATCTGTTTACCAGTGGTAATGTTTAATGCAGCAGCCTTATATTGCCGTTTACCATTTATCCTTTTTGCTGAGGCATTAGTGAACCAAATGCCTTCTGTTGGTGTTTCCTTTGTGAGGGGAGATGCATTTAAAATTGGTGAAGGTTTAAAAGGTTGTTGTAATGGGTCTGCATTTATAGGCTTCTGTAATATTGAAACTTTGATATGACCTTCAGTTAATTTCATTTCCTCTGCAACTCCTGTTAGGTATGCATACCATTTTCTGATAGTGGATTTTTGTATAACTCCTTCTGGGGGAGCAGTCCGCCTTTAGGATTGCTTCTAGCAAATTAAATGGTCCTCTGTTTTGCACAGGCTGTTCCTGGTATATTTTCTCAATTTGTTTTACTGCTTGGACTGAAGACAAAAGTCCCTTTAGAGTACCCCTGTTCTGTCTCTTTAAATGCAGTTGAGCAAAACATTAAAGGTCTCTTTGGTCTGTCAGGGCCAGTTTGGAACAGGTTAGAGTAAGTGGCATGTTCAGCAAAACCCCATTCTGCTATAATAGGGTCATAGGGATGTACTGGTCCCAATGACTGATATGTCTGTAATTCCTGTATTAGAATTTTGACTGCCTCTTCATGTTCTGGGTTCCATTTCTACAGTTTTCCCTTTCATAAAAGTGAGTATGGCAGGTGAGCAATGATAGAAAATCCAGGTAAATGTTTTCTCCAATATCCTAAAGTTTCCATTAGCTGTTGTAACTCTTTCCTAGACCGGAGCATTTGCAGCTGTTCTATTTTTTTTAAGATATCTGGAGGAATCACTGCACTGCCTGCTAATGTGCGGGCACAGCTGTGGGCACAAACACAAGACAGCACAGAGCAGCTTTTGCTGACCTGGCCTGGAGGCTGCATTCGGATTCCCCTTGTCCCAGGTATCTCATGATTAAACTCAAGCATTTCATCTGATCTCATTAAAAAAAACCAAACAAAGAAACCACAAACAAAACACTCCCAGCTTCCCCTTTCTCCTCCCACCTCCCACCACTGCTTGACAACACCCCAGTGATCCACGTCTTTGTCTAAAGGAGAGAAACGAGCTTTGCGTGTCTGGGATCCAATCCCTCTGGCAGCCTCGCCGGGCTGTTCCCACCAGCCCAGGGCTCAGTGGGAGCCTCGCTCTGTCCTCCCCATGGTGCCCTCACCGTGCAGTGTCCCGGTGGCAGTGCCACGGTCCCGGGGAAGCTCCAGACTCCGAGCTCCGAGCACTTTCTCCGTTCGCAGAAACTCGTTTGCCGGTATGAAGAGTGGCAGCCTGAGCCCCGGGTCAGTGGGGACATCCGAGATAAGGTTGCACAAACCTTTCACAGACCAGCTGGCTCATGGGTTAAGGTTTCAGTGCGTCCGTGTGATGTGGGTTGGAAGCAAAATCACATCCAGAATCTGCGGAGGCTTCTCAGCAACGTAATTTCCTGTTCTCTGACAGAGAAATTCAAGCAGCACGCCCTGCTCCAGTCATGAGGTTGACCCTGCCTTGAACCCTGCGGTCATCCCTTCCCACCCCCTTTGGCCTTAATAAACAAATTAGTGCCTCCTGCCTCTATGGCATGGGATTATTACATTTAAAAATGGGAAGGCTGTGTCTGTCTGTTGTTTTTTCCCAACGGATTTAAAAAAAAAAAAAACGACAAAGAAGACAGCAATCGTTTATTCTTTCCATGAGTAGGAGACGAAACTTGAGAGTAAGAAAGAAAGGCAAGATTGCAATGGAAGGAGGAGGATATCAACATTTGTTTGCTAAGCCAGTGCAAATAATACAAGTTTTAGCCAATATACCAGGGGTCAGTCCACCACTGGAGTGAGTAAATAAGCAGAGAGAAATGAGTGCCTGGTCCTGAATGGCTTGAAAACTTTACAGGTGAAAAGAAGTCCACAGATTTTTTTTAATGTTGCCTATTTTAGAAATAAACAAGACAGAAGCCTGTAGTTATGAAGCACTAATTGAAAAATGATCACAGAGAAAATGCCAGTGTGCCTGGGGTGGCAGGGATGTGATGTGCAAAGGACTCTCCCATGTGGCACAAACCTGCCACTGCAAATCAGATTAATATAAAAAAAAGCTCTATAAAGAATAGAAAATTTGAGTTAATTTTTCCTTATTCTAAGGTAAATATTATGCAAATAATTACTAAGTCCTGAAATAATGTATTTTCCTAAATAATGTGGTAGTTCTTATACATCTTTTCTTTTGTGGGATGATCCCTCTGGGTTTCCTTATATGTAAATGGAAATAAATAGAGAAAGCTTGCTTTTTACTAGGGAAGCTAGTGTATCTGTAACTTTTCAGTAGAAGCTCAGTAACCTTAGCCATGTAATAATGTACTCAGCTTGTCTCTTTTTATTTTAAGTTGAAGTGACAAATAATTTTTAAAATGTACTATCATGTCACTTAAGATGTTTGTCTTTTAACATGTGTGTGCACATGTAATCTGATCATTAGGACAGAATAGTTCTTATTTAAGGGAAGGCATGTTTTGCAAATAGGATATATTCACATGTTGGGATTAAGCTGTAGTATGTTCCAGCATCAAAAGAAAGAATTATTTTTAAGAATTACGAAGGTAACTGCAAATTCAACTGATATTTTAGACCTATTCAATAATCTAAATTCACTTCTGTGAGGAAGTCATATTGGTAGGTGACTGTGAGATGTGTTAAGGTCTTACAAATGCAAATACTTGGATCGTGATGATAATGTTTTGTTTTGAATAGTGTATAACTCTGAAATTTTGCATACGTGGAATTAAATTGATTCTTTACTTCCCCCATTAGTTATATTTCCCAGAAGGAGCTCTGAGGGGTGAATGCTATGATTCAGAGAGTGATAGTTTGTACCCTCTTACTTGCTTGTTCCTGAACAAAAGTAGTTTATGTCCTTATTTTCTCTTACTGCCAATACCAATTCATATTTAGTCAATAGAAACATTTCTGGCAAAATGTGGTTCCATCAAGGAAAGCTATTTTGTTATAACATCAAAATTTGATGCAATTCTCTTTTGTAGAAACATTCAAACATTTCTTTTTCCTGCTTTATTGGCGAACACAATTCAAAACTCAAAGTTTGTTGCAAATTAGAAGACAACAGCCCTGTTCAGCAGATTGTGCTGCTGTGCTTTTCTGTTTGTCATTTTTCCCAGCCCACTCACTGCTTGCCCCTTATGGATTGCAAAGGGATGGAGAGAAAGTGGAGGTTTTTTCTAATGATACAAAAAGTTGTTTGGTACCCTCCTGCTGCTTCATCCTGTGGCACTGAGAGTTCATCACAAAAGTGCTGCTTTCAGAGGAAGATAAATAGAGGAAACATCTGCCATCCATACTCAGCATTCTCTTTTACCAATTAGGAGAGATGTGGTAATTCAGACTTCTGAAGCACATCTCTTTTCTTTTTTTCTTTTATTTTTCCCTTTTCCCAGCGAATGACGTCTATACAGTACTGAGTGAAATAAGCCAGTTTGCTACTAAAACAGACTGTAATACCTACTGGAAGTAGCAGAACTGAAGGAAAAAGAAGATTATAATTTTAAAAATAGTTCAAGCTACCTGACCCAGTTTTGTGTAGCTGATGGATTCTCAGGCAGAAATCTTCCTGTGCCATGTACTGAAAGAACAAGGGGTTAGATAGTCCCTTCCCAGAGTAAAAGCTCTGAAGCAAAGCAAAACAACAGAAAATTTCCGTGGAGCTCCACAGAGACAAAAAAAAAAAAAAAGGAACAGGATTAATATTTTTTTTAAGTTGCATACAAAGAGGTCAAAGTTAGAAATAAGGCAATCATTTTCCTTGCATTACATCTGCCTTCGCATCATCCTGTGTTACTTTATAACTCGGATGGTGGCATTTGTTTGACTACAATCAAACTGCTGCTTCTATAGCTCCTGCTCTCCAGAGGTTTATATATTTCACTTAAATACACACCAGTGTATAGCATATTACCAGCAGATCTTTCTTATTCTTCTTGTCAGGGAACAGCCTTGCCCAGTTTCCACTACTTCCATGTTGACTTCTCTAACCAAAGCCAGGTAAACTCTGAAGCTGCCTATGCTTATTCAAAGCTAGCAGAGGTCTACCACTCTCCCAAAGCTACCCCTAGTCCACCACTTTGATCACATAATTTTTCTTGAGGTCCATTTAGTGCCCCCTTCTTTAACCTGCTTGTGCTTCCACCCTGTCCCAGATATTTCTTCTTGTGCTCTACTGAGATGTCAACGAGTTCCAGCCAACCACTGACACACACTTTGTGCTTTCACTCCTGCTGCCCAGGAGAACAGGGGGGCTGCCTGTAAACATAAAGAAACACTTAATTTTCTTGTTTCAAAGCTAATATTAAAAGTTCTCCTCTGCCATGATGCTTTAAAAAAATTGTCCATGGTTAAGCAGCTGGTGTGCCGAGACCGCTGCCTACTGTGCCAGTCAATTTCCTCTTATTTTTAACACTCCCCATGCAGGACCAGCCATCTGTTTCTTGTTTTATCCTTTGATTGCAATCTTTTGGGGATGGGTTTATTTCTGTACATTTAGCACCAGCTACACAGGAGGGGCAATGAACCCAGGCTGACCTTGCTTCACTGCTTTCTGCCGTTCTCAAGCATATCTCAAGGACGTCGTCAGCAGCCCAATTTATTCCCACAGTCTTGTAGAAAACAGGCATGCCTGTTTTCCTTCAGGAATAATCCTACAGTGCAGTCTTTTTACATGGCTGTCTATGTGGCCACTTGCAGGGTTGTAGGTTTCCTCCTCCAATCTGTTTTAAGCACTATTATGTCCCTGAAGCATTTTAAGTTGATAGAACCTTCAGTAGTCTGTGCTACAGCTGTTGTTTTAGAAAGGAAAATCTCAGGTCTTCTGCAAGGTGATATTTATATAACAGTTTGAAGTTTGTCTGTGTAAGAATGTAGATACGAAGTTTCTCTCAAAGAAAGAAGAATCAATAAATAGACTAAGAACTGGATAGTGGACATGAGGTATAACTGTAACTAAATATTCTTACTCTGAATTACTGAACTTTTTTAAATCAGTGACCTGTAAGAAAACTATCTAAAACGTCGGGATGAGACACTAGTAAATTCATATTGCATTATGTATTGTGCTTGGCTAATTGTCTTTTTCCAAGTGTAAATTTATACACACAAAAAACCCAAACTTATGGAGTTGAGAGTGTCTGTCTTTGGGAAGGTGTTGGACTTAATGGGGGAAATTTGGAAATGCTTTTGTGATTTCTAAATCTATAAATGGTGAAATATGGTATCAGAAGATGGTGGTATAGATGAGACTACTAATAGAATACAGGGTCCAGTTCTGATAGATGTTGAAAAATGGGGGAGTGGGAGGTGTCAGCAAAAAGCCATAAAAGCATGTGGAAGATGAGAAAGAACTTATTTTACCCCTTATGGAGTTAAATTTTTTTAGCTTAAAAAAAGAATGTTACAGAGTGTTATGACTGCAGTCCAGAAATACTTGTGCAGTAGAGGACCTTTCAGTCTAGAAGATGGAGACAACAGGTATCTCTAACATGGAGTCAGACCAATTTATACTGGATATAAAGTGAGTTTAACAGTGAAGATAATTATTATAATAGTGTATTGGGTCTGACTGAGCTGGAGTTAATTTTCCCCATAGCAGCCCTTCCAGTGCTGTGCTTTGCATGGAGAGCTGGAAAGATGCTGATAACACCCCCGTGTTGTGGCTACTGCTGAGCAGGGCTCGCATAGCACCAAGACTGGTTTTCAACATTCCCCTACCAGTGGGATGGGGTGGACAAGATCTTGGGAGGGGACACGACTGGGACAGCTGACCCAAACTGACCAAAGGGATATTCACCAGCTGAGTCAGGAAGTTATCTTCCACACACTCCAAGAACCTCCTGGACTGTTTCCTGCTGTGTTGTATTTCCAGCAGATGTCTGGTAAGTTGAAGTCCCCCGCAAGAATGAGAGCTGGTGATTTTGATACTTCTGACAGCCATCTGTAAAACACTTCATCAACTTCTTCATCCTAGTTGAGTGGTCTATAACAGACTCCCGACAGGATATCTGCCTTACTGGGCTTCCCCCTTATCCTTACCCATAAGCACTCAACCTTGTCTATTAAGAACAAGACAGAGTTTTTTCCCAAGTTTGCATCAATTCTGCATAGCAGCTGTCAAAAGAAAAATCCACTTTGTTCTGTCTTATGATTCAGGAAAACAGTAACTGTTAACTCTGTAGCATCATGTATGGGTGAAGGCCTCACTCTATGTATTAACTACTGTAAGTCATTTTGTCATGTGTATCATGTCTATTTCCATCAGAAACCAGTAAGTTAGGAAGAGTTAAATTAGCTAAAACTCCTCCAAGATATAACTTCATGACCTGGTTTGAGCTAAAATAGAATTAATTCTGTTCTGATTACTTTTCAGATCAGTCTCTTCTAACTAACTGCACTTTCTGAAGTTCACAGCATATTTTCGCAGACAGTGTCTGATTCTAGAAGATATAATGCTTGATGTTTACAGTTACTACCTATCCTGGGTTCGGTATGGGTTAATTATCACAAGCAGCTTTTGGCACAAGCAGCTTTTGGCCCAAGCAGTTGAGAGGGGCCACAGCTGGGAGGGGCCACAGCCAGGATAAACAACCAAACCAGCCAATGGGATATTCAATACCATACTGACATCATGCTTGCTATATAAGGGGAGGGCTGGGCCAGAGCAGGGCTGCCTGTTTTCAACTTGTTTCAGCATGTAGCTTCAGTTTGTGGCTGGAAGTGGTGTCTCAGGCACAGGTAGAGCCTTCCTGGCTTCTATTACTCACTTTGTATATCATTTTATTAGTACTATCATTATTACTGTTTTCTTCTCTCTTTGTGTTGTTTTATTAAACTGTTATCTCAACCCATGGGGGTCTCACCTTTTTTTCCTCCTGATTCTCCTTTCCATTTCATAGGAGGGGGAGGAAGTGGTGGGTGAGCAGCTGTGTGGTATTTAGCTGCCAGCAGAGGTTAAACCATCCCAGTCCCTTTTGGTACCCAATGTGGGGCCTGAAGGGTTGAGATAAAGACAAATCTGACCAGAGTGTTTTAAAACAATTTTGTTACATACGCACATTTGGAGGAGTGATCCCCTGTGCGTCCGGCGCCGCAAAATAAAGAATGCCTGCTTGATAACCTCGGTTATTGAGTTTTTCACTGCATCAGTGGATTGGTCAGCAAGAAAGTCAAGAGCTGTAGCTGTCTGGTTAATTACTATTTCAAAAACAGCTTGTAACCTAATTATCTGATTTAAATTATAAATGGGTTCTCTGGCACCTGATATTAATTCAGTAGGATTCATGTGGCTGGTCCATAGTGTTGTACGATTCACTCAGGTGGCCATTCATCTCTTCCTCATTTTTGGGTGCTCCCTCCAGCCAAGCATGCATCAATTGACCGCTTTTCTCTGATTAGATCATCATACACCTTGATTCCTAACTGATTTCCCTGAACTTATGGTAGCAGAAAGAACACTGGTCTAATATACCCCACATAACATATCCCTGACCAGTTTGGAGGTAACCTGAGATAAGCATATCGACCACAAACCCAATAACACCCTTTTAAAGCCCAGGTCCCGTTGGCAAAGGGACCTTCACAATTTTCGTCATCAACTGGTGGGTCAAAATACAGCTTGCTTCCTGCGCCTAATGGTCCCCCAACAACAGTTGCCTCACCATAAGAACCACAATATCTGCATTTCCAAGCTCCTGCATGAGGTTTCCACCTGCAGTTACATCCCAGACCTGTTTTGTTAGATGTGGACCAGAACTTATCAAAAAGGGTTCCAGTTCCATTCCGGTGTTGCCACTTCCACTGATAGTCACGGACAACATGTGTCCTACTTGTGGAATTATCTCAAGGGCAGCTTAAAAGTAAGTGATCAAAAAACGTATCCTTTCCCACTGTTTTACAGCCTTCAAAATATTTTTGGTAATTATGGTAGGAACATCTTACCCAGCAACCATTAGTGAGCTTAACATGCATTTGATTCCATCTGCCTTGATATCTGGAACAATCATAAGGAGGGCAATTGGAGGTCCAACAGTCTAAACCCAAAGATGAAGTCCAGTCACAAAGGCTTTTTCCCATGTATACACCTCCTGTTCTGTTTAGACAATAAATGCCTCTTTCAGAAGAATGAAGTTGCCATGGACTTCCTTCTTCATCCCAAAATCCCATTCCAGTATGGACCTCACTCAGGGTGCTGACCCGCCATTTAGGTTCAACTGGACTGGCCACCCATGGCCACCTTTCAGATCCCCCTGGCCCTCCACAGACCCAACAATTGCTGAGGTTAAAGGTTTTTGCTACTTCTTCTCCTAAGGTGCGGTGGAGCTGCTGGGTCCGCGGACAGATATTTGATGCCTAATGTATTAGGTGAGCCACTGGGAACTTGGGAGGGCGTCTCGGAGTGAAGAGCCACCAACGCGCCGGAGCAGGGGCCTCTCGGAGCGAAGAGGGGAGGAGGCAGCGCCGTGGCAAGGTGCTCTCGGAGTGAATTGGGGACGAGGCGGCGCTGCAGAAAGGCGCTCTCAGAGTGAGGAGGGGACGAGGAGCCGCTGCAGCAAGGCGCCCTCGGAGCAAAGTGGGGATGAGGAGCAGCAGCAAGGTGCCCTCAGAGCGAAGAGGGGACGCGGCGCTGCAGCAAGGCGCTCTCATAGTGAAGAGGGGACGGAGAGCAGCAGCAAGGGTCTCTCGGAGCAAAGAGACGACGAGGAACAAGGGTCTCTCTGAGTGAAGAGGGGAGGAGCAAGGGTCTCAGAGTGAAGAGGGGACGAGCAAGGGTCTCTCGGATTGAAGAGGGGACGAGCAAGGGTCTCTCGGAGTGAAGAGAAGATGATAAGCAAGGGTCTCTCAGAGTAGAAGAGGAGACTAGCAAGGGTCTCTCGGTGTGAAGAGGAGACAAGCAGCAAGGGTCTCTCAGAGTGAAGAGAAGAGGACAAGCAAGTGTCTCTCAGCGTGAAGAGGAGAAGAGCGGCAAGGGTCTCTCAGCGTGAAGAGGAGACGAGCAGCAAGGGTCTCTCGGAGGTAAGAAGTGACGAGCGGCAAGGGTCTCTTGGAGTGAAGAGAAGACGAGTAGCAAGGGTCTTTCGGAGTGAAGAGAAGAGTACAAGCAAGTGTCTCTCAGAGTAAAAAGGAGATGAGCGAAAAGGGTCCCTCGGAGTGAAGAGGAAAAGTGTGGGAAGGGTCTCTCGGATTGAAGAGGAGACGAGCGGCAAGTGTATCTCGGAGTGAAGAGGAGACGAGCAGTAAGGGTCTGCCAGAGTGAAGAGGAAACAATGAGCAAGGGTCTCTCAGAGTGAAGAGGAGACGAGCCGCAAGGGTTTCTCGGAGCAAAGAGGAGATGACGAGCAAGGGTCTCTCGGAGTGAAGAAGAGACGAGCAGCAAGGGTCTCTCGGAGTGAAGAGGAGACGAATTTGGTAGCACTGTGAAATCATTAATTGTATACAAAGCTTTTTCTAGTCGGCTCTGTGAGGTTTCTCCATGCATTCCCCCTTTTTGTTTAACCAAAACACGCTTCAAAGTGCCATGACCGCATTCAGCAATGGCTTGGCCGGTAGGAGAATGCGGAATACCAGAAGTGGGAAGAAATTGTTCCTCAGCTCCAACCTAAACCTCCCCTGGGGCAACTTGAGGCCGGTTCCTCTTGTCCTGTTGCTCGTTCCTTGGGAGCAGAGACCAACCCCCAGCTGCTGCTGTTGGAACTCTCCCCCGGAGCTCATCTGGTGCCAGCTAAAAGCTGAAAACATCTCCATTGAGGAAATGATTTTGGTGGCAGCTCCCGAGCCCTTGCACAGTGCCAGCGGGGGTTTCTCTAACCACTGGAGAAAGATTCCTGCCCCGAGTGCATCGGCCCAGCTCCTGCCCGCTGCTGGCTGTTGGTGCCTTGCACAGGGCACAGCCCCAGTGCTGCCGCTCTCAGCTGGGGGTGGCAGAGACCTCGGGGAGGGTTCGTCTGAAGAAATGACCTGAGCTGCAGTGCTCTGAAATCTCAGTTTAGTATTCTGATTCCTTTCTTGTTGTCTGTACCCTCCCGAAGCACCTGCTGTGGTGTCTGAGTTTTACTGTAGATATCCTCCCACCAGCAGCCTCCTCCTGGCAAGTTCTCAAGGGGTTTTGTTTGTGCTAAAGGTTCCTTCAAACAATTGCTTGGTTCCCGTTGAAACACAGAAGTTCTGAGATTCCCCATCTCTGTTCCAGGGTTTATTTCACTGAACTGGGACAGCTCAGCACAGGACACCAGAGTGCTCGGTGGGTGCTGGGATCACAGGGCAGGGTGCTCAGCGCCAGGCTGCCCAACACAGGCTTTCTCTTGGCCAGTGGCCACAGGGGAGGCTGTGCTGGCCACAGGGGAGGCTGTGCTTGCCACAGCTCCTTCAGTGGAGGAATCCAAGTCTTCACCTCTTCTGGTGGCCTGACGCAGATCCCACTCAGTCCCACCCAGACTCTGTCCAGCCCTTGCTGTGCCAGAAGCACTTTGTCTCCAGCTGAGATGTCCTGATGCCTGAATGGAGTTTTGTGGGTCTGCCCTTTGCCGGGTGTGTCCCCTGTGTCACCCTTTGGCTCTCTCTGGCTTGGCTGGGCAGCAGCCAGGTCTTGAGCTCCGAACTCCAAAGTCTGGGAAACCCAGAGAAGATCCTGACAAAATGAGGAGATCCCTTGGGTGAGGGGGAGGTTTCTCTGTGGTGCATTAGGTAAATGCTACTGGTAATTCATAGAATCCCAGACTGGTTTGGGTGGGAAGGGACCTTCCAAGCCCATCTGGTTCCACCCCCCTGCAGGGAGCAGGGCCATCTGCAACTAGAGCAGGGTGCTCAGAGCCCCGGCCAACCTCCCCTGCAATAAACCGGCTTATTTACTTACTCCATCCTATTGCTGGTGCAATGCTTGCAATAGTAATTAGCGAGCAGGTACTATCTTTTTGAGAAAGAGTCAGGACCTTCATAGAGAACTTCTTCACCATATATTTGAGGCAGAGAAGAAAAGTCAGTGCTGTTCCTTTGGCTGCCTTTATAGTTCTGGTGGCTTGTCCCACCCCCTTCCCAGGGGATTGTGGGGAGGGTGGTGGGCGGGGCCTGGGGATCTCATTCAGCTTTCAGCCTTCCTAGAGGTCAGATCTCTACAGCTCTTCAGGCTAATGGCTCCTCTCCAGCTGGGCAGATCTGATTAGAGAAGTAGAAGCACCTGATTGAGCCAAGAGTTTCCAGATGGTTCAAGGTTCTTCTATGCAGGCGCTATGAAGGACTGCGTGTTTTTTTTCCAGTCAGTATCATTTTGCTGTGAGTTTAGGAGGGGGCAAGATGGTTTAGTAGCTTATATTTTTGTTAGTTTTATTCCAGGTATTTGGCTTTCTCCTGGATTTCCTGACTAGGCTGAAGAAGGCACTGTGGTTTGTTGGGTTTTTTTTCCAGTTAGTGATACCTGTTTCTTAATTGACCTCATGGTGAGATTACTTCCCAGGGGTCAAGGTGAGTATCTCGAGCATGTCCGTGCAATTACAAAACCAGTGATGTGTCCTAAACAGAACCATAGGTTTTGGGTATCAAAAGTAACGAAGCATCTGATCCTGGAATTGGATCAGGTAAGCAGAAAGCATCATTCTCTGTCAGTGTTGGGAAAAGAGGTGTATGAGTGAAATGATGTTCATTTTTGCTTATGCAGGTGATGACGATGAACCCACCTGTCACAGGAATATCCTGAATAGCTGAGAAACATTCATTCAATGACAGAGTCAGATACCCAGAGTTTTCCACTTGCTTAAACAATGAAGAAAGAGTATGAGTCAAAGAGAAGTGGAAAACCCTACACTAAACCTATAAACTCCAACTCTAGACAGAAAATGCTAAACACACTGAAAATACAAACTCAAACTAACAACAAACAAAACAACTCTAAACTAACAACCTCTAACTGTACACTAACCACAAACATACTAACTAAGCAGCTTTCTTTTGGGAGCAATCCTTAGACGCTTGTGATTTTTGGAATTAGCCTGGTGGAAAAAATCCAGGCTTATTTTTGAAGAGCAACCTCTTCTGTAGCCTAAAGTAAAGGTGTCAGGCCCATAGTCTTTGGACCTGTGAATGGGCATCCAGGAGTAGGTTGAAACTTTCCCACTTGAAAACATTAGCATTCTTACTGCTTCCTTCACTATTGATGCTTAGAAACTGATTTCCTGTGAATAAAGTGACCACAACTTTGTCTTTCATTAGTCATGAGGGAAGGAACTTTGATATTCTGACAGGTATGAGTTTCAGTTCTAATAAAATAATTCTACTGGGGTCAGATAGACTGTCAAAGCCAACCCTCCAATTGCTCAACATTTTAATCGGAGGATGCAAAGTTGTGTTGTCTCTCACAACGATAGTGTTTCTTTCATATCTATCTTTATATTAGCTTTAGGTAATGATTGTACAGACGGGGAACAAAAAAAAAGGAAGATGGCATTAGCTGGAAAAGATTTTCATTCTATTTTTAATAATGAAAGAATGGTATGGAGAGGTAGTGATGTGGTAGGTAACATAACCAGGATTTTTTTTCACTCATTGTTTTCCTTTTCAGGGTGTCCTGGGTTCAACTAGGTTAGGGTTAATTTTCACCAGAAGTTGAGGGGTCCACAGCCTGGATAAGAAACTGAACCAGGCAATAGGTTATTCAATACAATACTGATGTCATGCCTGCTATGCAAGGATGGGGGGCAGGCTGGGCAAAATGTGTGCATTCTCATGGTCAGTTGGACCTGCTGTGGCATGGTATCATTTCTTGTTTTGTTTAATATCGCTTCTTTTGTGTATTGTTTCATTGCTATTACTGTTGTTGTTGTTACTTCTGTTGCATTGTTGTATTAAGTTCTTATCTCAACTTGTGGAGTTTTGTACTTTATTTCCCTCTATTCCTTCATGTTTGTGGGGTGGGGGAGTAGTAAGTGAGCGGCTGCGTGGTGCTCAGCTCCTGTCTGGGTCTAAACCATGACACAGAGTTATTCTTCTCTTTCACTCCCTGCAGTGAACACTGTCATGGGATGAAGATATAGCAGCCAGAGAAACTCAGAAATCAGGGCTTACAATGCAGTCACGTGTTTTATGATTGTGAAAGACTGAGGCTTTAGCTAATGATGAATTGGTCTGGCTGTCTACATCTAGCAAAAAAAAAATTGTTCTTTGATTCCCAAAAATACCCCTAGAATAACTAAAAATTGAGTTCGATGACTTGCTTTTTAATGTTTGCAAGTCTGTCTTATTTCTTAAGTTGGCAGTTCCAAGGCAGTCTTGGCAATAAGGAACTATGAAAAGGAGGCATGGTAAAAGGTCCTTAGTGTTTCTGTTGGCATATTTAGGAATGTATAAGTACGAATGATAAATTACCACTACATCCCAGTGCCCCAAAAACACCTCCCAGATCCCCCAAGCCACCCTCAATTCACCGCCTGTCCTCTCCCAGTTCCTCCCAGTAAATCCCAGTGCCTCCTAATCACCTCCCAAGCCCCGCTAATGCTCCCCAAGTGCCCGATAGTTCTCTCCCAGTCCCTCCCAGTATGTCCCAGTGCCACAAAACCACCTCCCAGTCTGCTCCCCATACTCACTAGGTCTCTCCCAGTCCCTCCCAGTATGTCCCCATGCTCCATACCCATCTCCCAGTTCCCCACAGCCACCCTCAATTCCCCCCCAGTCCTCTCCCAGTTTCTCTCAGTCTGTCCCAGTGCCTCCTGACCAGCTCCCAGTCCTCCCAATTCCTCCCACTTCTGCTCCAGTCCTCTCCCAGTATGTCCCAGTGCCTAAGAACCACTTCCTAGTCCCCTCCCAGTGCCCCCTAGTTCTCTCCCAGTCCCTCCCAGTGTGTCCCAGTGCCACAAAGCCACCTCCCAGTCACCACCAGTTCTCTCCCAGTGCCACCTAGTTCTCTCCCAGGCCCTCCCAGTACATCCCAGTGCCCCATTACAACCTCCCAGGCGCCCCCAGCCACCCCCAGTTCCCCTCCTGGCATCTCCCAATCCCTCCCAGTATATCCCAGTGCCCCATTACCACCTCCCAGTCCCCCCAGTCCTCTCCCAGTGCCCTCCAATTCTTTCCCAGGCCAGCCCAGTATGTCCCAGTCCCCAAATCCACATCCCCGTTTCCCTAAGCCCTCCCAGTTCCCCTCCAGTCCTCTCCCACTCTATCCCAGTATGTCGCAGTTCCCCATAATGACCTCCATGTTCCCCCCAGTCCTCTGAAATTCCCCTCCAGTCCTATCCCAGTCCCTCCCAGTATGTCCCAGTGCCTCATAACCACCTTCCAGTCCCCACCAATCCTCTCCCAGTGCCCTCTAGTTCTCTCCCAGTATGTCCCAGTCTGTCCCAATGCTCCAAAACCACCTCCCAGTTACCCCCCAGCCACACCCAATTTCTCTCCAGTCTTCTCCCAGTCCTCTCCCAATGCCCCGTGTTTCCCTCCCAGTCCCTCCCAGTACATCCCAGTGTCCCATACCACCTCCCAGGTCCCCCACTATTCTCTCCCAGTGCCCCCTACTTTTCTCCCAGTCACTCCCAGTATGTCCTTGTGCCCCATACCCACATCCCAGTTCCCCCTGGCCACCCTCAGTTTCCCTCCTGGCCTCTCCCAGTCCCTCCCAGTATGTCCCAGTTCAGAAGGACATTGAGGGGCTGGAGCGTGGCCAGAGAAGGGCAATGGAGCTGGGGAAGGGTCTAGAGACAAATCTAGTGAGGAGCGGCTGAGGGACCTGGAGCAAAGGAGGCTCAGGGGAGACCTTCTGGCTCTCGACAACTCTGGGACAGGAGGTTGGAACCAGCTGGGGCTGGGTCTGTTCTTCCACAGAACAAGCAACAGGACAAAAGGAAACAGCCTCAAGTTGCACCAGAGGAAGTTTACGTTAGAAATTAGGAAAAATTTCTTCACACAAAGGGTTGTCAGGCATTGGAAAGGGCTCCTCAGGGAAGTGGTGGAGTCCCCACCCCTGGAGGTATTTAAAGGGGATGTAGATGTGGTGCTGAGGGACAGGGTTTAGTGGTGACCTGGCAGTGCTGGGCTAACAGTTGGACCTGATAATCTTCAAGGTCTCTTCCAATCAGAACAATTCTCTGATTGTGTGATTATTGACAAGTAAATCTGCGTATTTATAACTTGTACTTAGCTATCAATGAGTTGTAAAACTTTCATAATGCAGTAACTCTGACTATAAATTATTCCACTACAGAGTGCTTTTCCGATATAAAATAGCTTTATGTGTGAGGTATCAAAACAGTAAAAGCTTTTGGAGCTTTACTTTTGTTCCATTAGAAGGTTGTATGTCCTTCCTGTTCGGTGAGTGCACCAAATGCAGACAGCTCAAGTACTCACTTGCTATATGTGGGGTGGAATTAGACACAACAATTTACTAACAAGTAATCTGGCACTTAAGAGGTTTCAGTGTTCCCGTTTGTCACATTGTTAATCTAAGCAAACCTGGAAAAAGAATAACAGAGCTTCTCATGAATCTCCTATGTGACTATTTTTTTCTGACTTGCTGAAAACGGAGGAGACTTGGCTGGGTCATCATCTGTCTGGGTTAAATTAATGAACTATTGTGACTTTGCTTTTGGGGTTTTAATTTGAATATGAAACTACCCCTGAAGCTCACTGTAGTAAACAGGCTGTTGTTTCTAGGTGTCATCCTTTAGTTTATGTGCATAAAATCCCAAAGATGTTATGCGCTACAAGAGCACGGTAGCAGAGTACACAGAACTGTGAAAACATTGGGTATCATCTTTGTCTGCTGCGTCAGGCAAATGAAAGAGCCATGTGAGGACACTGGATGTGATGGAAGGCAAGTCAGCAAGCTCCAGAGGAAGCTATTTTACCTCTGTCTATTCACCATTAAGAAATAGATTTGTTTATACTATCAGCAGTGTAATGGAACACAAGTGTGCCTATTGATAAGATGACTGTATAAAAGCAGCCTTCTGATCTCTAATAAACGAGATTTGCTTGATCGCTCACATTGAGTGCTGCTTTTCTCCCACCGTCTCCGACACTTCAGTACAGAAGGTAGATTGTAACGAGTGCCCAGATGCTTCTCCTGGAGACAAGGTAAGTACCTGCAAAAGATGTGAAGTTGACAATCTATTGTATCAGGTGGCTGAACTGCAGGAAACAGTTGAAAGTTTACACAGTTTTAGAGGGGTGAGGCACAGAAAGGTAAGTGCTTTCAGAACTATGCTCCTGGGACAGACACCAAAGAGAATGAGGTACCTTGGATCCTGGTAACTCACAAAAGCAGGACTCTACTTTAGTCCCCAGCCTCCAGCATTACAACCAAAACAAGATACAAAGCTTTAACTGTTGTAGACATCCACAAGCAAGGTCTACAAGGAGCAACTACCAACAGCACACAGTGGATACCACAAAAGTAAGTGATAAGTACTCATAGTGGATAACTATCTGTTAAATGGCACCGAGGTTGACCTGCCAAGGAGTCATGAGAGGTTTGCTTCCTCCTGGTAGCTAAGGTCTGAGATGTTTCTGAGAGCGTGCCATGACTTCTCAAGAGCACAGACTAATACTACTACTCTTTCATGTGGGCACAAATGTCACCACAAGCCAGAACTTAGGCAGGATCAAGCAAGACTACAAAAGCCCTTGGGGTGCAAGTGAAAAGAATTGGTTCCCAAGTTATCATTTCTACCATTTCACCAGTTAAAGGGTGCAGTCAGATACAGATGTACAATGCAAATCAACTTCTGTTTTTGTGGCTGATGCTGTCAAGAGAATTTTGGCTTTTATGACAATGGAACATTCTTCAATGACTTGTAGCCTTCTAGGGAGGGATGTGGTCTATCCATCTAGAAGAGGAAAGAGAATCTTGTAAGCAGGTTTTCCAACTTGGAAAGGTGGGCTTTAAACTGAAGGACTAAACAGTTGGGGTGCAAAGTTACAATGCTTTCTCCATTGCAACCTACTGGGGAATAAGCCAGGACAACCAGAGAAGCAACAGGCGTTCCTTAGCTTCCTCCCAATATGTAACTACAAGACCAGCCATCTGCAGTGTATGTATACCAACGCAGTCAGACTCAGGAATCATAAAATTGTTCTGATTGGAAGAGACGTTCAACCTCATCAAGTACAACTGGCAACCCAGCGGTGCCAGGTCACCACTAAACCATGTCCCTCAGCAGTGCAGTTAATTAAAAGGACTGAGCTGAAAAGTAAAATTACTGAACAGAATTAGTTCTGTTTTCACTCAAACCAGGGCAGTTGGAAAGCACAGAAGTGTCTGAGAATGGCCATGTAGGAATTAGGGCTGCGTCCTGATTTCTCTGGGATAGAGAAAGGTATAGGGGTAGCCCTGTATGTTAGGTAGTGTCTTGACTGACTAGAGTTTATTGATGGTGACAATAGGGTCAATTGTTTATGGGTAAGAATCAGGGGGAAGGCTAACAAGGAAGATATCATGGTGGGAATCTGTTATAGACTGCCCAACCAGGATGAAGAGGTAAATGAAGTATTCTAAGCAGCTGAGAGACTTCTCACAATTGCTAGCCCTTGTTCTTGTGGGAGACTTCAATTTACCAGGTGTTTTCTGGAAATACAATACAGTAGAGAGGAAACAGTTGAGGAGGTTCCTGGAGTGTGTAGAATATAACTTCCTCACACAGCTGGTGAGAGAGCCAACTAGGAAAGGTGTCTTCCTGGACCTGTTGTTTGTGAACAGAGAAGGACTTATGGGTGATGGGATGGCTGGAGGCCATCTTGGGTATAGTGTGGTCACAGAATGATAGAGTTTGCAATTTTTGGAGAAGTAAGGAGGGTGTTCAGCAGAACTGTTACCTTGGACTTCTGGAGGGCAGACTTTGGCCTGTTTAGGAGCCTGGTTGATAGAGTTCTTTGGGAGGTCTCCCTGAAGGATTATAGAGCAGATCATCTTGAGTGCTATCACATGACATGAACAGGATGACCAGGGGATCAGGCACAGTCAGCATGGGCTTGTGCAGGGCAGGTCCTGCTTGACTAACCTGATCATCTTCTATGACAAGGTGAATGACCTATAACATGGACGAGTGAAAGGTTGTGGATTTTGTTTACCTAGAGTGTTGAGTAAAGCCTTTGACACCATTTCCCACAGTGTTGTCCCAGAGAAATTGGCTGCTCATGCTGTGTTAAAAAACAAAACAAAACAAAAACCCTGTCTGGATGGCCAGGCTCAAAGACTTGTGGTAAATGAAGTTAAATCCAGTTGGTGAATGATCAAGTGGTGTTCCCCAGGGCTCAGTATGAAGGCCATTTATCAATGGTCTGAATGAGGGGATCAAGTGCACCCTTAGTAAGTTTGCAGACAATGCCAAGTTGGGTGAGAGTGTTGTCCTGCTTAAGGGTAGGGAGGCTCTACAGAGGTATCTGGACAGGATGGATTGATCGGCTGAGGCCAACTGTATGAAACCTGTCGTTCAATGAAGTCAAGAGCATTTGCTGCTTCTGTTGTTAGGGCTTTTTGTTCCCATGGGTTATTCCCTTTTAAAAGATCGTGCAGGGGGGCCATGATCTCAGGGGGGATAAAGACAATATTACGGAGCCACTGCAGGGACCCTACCAATTGTTGCACATCATGGAGCGTTTTGATGTTTCGACGGATTTTGATTTGGGGTGGGGTCACGTAAGAACTTGTGATTCCCACTCCTAAAAAACTTACACAGGGCCCCTTTTTAATTTTTGCACTCGCGATTTCAAATCCATTTGTTTTTAAAGTGTCCGAAACCATTGAAACCAGTTCATCTACCTGGTTCCCCGATGGTGCAGCGATCAAGATGTCATCCATGTATTGAATGATAGTCACTGTTGGGTCACTGTGCCGGACCGGTGCCAACGCCCGATCTACGGTGATCTGGCAGATAGTGGGCGAGTTGATCATTCCTTGGGGAAGCACTTTCCACTGGAAGCGTAAATTATGCCGCTGGCTATTTGGGAACACTATAGAAAAGGCAAACCGCTCTCTGTCCTCTTCATGCAAGGGGATCGAAAAGAAACAGTCTTTAATATCAAGGACGGCACAAGGTTGCCCTTCTGGTATCATAGAGTTCATAGGCAACAGTGTTTGAACAGGCCCCATTGGTTGGATTTTCTTGTTCACCTCACGTAGGTCATGGAGGAGGCAGAAGCCCTTGCCAGTTCGTTTGAGTATCACAAAAACTGGGGTGTTCCACGGGCTAGTGGAAGGTTCTATATGATCTCGTTGTAATTCGTGGTCAACTAACTAGAGAAGGGCATCCATTCGAGGCTTTGACAAGGGCCACTGCTCAACCCACACTGGGTCAGATGATTTCCATGTCAGTTTGACCGGTAGAGGTGGGTGTGCGGCAGTGGCCCTTAGGGTAAATTTGTCACCCTGGCTTTTAAGAGGGTTAGAGCGTCCCTCCCTAACAGGGGTGGAACTCCTGACATAACATACGGGTAAAGAGCGATTGTTTTCTCCGGCCCCTCCTCAGTGTGAAGTGTAATTGCTACCAATTGAGCACTTCTCCAAGGTCGGGATAACCCCCCAACTCCACCCACCATAGGAGCATTTTTCAATTTCCAGCATGGGGGCCAACTCATCTCGGGGATAACTGTAACATCTGCTCCGGTGTCAATCAAAAAGGGAATTTTAACGGTTGTAGTGTTTGGGGTATTATGGAGGGGACAAGTCCCCCATACCACCGGTGGATGCACGTGTCCATTGACACTTTCTCCTCAGCTATGTGGGCTTCTGCTCACACTGGAGAGAAAGGCCGTGATGCCATTGACCACTGGAAATTGGCTTTCTCGGTCCTGGGCGTGCCGTCTGCTGTGAAAAGAGATAATGGTCCTGTCTACACATCACAGAAGATGCGGCAGTTCTTGCACCTATGGGGTGTAGACCACACATTTGGTATTCCGCATTCTCCAATCGGCAAAGTCATTGCTGAAGGCGCTCATGGAATTTTGGTTAAACAAAAAAGGAGAATGCATGGAGAAAACTCACAGAGCCGACTAGAAAAAGCTTTGTATACAATTAATGATCTCACAGTGCCACCAAATTCGCCTCCTCTTCATTCCGAGAGACCCTTGCTGCTCGTCTCCTCTTCACTCCGAGAGACACTTTATGGTCGTCTCCTATTCACTCTGAGAGACCCTTGCTACTCGTCTCCTCTTCATTCTGAGAGACCCTTGCTGCTTGTCTCCTCTTCACTCAGAGACCGTTGTTTGTCATCTTCTCTTCACTCCGAGAAACCCTTGCTCGTCATCTCCCCTTTGCACCGAGAAACCCTTGCTGCTCGTCTCATCTTCATTCCGCGAGACTGTTTTTGGTTATCTCCTCTTCATTGCGATAGACCCTTGCTACTCGTCTCCTCTTCAATCTGAGAGACCCTTGCTGCTCGTCTCCTCTTCAAACCTAGAGAGCCTTGCTGATCATCTCTTCACTCCGAGAGACCCTTGCTCGTCATATTCGCTGCGAGAGCCCCTTCCTGCTCTTCTCCTCTTCACTCGGAGAGAGCATTGCTCGTCATCTGCTCTTTACTCCGTGAGACCCTTGCTCATCACTATTCACCACAAGAGTCCCTTCCTGCTGTTCTCCTCTTCACTCCGAGAGACCCTTGCTCGTCGTCTCCTCTTCAATCCAAGAAACCCTTGCTCGTCATCTCCTCTTCTCTCAGAAACACCCTTACTAGTTGTCTCTTCACTCCGAGTGACCCTTGTTTGTCATCTCTTCACTCCGAGAGACCCATTCACGTCATCTCCTCTTCACTCCAAGAGACCCATGCTCGTCGTCTCTTCACTGCGAGAGACCCTTGCTGCTCGTCTCCTCTTCACTCCAAGAGACCCTTGCTGCTCATCTCCTCTTCACTCTGAGAGACCCTTGCTCGTTGTCTCTTCACTCCAAGAGACCCTTGCTGCTTGTCTTCTCTTCACTCCGAGAGACCCTTGCTCGTCATCTCCTCTTTGCTCTGGATGAATGACTGTGTACGTGCATGATAAAATAGGGCTCACTTCTTTGACTCACCAATGTCCAGAGCTGCTTTAACAGAAAAAATAATTGTTCGTTAGGCACCTCTTTTACCAATGCCCATTCAGTACGAGACACAATGCCCACAACATATTGTGAATCAGACACAATGTTAACCGCAATTGGCCATAGTTCCAGACCTCTCATGACCGCAGCGAGCTCTACAATCTGTGGAGATCCTTTTACCATTTGAACATCGCTTGCCCATTCACTGTTGCTCTTTCGCCACACAACCACCGCTCGACCTGTCCGGACAGAACCATCTGTAAATAGTGTAGGCACGTCTAAAGGAACGCTGCTACATCGAGGTTGCTCCATAATCATAAATGCCTGAAAAAACCCACATAGTTTATATGCTGGCATGTGTGTGGAAATAGCTCCTGTAAAATCACAAAGAGCCATTTGTATATCCACTGATGATTGTAATGCCCAGTCCATATGTCTTCTCTAGTGGCAGTGTGATAGTAGAAAATTCTTTGCCACATAGTTCTCCCAAATGCTGTCTCCCTTTGATTATCAAGGCAGCAATCATTTCAATGCACGTGACAATGGTTTTATGAGGCTGATGCGATAAGAAAAGCCACTCAATGATTCTAAGAGGATCCTGTGTGTTGTTAGGATCCCCCTGTCCGAATAAACCTACAGGTTGAAATACAGGGTTAAAAACATATAATGTCAAGGGTAACTCTAAAATAATCCTGTTTGCTTGCCGCTGACCAACGGCCTGCTCTACATCCTGCAAAGCCATTTTTGCCTCAGCGGTCAGCCTCCGTGGTGAATTCAAAGCTGGATCCCCCTTTAATAACACAAATAAGGGGTGTAAATCCTCATTGCTAATTCCTAATACAGAGCAAACCCAGTTAATTGCTCCTAGGACCTTTTGCAAATCATTCAGTGTTTTCACATCAATTCCCAATTTTACCATTTGAGGGCTAATAGTTTGATCCAGTATTTTCCAGCCTAAATATTTCCACGGAGACGTACACTGGACTTTCTCCGGCACTCACAGCTCCTCCCATGCTGAATTCCTATGATAATTCAATTAGTTTTCAAAATACTGTCCTGGTTTGAGTGAAAACAGAACTAATTCTGTTCAGTAATTTTACTTTTCAGCTCAGTTCTCTTAACTCACTGCACTTTCTGAAGTTAGCAGCCTGTTCTCACAGACAGTGTCTGCTGCTAGCAGTGATAACACCTCATGTTTAGAATGATTTTATGATTATAGCCAAGACTAAAGAGGAGACGGAATGAGTGCATGTAGAAGATGCACAAGCAGGGTAGATAGAGGATCATTTCCCTCCTCACAACCCTAATTGGGATCCTAATAACCCTGCTGAAAGATTCTTATTAACCAAATACCAATGCTTGATTTTGTATGGTATCCGGAATGCTATTCCAAAGTCAAAGAATTGGTCTAAATTGTATCAAGTCATTCAAGGAAAGAATGAGAATCCCTCTTCTTTCCTTGAAAGAATAACAGAAGCTGCAAGAAAATATACCAATTTGAAACCTGTAAATGAAGTGGATGCTGTTTCATTGGTCCACATTTTCATGGGACAATCCAATGCAGACATAAAATGGAAACTACAGAAGTTAGAGGGGGCAGATGCCCGCTCATTGGATAAATGTTAGAAATTGACTGTAAAGTATATAACAAAAGAAATCTGGTCCCAGTCCTAGAGACCATTAAACTGATGAGAGTGGACGATGAATCCTGAGAAGGACTGGGGGAAGAATCTGAACCCTCCCCAACAGAACCCCTGGTTGTAGTAAGGTTGGGGAATGACAATATAGATTTTCTTGTAGATATGGGGGCAGCAAATTCTGTGATTAATACATGTAAAGGGGAATTAAGTAGAGAATATGTTGTAGTTGTTGGTGTCAAATGGAAAAAGGAAAGAGGCAACGTAACACGTCAATTTTTATATAAGCCTGAATGCTTGATAACTTTGATGGGAAGGGATTTATGGAGCAAATTAGATGTGCAGATAATGGGAGAGGTGCAAATGCTAATACCTGAATCAAAAGCTATGGAAGCCAGAATTTTTATGTTACAGAACATACAAAGACCAAAGGAAGAGATCCCTACAGAAGTAGAAGATGCAGTAACACCCTTGGTATGGGCTAGTGTAATCTCAGCTTGGTCTAAATTGGCGGAGCGGTTCTAAAACCTGAAACTAAACCAGTAAGACAAAGCCAGTATTCTATTAAGTGGGAACCTAGAAAGGGTTTGGAAGAACTAATAATTAATTTTTTAAATTATGCATTGTTGATAGAATGTGAGTCAGAATATAATATCCTGATATTGCCTGTGAAAAAGCAAAATGGCAAGTGTCATGGTTTAGGGTCAAGGCAGCCTGATAGACCTATAACAGACACTCTCTGTTAACACCCCTCCCTCCTCAAAGGGGAAGAGAAAGGGAATAAGGGAGAGAGACTTATCAATTAGAAAAGGAAACTAGAACAGCTTTGCGATGCATAGGGAAGCTCTGGGATGGACGGGGAAGCACTGGGATGGACGGGGAAGCACAGGGATGGATGGGGAAGCGCTGGGATGGACGGGGAGGCACTGGGATGGACAGGGAAGCACTGGGATGGACAGGGAAGTGCTTTGATGGACAGGGAAGCACTGGGATGGATAGGGGAGTGCTTTGATGGACAGGGAAGCACTGGGATGGATGGGGAAGTGCTGGGATGGACAGGGAAGTGCTTTGATGGATGGGGAAGCTCTGGGATGGATGAGGAGGCACTGGGATGGACAGGGAAGCACTGGGATGGACAGGAAAGCGCTGGGATGGACAGGGAAGTGCTTTGATGGACAGGGAAGCACAGGGATGGATGGGGAGGCACTCGAATGGACAGGGAAGTGCTTTGATGGACAGGGAAGCACTGTGATGGACAGGGAAGCACTGGAATGGGCAGGGAAGCGCTGTGATGGACAGGGAAGCACTGGGATGGATGGGGAAGCGCTGGGATGGACGGGGAGGCACTGGGATGGACAGGGAAGCACTGGGATGGACAGGGAAGCTCTGGGATGGATGGGGAAGCTCTGGGATGGACAGGGAAGTGCTGGGATGGGCGGGGGAAGGAGGGCAGAGCAGGCTGGCCAGGCAGCTGCCGGGGATGGTTCAGGGGGAGTTTCCCCTGCCCTGGATGGAGGGAGAACCCGGCCGGTCGGCGGGGGCGGTCGGGAGGCGGTTGAAGGCAGCGTCCCACGGCCACAGCCTCACTGCGCCGCAGCCCCCGGCACTGCCCTTACACCTCCACCCAGCTCTCCTCTTCCTCCCTTCAGTCCCCGTCCCCTGCCGTGCCCCTGCCCCGGCAAGGAACTGGTTAAACGGGGGGGGCTGCCGGGGTGGTGGCGAGTGGCCAGGGTCAGGCGTATGCTCGGGGTTTGTGTTAGTGGGGTGCTCACAGATAGTTAATAACTTGCGTGGCTCTTTGTTTGCTGTTGATAATCGGGCGATAAAATGATTCAGGCTGATTGATACAACGCTCTGCAGCCCCGGGGTGACCGAGGAGTGCCGTCTGCAGCTCGCGGGCGTTCGGCTTTGTTACCTGCTCTCCTCAGCAGAGGCCTTTTCTGGAAGGGAAAAAAAACAAACCACAAAGGGAAAATTAATAAAGGGGAAGGAAAAAAAATAAAGGGGGTGGGGGGAGAGGGGGAACACCCCCACACACAAATTAAAAAGAAACAAAGGTAAAAAAAAGGGGAGAGGCAGGGAAGGGAAAAAACCCTATACTACCCTATAGCACCCTATACTACCCTATAGCACCCTATAGAATCCTATAGCACCCATAGAATCCCATAGCACCCATATCAATCCATAGCATCCCATAGTACCCATAGCAACCCATAGTACCCTATAGAATCCTATAGCACCCATAGCAACCCATAGTACCCTTTAGCACCCTATAGCACCCTATAGAATCCCATAGCACCCATAGCAACCCATAGCACCCTATAGAATCCTATAGCACCCATAGCAACCCATAGTACCCTTTAGCACCCTATACTATCCTATAGCACCCTACAGCACCCATAGCAACCCATAGTACCCTTTAGCACTCTATACTACCCTATAGCACCCTATAGAATCCTATAGCACCCGTAGCACCCCATAGCAACCCATACTACCCTTTAGCACCCTCTACTATCCTATAGCACCCTCTAGCATCCTATAGCACCCATAGCAACCCATAGCACCCTATACTACCCTATGACATCCTATAGCATCTATAGCATCCCATAGTACCCATAGCAACCCATAGTACCCCATAGAATCCTATAGCACCCATAGCATCCCATAGTACCCATAGCAACCCATAGTACCCTATAGAATCCTATAGCACCCATAGCATCCATAGCAATCCATAGTACTCTATACTACCCTATAGCATCCTATAGCACCCATAGCATCCCATAGCAGCCATAGTAACCCATAGTACCCTATAACACCCTATAGCATCCTATAGCATCCCATAGTACCCATAGCATCCCATAGTACGCTATACTACCCTAAAGCACCTATAGCATCCCATAACACCCTATAGTACCCATAACATCCCATAGCAACCCATAGTACCATATAGCACCTTATAGCACCCTATAGCATCCTATAGCACCTATAGCATCCCATAGTACCCGTTGCACCCCATATAACCCTATAACACCCTATAGCACCTTACAGCACCCTATGTCATCCATAGCACACCATAGTACCCTATAGGATACTATAGCACCCTATATAAATCTATAGCACCCACATCACCCTATAGCACCCAGACCATCCCATAATACCCATTTCACCCCATAGTGAGGGGTGTGGTTGAGTCGAGGCCTTGTCAGTGCTGGGACTCGATGGTCTTCGAGGTCTTTGCCGAGCCAGGAAGGTACGGGGACACAGATGGGGACACAGATGGGGACACAGACGGGGACACAAATGGGAACACGTGCCGGAGGAGGGGCCCCACGTGAGGGAAGAGCGACACACTGGGTTTTGCCATATTTCTTTTTTCATAGTCATATCATCTTTGCTGAAGGTTAATTAATTTGTTGCATGGAAATCTCTGTTGGCCAAGTGCCATCTAGAAGTTTCTTACTCTGTTTTCTGCTGATTTTTAGTCTCCTTCATTCTGAAGTTCCATGACAAAGGAGAGAGCTAATAGAAGGGCTCCAAGTCGCTCTGGGAGTGGATACATAGAGGGAGCATGCATACAGCATGGCCCTGGGAATTGCAAAACCCATGTTCTGCTTGAACTCTCATTGACTATTATGTGCCTATACTGTACTGTTACAACAACATCACCTACTCCCTGTTTGGCCCTGTTTACCAATTCAAGTGTCAGTGCCACAATGCGTATTCCTTATCAAGGTACAATAACCAAATAAGGACTGAGTCTTCTGTATTTATTTTGCAAGAATATTGTTAAAGTTTATTTTAAAACTTTAGAAAATAAGTAAAATGCTTTCAGGTGTCTGTGAAAAAAAAAAACCTGTTACGTATTTGTGCAGTATTCTGAGATCTGAATTAACTAAACAGAACTTAAAATGATCCTGATTCTCCACTTAAACTTCTCTGTACTAAGTATGTTCTTTTAGGTCCAAGCATGATTTCTGTAAAAATCATGTTAAGTTTATGTTTGATGCTGCAGAAGAATGATGGGTGGTTTCTCTCCTCTTTTGGTCAGTTTTGGTATGAATCATGATGGAATTGGAAATTCCTGTGGGACCAAAGGTCATGAAGCAGCAAAGCTAATGGCAGCTCATATTACAGCAAACACCAACCCTTTCTCTTGGTCAGCCTGCAGTCGGGATTACATCACCAGTTTTTTAGAGTAAGTAATATCTCAAGAAAAATCATGATTTCTTACAAAAATTCACACCTTTCAGAATAAATAGTAGAGACACAGTGACCTCTTCTGATGATTTACATTTTTAGAATCAACAGATGAAGTATAGCAAGTTACTTAAGGTTTTTATACTGTATAAATCCTTATATTAATATCTTAAAATTGTGCTAACCTATACTTCTGTGGTGATTTTTATCCAGAAATAGATTACTAACTGAAATTTTACTTCTGTATGAAAAGTATAAAATAGTCAAAATATGTTAGTCTCAAAAATGTGCTCATATCAATGTATACATTGGTATACATGATGTATAATGAAGCCTTTGTATGTATTTTAAGTTGTGGCTGTATTTCTCATTATCCTACTCTCATTTGATTTGTAAATTAGTATTGTTGTTGTTGTTAAAATCTCTCCTCTCCTCTCCTCTCCTCTCCTCTCCTCTCCTCTCCTCTCCTCTCCTCTCCTCTCCTCTCCTCTCCTCTTCCTTACCTGTTAATATACCCTTCATTAATATACCCTCTAGATGATGCAACAGATTTTTAAAAATACAGAAATAAAATAAATACCAGGAAACTGATGAACAGCAAGCCTGGGAGACTTTCACAACTGTAGCTGTAAGAAGTAAATGCAAGTAATGTGAGAAACAGTTATGCGTAGCATGACAGAAATGAAATAGGGAGGTAAGTGACAAGTACTGCTACTGAACTGCCACAAATAGCAATTATATCATAATGATCAAAAGACAAGCTCGCAGATATAAGAAACAATGCAGCAAGGAAACAAAGTAAATGATCCTGATGCAAACTCAAAACCAGACCTTGGTTTCAGAAAATTGTAGCAACAGAAGTAGCAGCAACTGTATTACACAAAAGTGGTTTTGCCAGTAGCAAGGATAGTGGTTTATGTAGCATACAAGTGGAAGATTAAAAGAAAATGGAATAGAAATCCTTGAAAACATAGGCTATAGAAATGTAAGGGAATAATAAGGTAAGGTAATGTATGTCTAATAACAGCAAAATGCATATGAAAGATTGTGTTGTATCTATGACTGTTTCCTTACAATATCACCTTGCCAAAGATGATTATTTTATTTTTTTAGTCTACAGCAATTAGACACAAACAATTAATTTTGTTATAGTACTGGAATATTATCTGAGCTTTCAAATGGTCCATCGTTATTAGTTCAAAAAATCCATTATGAAACAGAATTCCAGCAAGAGATTATGTTTGTCTTTAGTAAACTTTACAGCAGCACATACGATTTATAACATCTGCAGTACAGGAAAATCTGGACTACTTATTTTAAGTTTCCAACTAAAATCCTGAGCATCAGTAAAATGACTCAAACAGAATATGTAAAGTGTTTACACTCCTCATAGAGTCAATGGAGAGATATAACCACTTTTAAAGAAGAAAACAGAAAACCTATAGGAAAATAGGCATCTACATAAAGCTAGCAAAAGGAACCCAGCTATGACAGCATGTCTGATTTGTTGCTACTCCACAGCCTATGCTCCTGGGCCCATTTAGGACATAAAATCTGTTACATTCATCCAAGACAATATAATCATTATTTTTAAGACAGAGTGTGGTGAGTTGACCCTGGCACGGCACCAGGTGCCCACCAAGCCCTTCTATTGCTCCCCCCACCCCTGTCAGCACAGCACGCAGGGGTGCCCGCTGCCGGTGCCCGTTACCCTGGCAGCACCTGATAGCTGGTGCTGGAATCTGGTCCTGGTGGAAGTCCTTGGTGCCCTTTGCCTGGTGCTGGTGCCCAGAGCTGGGTGCCAGTGCCCGGCGTTGGTCCCGAGTCCCTGGAGCTGGTTCCTGGTGCCAGTACCTGGAGCCGGTGCCCAGTGTCGGGGCCGAGTCCCCAGTGCCAGTACCCAGTCCCTGGAGCTGGCTCCCGGTACCGGATCCCTGTGTCCTTTGCATGGTGATGGGTCCTGGTGCCCTTTGCCGGGTGGTAGTACCCAGAGCCGGGTGCCAGTGCCGGTTCTTGTCCCCCTTTGCCCGGTGCCAGTACCCAGAGCCGGGTACTGGTGCCAGCTCCTGCTGTCCTTTGCCTGGTGCCAGTACCCGGAGCTGGGTCCCGGTGCTCTTTGCCTGCTGCCAGATCCTGGTGCCTTTTGCCTTGTGCCAGTACCCGGAGCCAGGTCATGGTGCTGGTGCCCAGTGCTGGATCCCGGTGCCCTTTGCCTGGTGCTGGTACCAAGTGCCCGGTGCCAGTACCTGGAGCTGGGTGCCGGTGCCAAGTCCCTGGTGCCGCTTCCTGGAGCCCTTTGCCAGGTGTCGGTACCGAGGCCCTGATGCCAGTACCCAGAGCCAGGTCCCAGTGCCGGTTCCCCGTGCCCTTTGCCCGGTGCCGGTACCAACCCCCCGGTTCTGGTTCCCACTGCTGGTACCAAGCCCCCGGTGCCAGTCCCCAGTTCCCGGTGCTGGTTCCCGGTGCCCTATGCCTGGGGCTGGTACCGAGCCCCTGGTGCCGGTTCCTGGAGCCGGGTCCCAGTGCCTGTTCCCGCTGCCCTTTGCCCGTTGCCGGTGCGGAGCCCCCAGTGCCAGTTCCCGGTGCTGCTCAGTGCCCCCAGTGCTCCTGGTACCAGTTCCCGGTGCTTTCCGGTGCCCCGCAGTGCTCCTGGCACTCGCCGGTGCCAGTTCCTGGTGCTGCCCAGGGCCCCCCGTGCCCTTTCCCGGTACTCCCGGTGCCCCCGGTACCCCCCCCCGTGCCGACAGTGCCAGTTCCCGGTGTCGTCCAGTGCCCCCAGTGCTCCTCGGCCCTTTCGGTGCCAGTTCCCGGTACTTTCCGGTGCCCCAAATGCTCCCGGTACCCTTCGGTGCCCGTTCCCGCTGCTCCCAGCAGCCGCTTGCCGTATATCCCGGTATCCCCGGTGCCCATTCCCGGTGCCCTCCGCTCACCTCATCCCGGTAGTGGCGGCGGAAAGTCTCCAGAGAAGGAGACTCCACAACCTCTCTGGGCAGCCTGGGCCAGGCTCTGTCACTCTCACAGGGAAGAATTTTCTCTTCATGTTGAGGTGGAACTTCCTGTGTTCCAGTTTGTGACCATGGCCTCTCATCCTATCACAGCCTTGGAATTTCATTTTCCTTCTACTCTACACTTGCAGTAATGGGTACATTGATAACTGCCTACGTTTCCCGACACAGCTGGGGAGGGCCCTGCCAGGCCTGTGGGTCCCAAACAGAGAAGGACTTGGGGGTGCTCTGAAGGTTGGAGGCCACCTTGGGCACAGTGACCATGGGACAGCAGAGATTGCAATTCCTGTGGAGTTAAGGGCTGGGGCTTGGGTCAGTAGAACTGTCACCTTGGCGTCCCAGAGGGCAGCTCTGACCTGTTCAGGGGACTGGTTGGCAGAGTCCCCTGGGAGTCTGAAGGGCAAAGGAGCCCCAGGCAGGCTGGGTGTCCCCAGGCAGGCTGGGTGTCCCAAGGGACACTGGATATCCCCCAGGAGGGAAATCTTGAAGGCAGAGGAGCGGCCGTCCCCGTGTGCCGTCAGGAGAGGCGGTGGGAAGAGCCTGGCCTGGCTGGGCAGAGAGCTTTGGCTGGAAGTCAGGAAGAAGAGGAAAGCCTCTGGAAGAAGGGGCAACTCGGGAAGACCCCAGAGATTCCATGGGGCTCTGCAGGGAGAAAATTCAAAAGGCTAAAGCCCAACTGGAGCCTCCTCTGGCTACTGCCATAAAAGACAAGGAAAAGTGTTCCTATAAATACGGTAGCACCAAAAGCAGGACTAAGGAGAATCCCCATCCTCCCTTGGATGTGGGGGAAACAGAGTGACCGAGGATGAGGAGAAGGCTGAGCTACTGGGTGCTGCCTTTGTCTCAGTCTTTAATGGTACAACCGGTTGCTCTCTGAGTGCCCGGCCTCCATGAGCTGGAAGACAGGGAGCAGAATGAAGCCTCCATAATCCAGGAGGAAATGGTCAGTGACCTACTGTGGCTACACCACTTAGATGCACACAAGTCTAGGGAGCTGAGTGGGAGGCACCCAAGGGCACTGAGGGAGCTGGCAGAAGTGCTCACCAAGCCACTTTCCATCATTGATCAGCTGTCCTGGGTAACTGGGGAGGTCCCAGTTGACTGAAGGTGAGCAAATGTGACACCCATCTCCAGGAAGGGCCAGGAGGAGGATCCAGGGAACTACAGGCCTGTCAGCCTGACCTTGGTGCCAGGGAAGGTTATGGAGCAGAGAGGGGAGGGGCGGGGGTGGCGTCTGGCCGCGGGCAGTGGTCGCGGCACAGCCCTTGGGGATGTTGGTGGCCAGGGCCAGCTCCACCAGGTTGACCTCTCGGTCTTCTGGGAAGAACAAGTCGCCTTCTTTGATGGCCCGAAAGGGCAACGAGTCCTGAGAGCCGTAGCCACAGATGGCCTGGGGAGGAAGAGGGGATGTGGAAGGTGACAACCCCTCCACGGCGGCCACAGCCACCGGCGTGGTCACCGCCGTAAGCACCACCATGGAGGCCAGTGGGGTCACCGGCGTGGTTGCCACCACAGCCAGCGCTCAGTCTAGCACGGCCAGCAGCATGGGGACCACCACGGTCACCAGCATGGCCACCAGCATGGGGACCAGCATGGCCACCAGCATAGGGACCACCATGGCCACCACCAACCACCCCCAGTGGTGGCACCAGTCCCACCAGTGTCCCCAAACCTCCCAGTATCCCCACTCCCACCAGTGTCCCCAACCTCCCCAGTGTCCCCAATCCCACCAATGTCCCCAACCCCACTGGCATGTCCAGGTCCCCCCAGTCCCTCCCAGTTCCCCCAGTGGCACCTCCACGTTGCTCCAGCGCAGGGCCCTGTTAAAATCCTCCACGGTCAGCTTGCGGCGACGGGTGTGCTTCAGGAACTGGGAGCTGTTCTGGGGGAACTGGGATCGGCACTGGAACCAGCACTGGGGCACCGCCACCGGCACTGGGACCGGCACCAGCACCCGCACTGGGATACACACTGGGAGCTGTACTGGGGGAACTGGGATCGGCACTGGAACCAGCACCAACATTGGGATACACACTGGGAGCTGTACTGGGGGAACTGGGATCAGCACTAGAACCAGCACCAGCACTGGGATACACGCTAGGAGCTGTACTGGGGGAACGGGGATCGGCACTGGGACCAGCACCCGCACTGGGACTGGCACCAGGACTGTCACTTGGTCACTGGGACCAGCACTGGGACTGGGTCACTGGGATTGTCACCAGCATTGGAACTGGGACCAGCACCGGGCCTGTCACTGGGTCCCCGTTACTGGGATTGTCACCAGCACCGGAACTGGGTCCAGCACCGGGCCTGTCACGGGGTTCCCGGTCCCCTCCCCGTCCCCGCTCCCGCAGTTCCAGGCCGCTGGGCCTCGTCCGGCGGGCGGTACCTGGGTGGCCTCCCGCGGCCGGTAACAAACGTCCTCGGCCAGCAGAGCGGCCACCTCCTCGCTGGGCGCCAGCCCCGCGCCCTCCGCCCAGCAGTGGCCTTGGTCTGCATACCAAGCCTTGGTAGTAACTCTAAACATGAGGTGTTATCACTGCTAGAAGCAGACGCTGTCTGTGAAAACAGGCTGCTAACTTCAGAAAGTGCAGTTAGAAGAACGGAGCTGAAAAGTAAAATTACTGAACAGAATTAGTTCTGTTCTCACTCAAACCAGGACACTGAGGCAAAGAAGTCATTCAGAACCTCAGCCTTTTACATGTCCTCTGTCACAAAGACCCCTGCCCCATTCAGCAGCAGAGCTACATGTTCCCTGGTCTTCCTTTTGTTGCCAATGCACTCGTAGAAGCCCTTTTCCCCCTTTACCTCCCTTGCTGGATTCAAATCCAGGTGGGATTTTGGCTTTTCTAACCCAATCCCTGCATACTCAGACAGTGTCTCTATATTTCTCCCAGGTCACCTGACCTGGCTCCCATGTCTTACACACTTCCTTTTTATGTTTGAGTTTTGTCAGTTTGAGTTTGAGCTGAGTTTTATCAAGTAAAGTTATATTTTTGTATCCATGCAGGCCTCCTGCCACCTTTGCTTTATTTCCTGCACATCAGGAACAAAGACTATAGGAAGAATAATGAGTTGGCCAACCAACTAGCCATGAAGAACTGTTGAAGACTGCCAAATCTAAGTGAAACTGGAGCAAAGGTAATTCCGGCAGGGGGAGATCGCGACCACCGACTCAAGGACCACCTACCCCAATAATACCACCTCCTCAAAAGAACAAAAAAATGAATAGCTCCTCTCCTGCAGTCGTATGGTAAGCAACACAATGGTGCAATGTTAACAAAGGAGGCATTCTTGGTTATGAGGAAAGAGGGAAAACTCTTGGGTAGCAGATATTTTTGTGTCATTTGAATCCTGCATAAATCGTATCAGAGAAGATACACTGCAGTGTTATTTCTACATGTTGTTTTAGTAATGAAGATAAATGTCCCTTGTTTTGTATTTGGATTAATATATTGGATGCTGAGGTACTTAATGCCTTCTTTGCCTCAGTCTTTAATAGTGAGACCAGTTATCCTCAGGGTATTCAGCCCCCTGAGCTGGAAGACAGTGTCAGAGAGCAGAACAAACTCCCCATAATCCAGGAGGAAGCAGTTAATGACCTGCTACAGCACCTGGACACTCACAAGTCTATGGGGCTGGATGGGATCCATCTTAGAGTGTTGAGGGAGCTGGCACAGGAGCTCACCAAGCCTCTCTCCATCATTTATCAACAGTCCTGCTTAACAGGGGAGGTCCCAGATACGGAGGCCCTCCCTGGCCTTTCGTTTACTATTACTGTATTTATAGAAATTTTTCTTACTGCTCTTCACCTCTAAAGCCAGATTAATTTTTAGTTCAGCTTTTGACCTTCTAATTATTCCTCTGCATGACCTGACAACATTCTTATACTCATTATGAGTTATCTGCCCCTTCTTCCATAGGCCATAAACCCTCCTTTTTCCCCTGATTTTAAGCCAAACCTCCTTATTCAGCCAGGCTGGTCTTCTTTGCTGCCAACTTGTCTTACAGCACATGGGGATGGCCTGCTCCTGCACCTTTAAGGTTTTCTTCTTAAAAAATGTCCAGCCTTTCTGGACTCCTACATCTTTTAAAACTGACTCCCAAGGGATTCTATCAAGAGACCTCTGAAACATGTCAAATTCTGCCCTCTGAAAGTCCAGAGTGTCAGTATTGCTGCCTTCCCTCTTAACATCTCTAAACAGAGAACTTAGTAATTTTATGGTCACTGTTCCCTAGACGGCCTCCAACTGGCACATCCTTTACCAGTCCTTCTCTTTTTGTGAACAAGAGGTCCAGCAGGGCACCTTCCCTGGTTGATTCACTTACCAACTGTGTAAGGAAGTTGACCCCTACACATTCTAGGAACCTCCTGGATTGTTCCCTCTCTGCTGTGCTGTAATTCTAGCAGATACCTGGGAAGTTGAAGTCCCCCCTAAGAACAATAACAAGCAACCTTGAAATTTCTCCTAAGTGCTTATAAAATATTTCATCTATCTCATTGCTCTGGTTGGGAGGTTGATAACAGGCACCCACAGCAATATCAGCTTTATTGGCCTTGCCCCTTAACCTGATCCAAGCACACTCAACCTTGTCATCACTATACTTAAGTTCCAAACATTCATAACAATCCTTAAGATACAGGGCCACGCCACCACCTCTTCTTCCCTATCTATCCCTTTTAAAGAACTTGTAATCATCAGCTGTGGCACTCCAGGATAGCCACTAAGTCACAGTTTTCCTGTTTCATTATGGCTTCAAACCCATCCTGTTTGTTGTTCATGTTCCTTGCATTGGTATAGATGCGCTTCAGATGAGCTAATGATCCCAGCACCTTTTTGTGAGTGTGGGTCCCATTTCCTACTAGATGCTTCTCAGATACTTCCCTGACTTCTAGAACATCAACAACTTGCCCTACCTCTTCATTTCTTATGATATGCCTATCCTTTGTCTCCACTGAGAGGACAGAACAAGAGACCTTGAAGCACACCATCCTGTAAGCCTTGTCAGAGTGAGTCCTTTCCATGAGAAGTGATTGCTCTCATTTGATACCATTGCAGTGTTAAAAGACTGCTAAAAAGTATTCTAAAGAGGGAATTTCAAGAGCCATGGCCTTCCTCTGCTGTGTGTGTTCTGGAGCATGAATTTCTTGCTCAAGTTGCCTAAAATTGTGCCATGAAATAAAACAGTGCTCCTTTGGAACTCCAGGTCCAAGCACTCCTTTGAGAACGGGTGGTACACTCAAGATGCCTCTTGCTATGTGTTGGATTATTTGAGCCTAATTTTATCTCTGTGGCTTGAGGAAATTGTAATATAATTAGGGAGATCTCAAGTGAACTGAAGTAGAATGTTGCTCCTCCATCCTAAGTTAACCTAGTAATGTAAAAAAAATATTTTCCCATTGTAATTTGAATGTTTTAACAGAGTCTTTAATAAACACTTAGTGATTAAACAGGTCCATTAGGCTCTGCAAACTAACTTTGGCTGGAAGTGAGGGTGACTAAGAAGACTTAATGGCATCTTGACCAGTAAATCCAAACGTGCTTGTCTGTGGAAACATGGCTAGTAAACTGTTAGAGTGGCCTGAGTCTAGTTGTGCTAAGTTGTGTTTTCTCCCAGCAGGCCATGGGCTCCACAGCAGCCAAGCTGCCCTGTGGGCAGGCTGAAGACACCAGTACAGATGTGGTTGGTCTCAAAACTAAACTTAGAGTATTCCTGGTGGATTTAGTTTACTGGTGTAACTGCAGGAACAGTTTAGGAATCGGTCCCAAGTCCAAATGTATGCAGCCTCCTAAAAAAAAGTTACCCAGCGTATTCCCAAAGTCAAACAAGTTCATAAGCTGGGTTTGTCTGGATGTAAAGCAACCAGAAGACCCTAGGAAGACATAAAATCAATAAAAATCTGAGGCTGAGAAAGTGTCTTGTTTCCAAGAAAACGAGAAGTTTCTCAGAACTTCATGGAAACAGTTGTTACTGGTTTTTCAAGTTTTCACAGGGACTCTTGATTAAAACAAAGTTACTGAAATGAAAAAAAGCCCAAACAAAACCCCAAAGTTCAAGTAACACCGGAACTGTTCTAGCTTAGTTGGAGCCAATATTTGGGTTCTCTCCCTTTGCCTTTGAAAACAGCTCTTAAAAAAAATCCTAGAATCATGGAATGGGAGGGGTTGGAAGGGACCTCTGGAGATCGAGTCCAAGCCCCCTGCCAGAGCAGGGTCACCCAGGGCAGGCCACACAGGAACAGATCCAGGTGGGTCTGGAAAGTCTCCAGAGAAGCCTCTGGTGCCGTGTGAGCACTGGCAGTGATAACACAGGGGTGTTATCAACACCCTCCAGCTCCCAGTGCTGCAGCACAAGGGCTGGATGGGGAAAGGCAGCTCAGCCAGACCCACTACATTCACCTACTTACTCGTGGAGCTGTGATGTCACAAAGGCGTGAACCAGTTATAATCACCAACATACTCATGAAGCTGTGATGTCATAAAGGCCTGCATCACCCGTGATCATCTACCTACTCATGGAGCTGTGATTTCACAAAGACCTGCACCAACAGTGATCACCTATGCACTCAAGGAGCTGTGATGTCACAAAGGACAGCATCAACCATGATCACCTACATGCTCATGGAACTGTGATTTCACAAAGACCAGCAGCAGACGTGATCACCTACTTAATCGTGTAGCAGTGATGTCACAAAGACCCCCACCAGCCGTAATCAGGTAGTCCTGGAGCTGTGATATCACAAAGGCATGAACCAGCCATGATCACCAATATATTCGTGGAGCTGTGATGTCACAAGGGCCTGCACCAGACGTAATCATCTGCACACTTGTGGAGCTGTGATGTCACAGAAGCCTTCACCAGCCTTAATCACCTACCACTCGTGGACCCTTGATGTCACAAAGGGCTGCACCAGCCGAGATCACCTACCTACTGCTGGAGCTATGATGTCACAAAGGCCTGCACCAGCCATGATGACCTACCTACTCATGGAGATTTGCTGTCACAAATGCCTGCACGAGCCGTGATCACCTACCTAATCGTGGAGCTGTGATGTGACAAAGGCGTGTACCAGCCGTGATCACTCACCTACTCCTGCAGCTCTGAATTTACAAAGACCTGCACAAGCCGTGATAAAACACTTTCTTGTACAGCTGAGATGTCACAAAGGCCTAAACCAGCCGTGATCACCTACTCGTGGAGCTGTGATGACACAAATGACTGCACCAAACGTGATCACCTACCTACCCGAGGAGCTGTGATGTCACAAAGGCCTGCACGAGACGTAATCACCTACCTAGTCTTGGAGAGGTGATGTAAAAAACGCCTGCACCTCCGATGATTATCCACCTACATGTGGAGCTGTGATGTCATAAAGGTCTGCACCAGCCGTTATCATCTACCTACTTGTGAAGCTGTGATGTCACAAATGCCTGCAAGATCCGGGATCACCTACCTACTCCTGGAGCTGTGATGTCACAAAGGCCTGCACAAACCTAATCACAAACTCGAGGAGCAGGGATGGCAGAAAGGTCCGCACCGGCTGGGAGGGGCTTGGGGGTCACTGGGCTATACTGGGAGGGACTCAGGCCGGGGTCTGGGAGCAGCAGGAGGTCTTGGCTTCCCTCCCATTCTCCTCCTCCCCCCCTATCCCGCTCCTTACTGGTCCGTACTGGTTTCTACTGGCGCAGAGCTTCTCGTTCGTGGGGGTGCGGGTGGGGTCCCCGCTGTCGCTCTCGGTCAATGGCCGCCGCCCCCCGGGCCCCGCCCTCGCCCCCGCCCGCCTCGCGCTCTCCAACGACCCCTGACCCCGCCCTCCCAGTCCTCCCAGTCCTCCCAGTCCCGCTCCCAAACTGGGACGGGGAGGGGGGGGGGAAGCGAGGCCAATAAACCCGCCCCGCGCCGCCTCTTGATTGGTCAAGCCGCTTGTTACTTGCGCGCCGGACATGGCGGCGCCCTACGCTTCCTGCGCGCCGCCATCTTCCGTACGGCGTTCGCATCCGCCGAACGGGGCGGTGCCGCTTCCGGCTTCCGGCCGCCATTTTGAAGCGGCTACGCGGCGCCGCCATTTTGGGGGGGAAGGGGGTTGCGCGCCGCCATTTTCCCCGCTGAGGGTGTTTCCGGCGTCTCCGCCGCCATCTTGGGAGGGGAAGGCGTTTCCACGGCGACCGCGGTGGCGGCGGGGCCGCCGGCCGCCATCTTGGGAGGCTCCGCAGCCTGTACGGCGGCCGCCGTTTTACCCGCCCAGCGGGCTTCCATCATGGCGGCGCCCTGTGCAAGGTCCGTGCCCGCCTCGGAGGCCGCCATGTTGCTTTCCGGCTCGGTTTCCATGGCGAGCGAGTGCGAAGGGCGCGAAGCTTCCACGGCTGCCGCCGTGACGCCGGTTTTACGTGGTCGCCGCCATCTTGGGAACGCCTCCGGGCGCCGCCATTTTGTGCCACTCGCTGGCGGCCGCCATCTTAAGGTGCTGCGGCCTCCCTTGGGGTGGGGTGGGCGTTTCCATAGCGACCGGCGGGGTGGGCGCCGCCATCTTGGGCGTGGCCGCGCCCTCTCTCCCCTTCCAAAATGGCCGACGGGAAGTCGGCGGAGATCAAAGCCTCGGCCTAAAGATGGCGGCCGGTTAGTTGATGCCTCTCACCTCCCACCCCACCTTCCGCATCACGTGACCATCTCAAAGCTCTTCCGGTGGCAGGAAGAGGTCAGGGGATGGGCTCCGCCCTCTCTCCACTTCCGCTTCCTGTCCGGGGCCGGAAATCGAGGCCAAGGCGGCCTCGTACTCGGCCTCCACTTCCGGCGGGAGCTCCAAACTCCCTTGGCCCCCCCTGGGGCCCCCTCCCCCCCTGTCCAGGTCTCCCCCTGTGCCCCCCTCCCCCCTCCTCTGTGCCCCCCCTGCTCCCCCGTCCCCTCCCATCCGTGTCTCCCCTGCACCCCCGTCCCCTCCAGCAGCAGTGTTTCCTTCCGAGCCACCACGGTTTTTATCCCTCCTCGGGGACTCTGCCAGGGCCGAGGCCCCAGCGACCGCGCCAGGGCCCGGCTGCCGGTTCAGCCACTGCCAGAGGCGTTGTCACCAGCCCCGGGGTGGGGGGGGTTGGCTCTGAAGACCATCGTGAGTTGAGACATCACCACCGGCAACCAGGCCCCGGGGCAGCACCGGACCGAACCGCACCGCCGGGCGGGACTCGCCGCGGTGCCCCCGCAACGGCCCGACCCACAGCGTGGCGGGGACGCCGTGCAGGGGGGGACAGCGACACCCACCTGAAGCAGGGGGAGAGGTGCACGGACATGTTCTTGTGGCGCTTCTCGAAGCGGTTGTACTTGCGGATGTAGTGCAGGTAGTCGCGGCGGATGACGATGGTGCGCTGCATCTTCATCTTGGTGACCACGCCTGGCCGGGAGGGGACAACGGCCCTGAGGGGCGGCCTCGGGCGCCCGCCCAGCGGGCAGAGCCTGGGGCGCGGGCTGGGAAGAGGGGGTGGAGGGCTGGAGGTGCCCCAGAGGAAGAGCCCGGGGAGCGGTGCGGAGGGACGGGGTTTGGTGGCGCCCCGGCAGCGCTGGGGGAGCGGGGGGACCCCGCCAGCCCCCCCGAGGTGCCCTCCAACCCGGAGCCCTTCTGTGATTCCGTGACCTAGTTGCAGATGGCCCTGCTCCCAGCAAGGGGGCTGGACCAGGTGACTCTGAAGATCCCTTGCCACCAACCCAGCCTGGGATCCTATGAGGTGGCCCCTGGGAGCAGCACCCACCACTTCCCGTCATTGCTCCTTATTTGCCTTAAAGACTAAACTATTATTATTAATTAAACCATAATTAATGTAACAAAACTTAATATGTGTCTGGGGTCCTACCAGGGCAAGAGATTCCTGCCACCTCACTGAAGACCACACTCTTCACATGTGTACAATACACCAGAGCTACTCCTCTTTCCCTAACAGTGACACCTTCCCACAGAGCCACGGGGTTTGGGTTGAAGGGACCTTGGAGCTCGTGGAGTCCACCCGTGTCCCCAGCACTGCCAGGGCACCACTGACCCCTGTCCCTCAGCACCGCAGCTCCACGGGGGGCTTGGAAACCCCTCCAGCCAGTATGGTACTGGGGATGATAGGGTATAAGCTCCCAGTACGGCACTGGGGATAGGTTACAAGCTCCCAGTACAGTAATGGGGACAGTGTATAGTCTCCCAGTATGGCACCAGGACAGGGTATAGGCTCCCAGTATAGTACTGGGGACAGGGTATAAATTCCCAGTATGGCACTGGGGATAGGGTATAAGATCCCAATACAGCACTGGGTACAAGGTATAGGCTCCCAGTACAGCACTGGGAACAGGGTATAGGCTCCCAGTATGGCCCTGGGGATGGAGTATAGGCTCCCAGGATGGTACTGGGGCAGGGGGGTCTGTCTCTGGGCTCCCATTATGACACTAGGGACAGGGTATAGGCTCCCAGTATGGCACTGGGAATGAGGTATAAGCTCCCAGTACGGTACTGGGGACAGGGCAGAAGTTCCCAGTATGGTACTGGGGTGATAGGGTATAGTCTCCCAGCGTGGCACTGGGTACAGGGTATAGTCTCCCAGTACAGCACTGGGAACAGGTTATAGCCTCCCAGTATGGCACTGGGGACAGGGTATAGGCTCCCAGTATGTTGGTGGGAACAGGTTATAGCCTCCCAGTACAGTACTGGGGCAGAGGGTCTGTCTCTGGGCTCCCAGTATGGCATTGGGAAGAGGTTATAGGCTCCCAATATGGTACTGGGAATGGGTTATAAGCTCCCAGTATGGTACTGGGGATGATAGGGTATAAGCTACCAGTACAGCACTGGGAAGAGGGTATAGTCTCCCAATGTGGCACTGGGAACAGGGTATAGTCTCCCAGTATGGCACCGGGGATGGAGTATAGGCTCCCAGTACAGTACTGGGGCAGGGCTCTGTCTCTGGGCTCCCAGTATGGCACCAGGGTAGGGTATAAGCTCCCAGTGCAGCACTGGGAACAGAGTATAGTCTCCCAGTACAGCACTGGGGACAAGGTATAGTCTCCCAGTATGGTGCTGGGGACAGGGTATAGGCTCCCAGTACGTTAGTGGGAACAGTTTATAGCCTCCCAATACAGTACTGGGGCAGGGGTCTGTCTCTGGGCTCCCAGTATGGCACTGGGGACAGAGTATAGGCTCCCAATATGGTACTGGGAATGGGGTATAAGCTCCCAGTATGGTACTGGGGCAGGAGGTCTGTCTCTGGGCTCCCAGTACGTTACTGGGAACAGGGCATAGCCTCCCAGTATGCCCCTGGGAGCCGGGTCGACCCTCCCAGTTCACTGTGCCAGCTCTTTCCCCTGCCCCCCATCCCAGTCCTCACTTCTAATTCACTTGATTAATACACTTACTCAAATTTCACGCGGTTGTAGTATAGACACGCACCCCCCCCCTCCCCAACCCCCCCCCCCATTTACTAATTTTTTCTTGTGAAGAAGAATTTAATTCAGAAGAGAGATTCTGTGCTGTGTCAGGCAGCATGTGATTGCAGACCTAATTTTTAGATTACAATAATACCACATTATGTTAATTATTCTGAATATAGGCTGATTATATGGGTATATAAATATCTTCAGGGTATATAAATTTCATCAGGGTAGAGAGGTATATTGAGATAATTTCAAAATTGTTTAAATTATCTTTCTTCTTGCTACAGAACTTAATTTTAATTTTTACTCAAAACCTAGTATGATCAATATGGAAAACTATAAGACATATAAATCACTAATATCAACCATTATAGCTATTGAATAGCTTTAAATGGCTCATAACTTAGCTACTGCAAATATGCTTCATTTACTAAGCAGCCTACCACTGGAAGAACAGTCTTATAATGAAAGAAACATAAATGTGCTTTAAGTATGTATGTACCAAGTAGGTTAGTATTTTACTCTTTCTCTTATGAAAAATAGAAAAAAAAGATGTGGTTTAAGTTAGCAAATAGTAGAAGAAACATTTAAAAGTTGTAATGTCTCTCCAGAATTCTTCCTAGCTCTTCATTATACTTGTAAATTATAGCATTCTGATTTAGATTGCAAATGTTCTTATAAAAGTATTGTATAAGAAGTAAATGTTTTTGTTTAATTCCCAAAGTTGAAATTTCTGTCTTTATATTGTTTTAAAACTTACTGTACAATTTAATCTCTTAAAGTAAAAATAGAATGAGTGTGCATTTGAACAGTGCAGAAGGAAAGTATAGGGAAGTGCTGTGCAGGCTTTTTTGACTTAACTTATTTACACTGAAATGTTATGTTAGTTACAGGGAAGTAACAAGTAAAGCTAAGGCCTCCTTAGAACTAAACCTGGAGAGGGATGTCAAGGACAACAAGAAAGGCTTTTTCAAGTACATTGGAGGTAAAAGGAAGACTAGAGGAAATGTGGGCCCGCTGCTGAATGAAGTGGGTACTCTGGTGACTGAAGATAGAGAGAAGGCGAAGTTACCGAATGTCACCTTTGCCTTGGTCTTTACTGCTAAGGCCAGCTCCCAGGGGTTCCACACCTATAAGACCACAGAGGAAGTCTGGAGGAAGGAAGATTTTGTCTCATTTGAGGAGGACTGGGTTAGAGAGCAGTTAAGTAAAATCATGTTGTCTCGTGTATAAATATAGCCTGTTGCACTTAATAAAGTGACTTCTGATTACAACCATATTGGCTGTGCTGTCAGAGTCCGTCCCTGCACGCTACAGCCCATGCTGCATGAGTTCATGTAGAGGCACTTCAGATGGGCTGTCAGCTGTGTCACCTTCTTAGAGAAACACCCCTTAATTCCCTTAAGGTGGTTCATGGATATTTCCCTGTTGGCTCTTACTACCTGAGGAGCCCCTGGCTCATCTCTGGAAGACTTTGTGCTGCAGTGTCCCCAGCATGCCTCAGGGTAACAGGTTCAAGGCCCTTACTAGCACCCCATCCCTCTAACCCTGGTGTGTCATCCCACAGCTTGTCACAGACAAGACTGATATTATTATCCCCCTCCCACTTCACATCAAGTTTAAAGCCCCATTGATCAGCCCCACAATCTCTTGAGCAAAGACCATCTTCCTCCTTTGAGAAAGGTGTCTCACATTTGATGCCAGCAAGTCTAGTGATGTGTAGGCCATCCCTTTGTCAATAAACCCAAAATTGTGGTGGTGACACCAGCCACAGAGCCATATATTAATAGACTGGATCTGTCCCTTCCAATGTCACCGTCCAAAACTGGAAGGAGAGAGGAAAAAATAACCTGTGCCCCAGATTCCTTTACCAACTGTCCCAATGCCCTGAAGTCTCTTTTGATTGCTCTTGGACTACAAGTTGAAGCTTCCTCTCCACCTACATGGAAGATTAGTAACAGGCAATTGTCTGAGGACCATATCAAGCTAGGAAGTTTCCTAGTGATGTCCTTAACCCAGGCTCCAGGGAGACAGCAGACTTCCCTATGAGGAAGGTCTACACAGCATATTGGACCCTCTGTTCCCCTCGGAAGGGAAGCCTACAACAATAACCCTTCTTTTTTTCCTTGTGGATGTGGTCATGATATGGGCAGTAGGCCTTTCTGACTGTGGAAACACCTCTAGTGTAGATTGCCCATCATCCACAGCTTCATTTGACTGGTCTTCCTCAACCAGAGCCTCATATCTGTTGTTCAGAGGCACCTGGGGGTACAATGTAGGCAAGGAGGGAATTCGTCTGCTGCCCCTGCGGGAATTTATTCTCAACACGGACCAATATGATCAAAGTTGAGGTTATTCACATTTTCGCCAGGGTTATATACGGTTTCTATCCTTGTATCCACACTACAATTAACAGCTATTGGGTAATTACTCTAAACACACAGTTCACATGTCCTAACCTAAGACATCATTGGCTATCCTACAATCAGAGGAAGTTTGTTTTTATTTTTTTCATTTTAAGGCACAAGTAGGAAACCGGGGGAGAAGGGGACGCTGGCTCCTTTCTAGGCGCAGCACCTTTCTTGAGACATCAAAGAGCCAATTAACTCCGTCGCAAATTGGGTGGCGGTGCTTACACCGGGAGGCTGTTGAGGGCAGCAAAGGCTCGCTGTGCAGCCGCAGCTGCCAGCAGCGCCGTGTGCGTGTGCTTGTGTGCGGGAGTGCGTGTGTGTATGCGGAGGTGTATGTATGCGGGTGTGTGTGGGGGGGGTGTGCGTGCGTGCGTGCGTGCGTGTCGCCTTTTTCTTCTCCCTCTCTCCTTCTCTCTCTTTTTGAACTGCAGCTCTTGAATGTGTGCCATTCTTTAGACTTTCAGTCTGTTAAAGGATTTTAATTAGGCCTTGACTCCACATCACCGTGGGTGCCTTTGTGGACTGGTGAATGGTACAAGAGTAGTGTGAATCCAGCCCCCTATCCAGCACTAGGCAGCCGTGTAAGAAATACTCTTTCAGACTCAGACGTGCCACTTCACTACAGCCTGTCTTTTCACTCCCCTTCCTTCGGCTTTTGTGCCTTTTGAAATTATTAAAATGTTAACATGACTGCAGAGCCTTTGATATTTAAGACAAAAGAGGAGGAATTGCAGGCAAGCCGGGCATTCAACAAACGGCAAATGGGGAGAGGGGGGGCGGGAGGGGGTTAGCAAAGC